>CM055118.1:47966634-48390786 GCA_029206835.1 Rana muscosa
TCCAATGATTTTGTAGTTTTTTCAGATGCTAGGTGCCCAGTGCCTGGTGATGTGATCTTTTTTAATCTTTAAGACTGGTGCCCACAGCAGAACGTGCTCCAATAAAGACCGCACTCACCAGATGTTCACCCCCTCTTGGGGTGAAAAACTTTCACAGTATATGCCACTGTGCAGCACTCTGGCGGTGTCTCGTCTCCCTGGTCCTTTTGTGGTAATCCCAGTGTTATCTCAGAGTAAGAGGGAAAGGAAGGAATCCCAAATAGTGTAATTCCGTAATAAAAAACACTTTTATTGAACTTATAGCAATATTACTCACATTTAAGCTGTATCAAACAGGCATGTAAGAGACAAATGCTGACAGATCCTGGAAGTGTTTGTGACATTCAGCTTGTGCACTCTACCGGTTTCGTCTGGTCTGACTTCATCTGGAGTGTGCCGTCATTGCTGTTCTCTAATACAGGCATCTGCAGGAGTTAGTGGCACAGTATACACCTGTATATACCCGTCATTGCTGTTCTCTAATACAGGCATCTGCAGGAGTTAGTGGCACAGTATACACCTGTATATACCCGTCATTGCTGTTCTCTAATAAAGGCATCTGCTGGAGTTAGTGGGTGTTGTGTGCCTCCAGCACAATATACACTACCCAATTGCTGGTTTTCCCATCTCCCTGCAGGCTATTACTATGTCTGGAAGGCCAACAAATAGGGGCAGACAGTAACGAGCCAATAAAAGAGGGCAAGCAGGCTCTGTGTCTGGGGGCAACAGTGCTGGTCGTGGACGCGGTGCATTGTCATCAGCATGTGGCCATGGGACACGCTTGTCCTTATTTTCAGCAGCTGGACGTGTTGAGCCGCATCATGCCGAAGACTTGGTAGAGTGGATGACCAAGCCCTCCTCATCCTCCTCATCCTCTCTCACCCAGGCTCAGGGTACTGGCAAAGCAGCTGCCAAATCGTCCTCTTCCCTCGTATCAATGTCATCATCAGTCACTCCTTCCCTAGACCCACCATGTCCTCCTGAGGAGTCCCCCGAACTGTTTGAGCACAGTGTTGGGTACATGCTCCAGGAGGATGCCCAGCGTTTCGAAGGGTCTGATGATGATACCCAGCTAGAGGAAGGCAGTAGCGTGAGCGCAGATAGAGGGGATGCTCAAGAAGGACAGCAATCTGGCAGTCATGTTCCAGCAGCTGCAGCATACTGCCAGATTGGCTCCAGTGATGAGGAGGGAGGGGATGATGAGGTCACTGACTCCACGTGGGTGCCTGATAGGAGAGAGGAGGAGGATGAGGAGGAGGCACATCTCCAACGAGGCAGGATGCCCTCCGGGGGCCAGCGTAAGGGCAGCACACCGACTGAATCACACACGCAGAGCTACGCCTTTGCAGGGCGCTGCCTCTGCCCGTTATTCCAAAAGTTCTTTGGTGTGGGCCTTTTTTGAGTCAAGTGCATCAGATTGCACCGCTGCTATTTGCAACATATGTCTGAAGCGTATCTCACGTGGCCAAAACATCAGCCGCTTGGGCACCACTTGCTTGACCAGAAATATGTTGACCTACCATGCAGCTCGTTGGCAAGCGTACCTTAAAGACCCACACCAAAGAACAAAGCGGACCTCTCCTTGCTTCTCATCAGTTGGGATCTCCAACCCCACTATACCTTCAGTCCTCTCTGAAACCAGCACTGAGAGGAATGAAGGTGTAGAATTAGGTGTGTCACAGCCAAGTACTTGCGGGCACTCTGCTAGCAGTACACCGACGTCCGATTGTAGCAGGCAAATTTCCCTGCCCCAGCTGCTGGACCATCGAAAGAAGTTTACTCCCAGCCATCCAAATGCCCAGCGGTTGAATGCTAGCTTGAGTAAATTGCTAGAAATTCAACTGCTGCCTTTTCAGTTGGTAGACTCGGCCCCTTCCGTGAGTTTATGCAATGTGCGGTTCCTAAGTGGCAGGTTCCCAAACGCCACTTTTTCTCACGGAAGGCGATTCCGGCTCTCTACCGGCATGTGGAAGGCAATATCCATGCCTCGCTGGACAGGGCGGTCAGCGGTAAGGTGCATATTACCGCTGACTCATGGTCCAGCAGGCATGGACAGGGACGTTACCTTTCTTTCACGGCCCATTGGGTCACTCTTTTGGCAGCTGGGAAGGATGCAGGACAAGGTGCAGTAGTGTTGGAGGTTGTTCCGCCGTCACGCCTCCAAAATGCTACTGCTGGTTGTGACACACCTCTCTCCTCCACCCCCTCCTCTTCTTCTTCCTCCATGGCCTCTTCCTGTGCTTTGTCTCTGGAACCAGTGGTGCTCCATAGGCGTTCAAGGGGCTACGCAAGTACACAGGCAAAAAGATGCCATGCCGTGCTTGCGCTGGTGTGTTTGGGGGACAGGAGCCACACTGGGGCAGAGGTTCTGTCTGCTCTGCAGGGGCAGGCCGAGAGGTGGTTGACGCCACGCCAGCTTAAGCCAGGAATGGTGCTTTGCGACAATGGCACCAACCTCCTCTCCGCCCTCCGACAGTGACAACTGACCCATGTGCCCTGTGTGGCTCATGTCCTTAACCTGGTGGTGCAGCGGTTCTTGGGCAGGTACCCGGGCTTGCAGGATGTCCTGAGGCAGGCCAGGAAAGTCTGTGTGCATTTTCGCAGATCATATAATGCCAGTGCTCAGCTGGCTGAGCTGCAAAAGGAGTTGAACCTGCCCAAGAACCGCCTTATATGTGACATGCCCACCAGGTGGAACTCAACGTTGGCCATGCTTCAGCGGCTGCACACGCAGCAGAGGGCCATCAATGAGTACCTGTGCGACTACGGCACCAGGACAGGGTCCTCTGGTTTTTTTCACCACGCCAGTGGGGCATGATCAGGGATGCATGCACTGTCCTGGCACCATTTGAGGAGGCCACGAGGATGGTGAGCAGTGATAGTGCATGCATCAGTGACACTGTACCTCTTGTCCACCTGTTGGAGCATACGCTGCGTGGAATAATGGACAGGGCACTTGAGGCAGAACAGAGGCAGGAAGAGGAGGACTTCCTTGCCTCTCAAGGCCCCCTTTACCCAGACAGTGTTCCTTGTGTCCCACCCATCACACAGGAAGAGGACGAGGAGGAGGAGGAGGATTGTGTCAGCATGGAGGTGGATGATTTACAGTCCCAACAAACCCGTGGACTTGTACGTGGCTGGGAGGAGGTGGCTGCGGATCATGTCGTCCTTAGTGACCCAGAGGACTCCGGACTGAATGCCTCAGCTAACCTACGCTGCATGCCCTCCCTGATCCTGCAAAGTCTGCGGAAGGATTCTCGTATTCTTCGGATCAAGGAGAGGGACCATTACTGGCTGGCCACTCTCCTTGATCCACGGTACAAAGGTAAGGTTGCGGACCTTATCTTGCCATCGCAGAGGGAGCAGAGGATGAGACAACTCTGGGAGGCCTTGCAGAAAGGTCTGTGCAATGCTTTCCCAGAGACTGGGAGGTTACAAACTCCTGGTCCTGGACAACGAGTTGCTGAGGCTTCGGTCAGTCAAAGAAGGAGCGGTGGGGAAGGTGGCCGTCTGACCGATGCGTTCAGACAATTTTTTAGTCCGCAGCCCCAAGGTACGATCAGTTCCAGCAACCATCGCCAGCGTCTGATATACATGGTGCAGGAATACCTAGGGGCAAGGTCAGACTTGGACACCTTTCCCACCGAAAATCCTCTGGCTTACTGGGTCTTGAGGATGGATCACTGGCCAGAGCTTGCACAGTATGCAATTGAGCTACTGGCCTGTCCTGCATCCAGTGTTCTTTCGGAACGCACATTCAGTGCTGCTGGAGGCTTTGTCATGGATCACAGGGTGCGCATGTCTACCGACTCAGGTTGATTGACTGACCTTCATAAAGATGAACCAGTCTTGGATCACCACCAGCTACCAAGCACCTGAAGCTGATATAACAGAATAATTTATTTTCAAATGTCACATCCCTTCAAGACTGATGCTGATGCTGAGTGACTGTCCTGTTATGTTGACTGACTATCCTCCTCCTCCTCAATAATCCGATTCTTGATGATAGCTTGGAAGAACTTTTTTGTTTTTGGGTGCCGCCACCAGTGGCTAAGACCCAATTTTTTCAGCCTCTGTTTAACAGGGGCATGTAATTACAATTTTTGATGCAATGCTTTGCAGCAGGGCTCATTCCTGCACTCCAACTAGAGTATCTGGGAGAGGTTGCAGTGTCGTGGCACCAGCACCAGTGCCTAAGGCCCAATTTTTCAGCCCCTGTTTAACAGGGGCGTGTAATTACAATTTTTGATGCAATACTTTGCAACAGGGGCTCATTGCTGTGCTCCAAGTACAGTATCTGTGAGGGGTTGCAGTGTTGTGGCACCAGTGCCTAAGGCCCAATTTTTCTGCCCCTGTTCAACAGGGGCATGTAATTACAATTCTTGATCTAATAATTCACAGTAGGGCCCATTCCTGCACCCACCAAGAGTAACTGTGAGGGCTTACAGTGTTGTGGCAACACCACCACCACCACCAAAGGCCCAATTTTTCTGCCCCTCTTCAATAGGGGCATGCAATTACAATTCTTGATCTAATAATTTACAGTAGGGCCCATTCATGCGCCCACCAAGAGTAACTGTGAGGGCTGACAGTGTTGTAGCACCAGCACCACCAACAAAGGCCCAATTTTTCCTACCACTGTTCAACAATGGCATGTGTGAGGGGGTTAGCTCGGCAGCGGGTGTGTGTGACCCCCGGGATGGGCTCCCCACACAAAAACAGGCCCAGCAAACGGAGGTTGTGGTTTTCAAAATCAAAAAGGTGCGGTTTATTTTCTATTTACAGTGGCAAAACACAGCAAAGCAAAAGAAACATAAACAAAATAAATCCTGGTCAACTTGACCTCTGACTAAACATACAGGTTTCCTAACTAACAACTGGGATCAGCCTAGTGCTGTCCTAGTCCCTAAGTCCCTGGTTTTAAATGTCCAAGCAAATAGCCACACAGGCTTTGTCTCACCGTACAAGGGTTCACTCTCTCCAGGAAGTCCACACAGGTCTGCTTCCAGGCATGAGCTAACACCTAATGAATCTGGGAGTTCTTATAGAGGCCTAAATGAGCTGACAAGCTTCAGCTGGTCTCATCAACTCCCTGTCTGCACGACGCCCCACACTCTCCCTAGAGGTATGAGTCATCCATGAGCCCACTAGCCTTATACAACTCTCCACCTAGTTGTATAAGTCAGCGTAAAGCCTGAATCTGGGCGAAATATATCTACCCCCCTGGATGCAACCAGGTGACTTTACCTTCCTGCTGTCACATACCCCCCCTCTTGTTTTAACCTCGGGGTTGGAACACCAGCAATCAGGCATTCATGTACTCGAGACAAAGCATCCACATTCCCCATTTGAACGCCAGGGCGATGCTTTACTGTGAAGTTGAATTCCTGGAGGGCCAGGAACCATCATTTCACTCTTCTATTTGTTTCCTTGTTTTGAGCCATCCACTTTAACGGAGCGTGATCCGTAACCATGTCAAAGTGCCTACCTAGCAGGTAGTACCGAAGGGAATCTAGAGCCCACTTCACCGCTAAACACTCCTTTTCAACGGTGGCGTAATTTACCTCATGGGACTTCAACTTCCTGCTGAGGTAAATGACTGGGTGCTCTTCCCCGTTCCAGACCTGGGACAATACTGCTCCTAACCCCACATCTGACGCATCACTTTGTACGACAAAGTCTTTAGAGAAGTCGGGTGAGTACAACACTGGCTGGCTACATAAGGCTTGTTTCAAGAATTGGAATGCTGCCTCAACCTCGGGGGTCCATTTAATCATGACCGACCCTTTCCCCTTCGTCAGGTTGGTTAGGGGCACAGCCTTAGAAGCAAAGTGGGGAATGAATCGCCGATAATACCCAGCGATTCCCAGAAAGGCTCGTACCTGCTTCTTGCTGTTGGGACGTGGCCAACTCTGGATGGCCTCGACTTTGTTGAGTTGGGGTTTTATTACTCCCCTCCCAATGGTGTACCCAAGATATTTGGCCTCCTCCTGCCCAATGGTACACTTCTTGGGGTTAGCCGTAAACCCCGCTTCCCGAACAGAGTCCAGGACTGCTTGCACTTTTGGCAGATGTGAGGCCCAATCTGTGCTATGGACAATTACGTCATCCAGGTAAGCCGCAGCATACTTCCGATGGGGCCTCAGCATCTGGTCCATTTTCCGCTGGAATGTGGCCGGCGCATTCTGTAACCCGAACGGCATTCTTTTATATTGGAACGCCCCGTCTGGGGTTACAAATGCGGTTTTCTCTTTGGCCGACTTGGCCAGGGGGATTTGCCAATACCCTTTTGTGAGGTCAAGAGTCGTCATGTATCGGGCTGTTCCCAGCCGGTCGATCAACTCATCTATACGTGGCATGGGGTAGGTGTCAAATTTTGTAACTTTGTTCAACTGACGAAAATCGTTACAAAATCGCCAGCTCCCATCCGGTTTAGGCACCAACACAATGGGACTAGACCAATCACTTTGGGACTCCTCTATCACCCCTAAGTTCAGCATTTTCTGTACTTCCTCCCGTATTGCCTCCCGTCGGGCCTCTGGGATCCGATAGGGTTTTAACTTCACCCTTTCACCGGGCGGGGTAATGATGTCATGCTCTACCCCAGATGTTTGTCCCGGCAGCTCAGAGAATACCTCCTTGTTGCGAAGCACAAACTCCTTAACCTCCTGTTGTTGGGGTTGTGACAAGGTGGCTGCTATTCCAACCTCAGGAATCACGCAACCAGTTTGAGCTGGTGACCAAGTGTCTGCGACTAGGGACTCTCTATCCCTCCAGGCTTTCAACAGATTAACGTGATAGATCTGTTCGGGCTTTCGCCTTCCTGGTTGTCTGACCTTGTAATTCACTTCGCTCACTTTTTCCATTATCTCGTAGGGGCCTTGCCATTTGGCAAGGAATTTACTTTCAACCGTAGGGACAAGTACCAGTATCCTATCCCCCGGGGAAAAGGTACGGGTCTTGGCTCCACGGTTGTACACTCTCTGCTGTGCTAACTGCGCTTGGGCCAAATGTTCCTTCACGATGGGCATTACCTGTGCAATTCGGTCTTGCATCAGGGCGACATGCTCAATCACACTCCTGTGGGGAGAACTCTCACTTTCCCAAGTTTCCTTGGCAATATCCAACAGCCCTCTTGGGTGTCTCCCATATAGTAACTCAAAGGGGGAGAATCCCGTAGAGGATTGGGGCACCTCCCTAATAGCAAACATCAGATAAGGAAGTAGACAGTCCCAATCCTTTCCATCTCTATCCACCACTTTCTTCAACATTTGTTTTAGGGTTTTGTTGAATCTTTCAACCAGCCCATCGGTTTGGGGGTGATACACAGATGTACGTAATTGCGTCACTTTGAACAATTTACACAGCTCCTTCATAACCCGGGACATAAAGGGTGTACCTTGGTCCGTAAGCAGTTCTTTACAAATACCCACCCGGCTAAACACAAGAGATAGCTCTTTGGCTATGGTTTTGGCCGAGGTATTTCGGAGAGGGATCGCTTCTGGATAACGGGTGGCATAGTCCATTATAACTAATATGTACTGGTGCCCCCTAGCGGACTTGATTATAGGACCTACCAAATCCATGGCGATCCTCTCAAACGGGACCTCAATGATGGGTAGAGGGACCAGCGGGCTACGGAAATGTGGCATCGGGGCCGACCTCTGACACACAGGGCAGGAGGAACAATAATTTTCTATGTCCTTCATCACCCCCGGCCAATAGAATCTCTGTAATACCCTCTCTCGGGTTTTCTCTGTCCCCAGATGACCTCCAAGAATGTGCCCATGGGCCAACTCCAACAACAACTTCCTGTAAGGTTTGGGCACCACAAGCTGCTCAACGGTTTCTTCTGCCCTTTTTGCCACCCGATACAGTAGGTCCTTCTCTACGCTGAAGTATGGGTAAGTGCAGGTATTATCTGGGTTCACTAACTCGCCATCTATTTTCACTACGTTTTCCCGTGCCTTTATTAGGGCGGGGTCTTTCAACTGTTCTGTGGCAAAGTTTTCCCTGTGAACCTCAAGATCAGAAAACTCCACAGACGGTAGGTTTTCGTCTGAGGAGGTGGGCTCCTCTCCAGTTTCTTGAGTCTCCCCTGCCAATACTGATAAGGGAAATTCCGGAGAGTCCTCACCACTCTCAGGGGAGTTCTGGCTATCACATTCCTGGTACATAGGGGCACCAGTGGGGGGCTCAGGATCATCCCACAGTTCCCAGAACTTCGGAAAATCCCTTCCCACAATGGCGTCATGCGGTAACTGAGATACTAAGCCCACTGGATGAGAGAGGGTACCTTTGGGGGTCTCGAAACACACTGTAGTCACTGGATACTCTCGGGTGTCCCCATGCACACAAATAACAGCTACCTTGCTATTCCCAGAGACCTCTGTTTTAACTAACTCAGCCTTTATCAGGGTCACAAGGCTACCTGAATCCAGCAATACCACAACATTTCTACCATTAACACACATTTTGCATAAATGTTTCTCAGTTCCTCGAATGGCAGTGCATGCGACTGTCGCACACAGCGACTGACGTCTGCCCGTCAGAAAGTCACACTGCATGGGTTCCTCCACAACCGGGCAATTGGCTGCAATATGTCCCGCTTGCCGGCAGCGGTAGCAAACGATCCTTCTTGCCGCCTCTTGAGCCGCTGATTTCCCAGGCTGTTCTCGCCAAACTTGGGTTAGAGCTCCCACCCTCTCACTCTCTCCACCCTCACCCCTTGGAATCCTCTTATCCGCCCCTGGGGATGGTCTGGTCTTAGGGTGGAAAGTCCGAGTGTCTCTGGAAGAGGCCGTCAGGTTCTCTGTAGCCAAGTATTTCTCCACACGATCCACAAGACCATCGGCCGTCTCTGGGTCTCCATGGCTTACCCACTTTTGGATGGCAGTAGGAAGAGCTCTCAAAAACCGATCCATTACAACACGCTCCACAATCTTTGGTGCGGACAAAGTCTCTGGCTGTAGCCACTTTCTGCTCAGGTGAATGAGATCATACATTTGAGACCTGGGGGGTTTTCCAAGCTGGAAAGTCCAGTTATGCACACGCTGAGCCCGGACAGCCTGGGTGACACCCAGCCTTGCCAATATTTCAGCTTTTAGCATCACATAGTCTTTTGCTTGGTTAGGCTCTAGGTCATAGTAAGCTTTCTGCGATTCACCAGTTAACAGAGGAGCCACCAGTCCAGCCCACTGCTCCTCAGGCCACTTTTCTCTTTCAGCGGTCCTTTCAAATGTGGTCAAAAATACCTCTGGATCATCCTCTCCAGTCATTTTTGTCAATAAACGGCTCACCCCAAAGGACGCGGTATTAGTGGGACGGCTTTCCTCACTGGTCTGCGGACGTTGCTGCATTACTGCTTCCATCTGTTGTTGTAGTCTCTGCTCTTGCTTCTGCAACAGGTCTATGAAGCGGGCCTCAGATTGCTGCTGGGCTTGTTGCTGAGCCTCCAGACTCTGTTGCAAAGTTGCGTTTGTCTGCTGCTGGGCTGCAAGGCTCTGTTGATGAGCTTGCTGCTGGGCTGCGAAGTTCTTTTGCAAACCTGCATTTGTCTGCTGTTGATTGGCATTTGCTAGAGCCAGCTGCTTCAGTATCTCCTCCATGCTGGCTTAAAAAAAAAACTGCCACTGGTTCTCCACCAACTGTGAGGGGGTTAGCTCGGCAGCGGGTGTGTGTGACCCCCGGGATGGGCTCCCCACACAAAAACAGGCCCAGCAAACGGAGGTTGTGGTTTTCAAAATCAAAAAGGTGCGGTTTATTTTCTATTTACAGTGGCAAAACACAGCAAAGCAAAAGAAACATAAACAAAATAAATCCTGGTCAACTTGACCTCTGACTAAACATACAGGTTTCCTAACTAACAACTGGGATCAGCCTAGTGCTGTCCTAGTCCCTAAGTCCCTGGTTTTAAATGTCCAAGCAAATAGCCACACAGGCTTTGTCTCACCGCACAAGGGTTCACTCTCTCCAGGAAGTCCACACAGGTCTGCTTCCAGGCATGAGCTAACACCTAATGAATCTGGGAGTTCTTATAGAGGCCTAAATGAGCTGACAAGCTTCAGCTGGTCTCATCAACTCCCTGTCTGCACGACGCCCCACACTCTCCCTAGAGGTATGAGTCATCCATGAGCCCACTAGCCTTATACAACTCTCCACCTAGTTGTATAAGTCGGCGTAAAGCCTGAATCTGGGCGAAATATATCTACCCCCCTGGATGCAACCAGGTGACTTTACCTTCCTGCTGTCACACATGTAATTACAATTCCTGATATAATAGTTCACAGCAGGGCGTTCCAGTGCCCACCAAGAGTAACTGTGAGGGCTTACAGTGTTGTGGCAACACCGACACCTAAGGGGCAAATTTCTGCAGAGTATATACGGCAGGCCCCTACTTTCAAACATCCAACTTACAAACGACTCCTACTTGCAAACAGAAGGAGACAACAGGAAGTGAGAGGAAATCTACCCCTAGGAAGGGAAATTCTCTCCTGTGAAGCCTCATACACACGACCGAGTTTCTCGTCGTAAAAAACACGTTGTTTTTTTCGACGAGATTCTTGTTAACCTTGTCGATTTTCTCGTCAAGCTTTCTATGCGTACACACTGACATTTCCCAATTTCCTCGTTGTTCTCCGCGGTCACGTCCAGCACGTACGACGGCACTATAAAGGGGAAGATCTTTTTTCTTGGTGCCACCCCTTGGGCTGCTTTTGCTGATCTCGTGTTACCGCGTGTGAAGTAAAAGTTTGGGAAGAGACGATTCGCGATTTTCAGTCTTCGTACTTTTCAGTTCGTTTTCTGCGGTTCAGTTTGTGCTTGTGGGTTCGTATCTTGACTTTCAGGGCGTCTAGGCAGGTCGTATCTGTTTTACAGTGCGTTCTTGCCTGTTCGTTTCTGTTTTTCAGTTCGTTATTCATAGGCCTTGCTGTTCTAAAGTGCGTTCTGTTCTGTACGTTCTGATAAGACTACCGTTTCCTAGCCATGTCGCCTGGACGTTCTCGTCGTCGAGTTCGTGCTGTGCGTACGCTTGGTGTTGGTCTGCTTGATTTGGACCAAGACCAGTCCATGAATGGTGTGAGGAGGAGTTCATGGACCAAGAATTGGTTGCTCCAGCGGGACCAATTCTGCCATATGCCTCTGCTGCGGGAGATAGTCGAGAATAATCCTGAGGACTACAGGAATTTTCTGCGGATGTCTGACCCCGTTTTTCAGGAACTGTTGGCTTTGGTGTCCCCCTATATTACCAGGCAGGACACCGTTATGCGGGAAGCCATCAGTGCTGAGCAGAGGCTCATCGCCACGTTACGTTATCTGGTGACAGGGAGAAGTCTGCAGGACTTGAAGTTCACGACAGGCATCTCCCCCCAGGCTCTGGGCCTCATAATCCCAGACACCTGTTCTGCTATTATACAAGTCCTGCAGGAGGACTATATTAGGGTAAGTTTTCTCCATTAACATCACATTTTATGTATTTCATGTATGCTAATGTATTGTATTTCTTTCATCCTTCCCTAATTACCATGATTGTAATATGCTGAGAATGTCCCCTTTGTCCCCATGCATGCTGGAAGCTTTAGATTGCCCCTTTTTTCTCCTCCATGCATATTTCCCTTCACTAACCTTTCCAGCAGGGGCGCCTGTTGCTCCAAATGTTTGGGGGTTCAAACCCCAATTTAGGAAATAAACTTCCTCCTTTTTTGCTCTGGTGCCTATTAAACGCCCCCATTTGTTCCCTCCAATGCAGCCATTTTGTTCCCTCTAATGCAGCCATTTTGTCCCCTCCAATGCAGCCAGTTCCCCCCCAGCCCTGCACTTACCTTCTGGTGGTCAGTGCCATCCTTCTTCTGTCCTTGATGTCTTCTCCTTCCCTTGATGTTGCATCAGCCAATCATGTTACCATTAAACAGACTTGGTGAACATGATTGGCAGAGCAGCCTGTCAGTGTTTACCCAAGGAATGCCCCCCCCCCCTGCGTCCCCTATTTAACTTTTCTGAAGCCAATTACATCCCTCAGGCTGTAATGTGCAAGACAATTTTCCTCCCTGTTTCTGATATGCAATTTTAAGCCCATAAATGCCGCAGTTCTTCATATGTCGGTCGCTTAACAGGGGGCCATCCACCTGAATAGTGGGCGGCATAGACAATACATAGGTTCATGCAAGGCATGAACCTATGCATTGTTCTGAGTGACGGGCACAGGAGAGAGGGGGCAGTGCTCCAGCGCCCACTCTGGACGCACCGCCACTGCAATGCTATCCTGTGGCCAAACACATCTACCCCCCCTCTCCATTATAATTTATTAATGGACCATCATAGGGGGTGATGAATATGATACATGAGCCTTCCATTATACTTATTTAAAACACCTTAATAAACGTAGACTTTGCTTGATGTTGGCCTCTAATGTATTTTCTTAGAATCTCCTTGTAATGTTTGATTTGTGTATTCTAATATTTTTTCATCTTGTTTGACTCCACAGCTTCCTTCCACGCCACAGGAATGGCAGACTGTGGCATCGGAGTTTGCCACGCGGTGGGACTTCCCCAACTGCGGTGGTGCTATAGACGGGAAGCTCGTCCGCATCGTGCCGCCACCCCGTTCTGGGTCCTACTACTACAACTACAAGGGGTTTCATAGCATTGTGCTGATGGCGGTGGTGTCAGCACGGTATGAATTCCTCTATGTTGATGTAGGGAAGAATGGCCGGATGTCCGATGGGGGATCCTTCATCCAGACGGAGTTTGCCCTCCGTCTCCAGAGTGACGACCTTGCATTGCCACCGGATGCAGGGAATGTTGAAGGACTCCCCTTTGTTTTTTTGGTTGATGAAGCCTTCGGACTTGGACCGCATCTTATGAGGCCATTTCCTCACAGGACCCTGACCCCAGAGAAGTGGGTATTCAATTACCGGCTGGCCAGGGGCCGAAGAGTCGTTGAAAATGCCTTCGGCATAATGGCCAGCCGGTTCCGCCTTTTTATGACTTCAATACACTTGGCGGAGTACAAAATAAACTATGTAGTTTTATGCTGCTGTTTGCTACACAATTTTCTCTGCCGCAAATCAAATTCCTATATGGCCTCAGTTTTGCCTGAGGCTGGACTTTCCCCTGCTAATCCCCTGCCGGGCCTGGAATCTGCCCGTGCTGGCTTGCCCCCCCCAAAATGCCCATGAGGTTCGGGACAAATACATGGACTATTTCACGGGTAGGGGGGCAATTCCTATGCCAGGCTATAGCTAAAGATTCCTGTCTAACGATCAAAATAAAAATCTGGTTTAAACTTATAACTTTTGTTGGTTTCCTGTCTCCTAGTTTGTCTTCGTGCATTTGTAGTGCCAAGTGTATTTTCCTCTAGTAAATACCAACCATTTCACTATGTAACCTTTAAAAAATAACCAAATAAGGTTAGAGCGTATTAGAAAAAGAAGCTACACGTTGTTTGTGTTCAAATATTTTACTATGTGCACATTCACACACCTTTTTTTTTTTTTTTTACATTTTTTGTTTGCCTGGCCACAAACCGCCAATTGTTTTCTTAGGAAAATACAAAAACAACAGTTGCATTCCAAAAATTACAAAATTGGATACCTCGGAGCAATCTGAGACATTCACTTACACAAACTATATGTCTCTATGTGCCCGTCCTAATATGGGGTCCTGCCACCCCTTGCCCAGCCAAAATTTGAATATGCACACAATTGGGATTATTTTCCTATAGGGATTTTAGACTCCTGATCCCTATTGTCAACATGTGCTATCTGCCATCAGGGGTGATCAATGGACGTGTTTTGGGGGTGCAACCCCTTCCTCAGTTCACCTACTTTAGATACGAGGAAGGGGTTGCACCCCCAAAAGACGTACATGGATATCCCCTGATGGCAGATGGCACATGTTGACACACTGTGTGCAGATTCAATTTTTGGCTGATTTGATTGTCAAAGTTTTTAAAAAGTGGAAGAACAAACATGAAAAAAAAGGGGGTTTGGATGCCTTATTGAATTCTCCCCAAAACATCGACAATGTCTTTAAATGTTTGATCCATCACAAGAATTCTTTCTTTAATTTTGTCCAGTTCCGTGCTACATTCCATCACTTGCTGGATGAGGCGGAGGGCACTGTCAGCAGAGAAACGTGTACTATCCTTCACCCCAACATTCACATCCCCTAAAAACAAAATACAAAAGGTATTATAACTCTGCAGGCCTACCTCTCTTACCTGAAGCTGGGGTGACAGATACTGACCTGTTGTGGTGACCAGTTCCACAACGTCATCCACCTCTCCTTCCTGCACTTCTCCTTCCTCCACCTCAACTTCCTCTACATCCTTCGGTTGTGGGTCTTTTGGAGTTTGGGGTTGTTGTGAAGCTGTGGGGTTCCTGTGCTCCCTGGAGTGTTCTCCTCCCAGTCTTCTCTCCCCTATGAGAATCAAACAAAAGGTAGAGTTATCACACAGAAATTCTCTATGTTAAAAAAATACAGGCTAAATTGCTTGGAAGTGGGGTACAAGTGTGTGTTTGGGCGAAAGTTAAAGATGAATGCATTATTTCTGACCAAGAATATGTTTAGTATTCACCTTTGTCTGTCATTTTTTAGACATGTAGGCAACACAAAAATTCTCTGATGCACCTGTGTGGGACACCCAAAAAAGGCGGGTCTGGTGGTCCACACTATAGTGCTCCAAAGTACAGATGTGGAAGCAGCTGCTGAGTGTCCTCTCCTTTACACAGTTTACAGTTTGCATTTCATTCTCTTTACAAACACATCATCTAGCCTAAAACTTTGTGCCCCAAATTTCCCAAAAAATGGCAGATGTCTAATTACTTTTGTGGCTGTAAAATAAGCCAAAACAGCGGATAGTGGCCAAACGAAGTGTCTGTAACGTAACGAACGATTACTGTGCCCAACCAAGTTCAAAATATTACATTTTGGAAGGGAGTCCAATAAGAAAAAAAAACAAAACCAGCAACATGTCAGTTCAGAAAAGGATTAATAGCAGAAAAGTGTACATTTTACTTACTTTTTGCGAGCATTCTCTTAATGCTCCTTAACTGCTCTGGCTCCCTCAGTTTGAGGTCTGACCACCTCTTTCTGAGCTGCTCATTTGAGCGTTTCACCCCGAAATTCGTCTTCAGACTCTTCACGACTTTTTTCAGGATTTTGGCCTTCCTTCTATTTGGTTTGCTATACGGCCCATGCTTTGCGTCATAATCCGACTTTAGCAATATGTCCACCATCTCCGCCATCTCCGCAAAAGACATATTAGATTCCTTGAATCTCCTCCTTGATCGTGACGTTTCCTCGGTCTCCGGGCTTGTCTCCTCCTCGTTAGTTGCGGAATTATCAGACACCTGCTGTAACTCCGCCATATCTGTCTGCGCGCTGAAAGAGAAGGGGCGGGGAAAAGATGTTAGTTAGAACGTCATGGGCGGGCGACGTGTGCGGAGCGACGTGTTTGTATTTTGACGCATGCGTGGTGTGTATATAGCAAACACACATGTGACTATAGTACGTTCGGTGTGCGGAGAGAGGAGTTCAAGTGACGGACGTGCGAACGAAGGTATGTGATTTTGAGACTGTGCCAAATTGTTGGCCTATACTGTCTTGAGAATGTTGTAGGATATATATGGTGACTACGATGTTAAGGAGGTTAGACTGTTTGCCTCACATTAGTTATATATTATTTATTTAACTTGCAGATACAATATGAATGTCTTTATTAGCGACAAAGAGTTCCTGGCGGAATTTATTGACCGGGTAAGGGAGCTGCCGGCTCTGTGGGAGACGAAAAACCCCATCCACAAAAAAAGAGGGGTGAGAAAAGCAGCGCTGGAGAAGCTGCTCCCATTTGTGCAGACCAAGGTGCCCACAGCCACAGCAAAACAAGTGGACACTAAAATTGGGAGCTTGAGAGGCACATACAGGACTGAACGCTCTAAGGTCCTGGCTTCTCAGAGGTCAGGAGCAGCAGCAGGTGATGTGTATGTCCCGATTTTGTGGTACTACAGCAGGATGTCCTTCCTGGATGACCACATTGAGGCAAGGCCATCACTCTCCACTCTTCCCCCCAGACTTCCCTGCAGCCAACCTGAGCCTTCTCTGGAGCAAGAGGAGGCAGCCATCCTGGATGATCCTGATTTGGCCATCTGGAGCCAGGTATAGTATTAAATGAAATTGCATTGGGATAAAATTAATGTTTGACAAATATGTCAAGATGAGAAACATACAATATTTTGGGTTCCACAAGTGAAATCAAGATCTCTAGACATTAGTCTGCACTTAATTGGGTGCTAAATAGTCAATCTGATGTAGGTGTAAATTAGAAAAAATTATTTCTGGATTTACATTCTAATTGCTTCAATCATGTTTATAAAGTTTGATGCAAAGATTAAACCAACATATTAAACTATGTCCCTTTTTTCATACACAGGATGAAATCAGCCAGGAGGAGGGTCTGGAAACTGTCAGGCAGGAGGAGGCAGGGCCCAGTGGCAGCCAGGAGGTGGCAGGGCCCAGTGGCAGCCAGGAGGTGGCAGGGCCCAGTGGCAGCCAGGAGGTGGCAGGGCAAAGGAGAAGCACCAGATCCCAGGTGCCTCCCATCCAGCTTCCCAAAAGAGGCAGGAGGGACAGGACCACCAGTGAGGCAGCAATGGCCCTTATTCATGAGGCCCATGCCACCCTCCAGGAGCCCACATGCCCTGAAGAGGCCATTGCCGGCCTAGTGGAGGCAAAGTTCAAGGTGATGAGCATGGAGCAACGCCTCCTATGCGAGCCCCTGCTCATCACCTTGCTCAACAAGGGGGTGATGGAAAAAATGACCCCCAATACAGCTATTTGTGAGGTGGCACAACTGTCCCAACCTCAACCTCCTCCTCCACCTCCACATTCTTCTTCTGCCCCACCCCCTTCTCCTTCACCTCCACCTTGTTCTTCCGCCCCACCCCCTTCTCCTACATCTCCTCCTCCTCCTGACAGGAGTACCCCTCCAGTGGCCCAGCCTCCAGCCACACGAAGAAGGAAGGCTGCAGAGAAGGCTCCAGGGAAGGTTGCAGGGAAGGTTGCCAGGAAGACGAGGAAGTGATGGCCTTGCTTCATTGTGGTTGGACAGAAGGCAGCCTGTTGTAGTACCACACACTTGGGACATATATATCACCTGCTGCTGTTCCTGACCTCTGGGAGGCCAGCATCAGATTGTGTTCAGAAATGTTGGCCTTCTCAAGCTCCCAATTTTAGTGTCCACACAGGGTTGCTGTGTGCTCTGGGGTCCCTGGGATGCGCAAATGGCAGCAGCTTCTCCAGCGCTGCCTTCTCTTTATTTTAGTTCAAACATGAATAAATGTTATTTTTCTTTAAGTTCATACTTGACTATGTGTATTTGTAAAAATTAAAAATCTAGCTTTGGAGTAAGCAGATACATTTGACTGACAAAAAAAGGGACAGATAACAACCCCCCAAAAAAATAACTAAATCTGATTTCCCAAAAAAGGGTGTAAAATTTAAATAATATATATTAAAAGATTCAATGGGAGATCACTATCAAAACATTGCGAAATTACAATTAACATCAGTTAGAAAAATATCTAATTTTTTAATATTCCTAAAAACTTGCACGATATAATACACAGAAATCTTCTTAAGAGCAGCATGAAAAAGGTTAAAAAAAGATAGTCATAACTCTGTGTGAAGATCAGCAGCAAAAGAAGTTCATTCGTTTGGATTAATGTAACATTCTAACGAAGATTTCAATGCACAACATTTAAACGATGCAAAAATTTGGAGCGTGACGAATGTGCTATCTCCATTACGAAGGCTTGTTTTACCAGAAGATGCGCTCCCGTCTCATAGTTGCTTCTGAGCATGCGCGCTTTTGGAAGAGTCTTAAAAGCATACACACGAACCATTTTCTCGTCACAAAACAGGCCAACGAGAAACACGACGAGGAAATCTGGAATCCTGACGAGAAAATAGAGAGCAGGTTCTCTATTTTCTCGTCGAGATTCACGGCAATTTTCTCGTCGTAAAACCATACACACGAACGGTTTTCTCGACAAAAAAGCTCACGCGGCACTTTTCTTGCCGGTTTTGGACGAGAAACTCGGTCGTGTGTACGAGGCTTGAGAGTTAATATGGGAAAAAGGTGTCTCCTCTCTACTGATGCTTTATCACCAATCCTTGTTTCAATAAAAACCCCACTTTTCCAAAAACATTTGTCATTGGGACGCAAAGTGAGGTGAAATGTTCTGAACAGGGGCACAGACAGCAAAACAAATGTTACAGGGGTGATAACCCTTCCCTATGTTTTCCAAAAAGCTTAAAAATATATTTTTTGGCTGGAGCTACACTTAAACAGTGTACCTGTTCAAAATTACAAACAGATTCTACTTAAGAACAAATCTACAGTTCCTGTCTTGTTTGCACCGCCTGTATACTGCTGTTCAGAGTATATAGGGCCTTTTTTTATTTTGGGTGCGGGGTTCCCCTTAATATCCATACAAGACCCAAAGGGGCTGGTAATGGGCTGGGGTAGGGGGCGGGGGGGGGGGGGGGGTGATGGGGTAGCCATGCCATTTTTCTCAAAGATTTTCATCCATATTGCCAGGACAAGACATGACATTAAAGCTGCAAGCAGTTTTAAATGGCTTTTTTTCCTTTAGAAATGTCATTTTGTGCAGGGACAGTTCTAAACACGAGAAACACGTGGCACTTCACAGGCATTTTTTTTTCACTTTATGCATCATTAAAATGACTGCTCCCAAAAAAACGGACGTTTTTAAAACATTTTTTTTGCATTGATATGTGTCCCCTGAGGCAGAACCCGGGTCCCCAAACCCTTTTTAGGACAATGACTTGCATATTAGCCGTTATAATTAGCACTTTTGATTTCGAACGTTCACATCCATTGTATTTAATAGGGTTTTAAAGTTTGCGCGAACTTTGGGTCCGTTCACAAGTTCTGGTGCGAACCGAACCGGGGGGTGTTCGGCTTTTCCCTACTATTTACGCTGCGAGTTATCTACCCATGTTTGAGTAGTTTTCCTTTTACCTACTTTAAATAAAATATATCCAAAGGATAAGGTTGGTGCGCCCTTTTTTTCTTTTTCTCTTTGACTGTTAGGATACCCCTATCCTTGAGGACAGTAAGGCCTGTGACATACACCATCACGATATATAGTCCGTCTGGTTATCCACTCGTGCGCAGGAATGTTTGTTTTTCTGCCATTAAGGCTCCATTCACATCTAGGTGTTGCTATTTTTACAGGCATTTTTCTGGCGTTTTTGTGCAGGCTTTTGAGTGGACAAGTGACCAATGAAAAGCAGTAAAATGCCTGTAATCAGCCAAAAAAAAGCACATGTACTTTTTTGAGCGACTGGCGTTTGCTTAAGGTGACAGGATGCTCAGATGTGAACACCTAGGCGTTTTTGGGCGTTTTTCTGCTGTAAGCCTCCGCTCTAAAAACGCCCAACAAGACAAATCTCATTAATTTCAATGGCCCCTGTTCACATCTGAGCGTTCTGTTGCCTGAAGCAAAGCCCCCTTCGCTCAAAAAAGCACAGGAGCTTCTTTATTGGCAGATTACAGGCATTTTTTGAGTTTAACATTGGTACATTTTTAACCTTGAAAACGTCTGTACAACAACTCTGCAAAAACGCCCGAAAAAACACCTGTAAAATAGCGATGTGAACAGAGCCTAATGCCCCGTACAAACGAGCGGAAATTCCATCAGAAAAACCTTGGATGTTTTTTCCGGCGGAATTCCGCTCAAGCTTGGCTTGCATACACACGGTCACACAAAAGTTCTCGGAACTTTAGACCGTCAAGAACGCAGTGACGTACAACACTACGACGAGCCCAGAAAATGAAGTTCAATGCTTCTGAGCATGCGTCGAATTTCCGACAGCAAAAGTCAGATGGAGCATACACACGGTCGGAATTTCCGACCAAAAGCTCACATCAGACTTTTTCTAGCGTAAATTCCGACCGTGTGTACGTGGCATTAGAGTCAGTTGTGGTGTATTGACAGCCCACTCAAAATTAATGGGCTGCTTACTGTGACAAACATTAACGTGTGTTAGTGCACTGCAAAGGCCTGAATCCAGCCTCAGGGTAAAGTTGCACTGTTATAACAAGTGAAAATCGGAAATTCCGTTTATTATAAATTCATTTTTTGTAGCTGTTTTTTTAGGTAAATCGTGTGGGATGCCCATCATGTCAATTAAATCTACAAGGGCTTTTTTTTTACCACTACTATTTCTTTATATTGGCTTTTAAAATTTACAAATGCGGCAATTTAGAATTTGGATGAAAGGTTTAGCACTGGGAAACTCCTTTTTGAAAGATAAAAAGTGCATTTTATATACAACTATATGGATCAGACCAAAATGAAGGGCACATGTTGGGGAAAGAGGGACAGAGGGACATTGCTCCAAATCAGGGACAGTCCCTCAAAATCAGGGACCGTTGGGAGCTATGAGAATGTATGACCTTTAGTCATGGGTGGGTGCTTCAAGATGTGCCTGAAAAATGGGGCTCCACTTTCAAAGCAACAGCCTGACAGGGATTGGGCCTTTTTAGATCACTCGAGTGCCCCAGGAGAGGGTTTCATT
Source organism: Rana muscosa (assembly GCA_029206835.1). Taxonomy (NCBI): domain Eukaryota; kingdom Metazoa; phylum Chordata; class Amphibia; order Anura; family Ranidae; genus Rana; species Rana muscosa. The sequence continues at coordinate 47,987,280 of CM055118.1, forward strand.
TATATGCAACTTTTACCACATCTGTTATGTGAAACGTTAATCTCTACAATGACTGATTCTAATCAAGAACAATTGTAGTAGTAACTGCAATATAGAGATGCCCGGGGTACAGTTCCCAAGTTACTCCAATAAAAACTGAAAATTAAACCTGAAATGCATACAGGAAGCCCAGTCTACCTGCTCATTAATCCAGCTATTTCTGTATTTACCAGTCCACCCACATCTTGTCTAAAAATAATCTGATGATCTGATTGTGGTGCAGAGCAGGTTTTCCTAAACATCTCCACTTGTAAGCTCCTTAAAATTACTTGTGTAAGATCACTAAGTAACCGTGTTCCCCATAAATATGACATAAAAACTGTTCTTTTCTCAACATGTTACATGATACCATGGTACAAAAATACGCAGATCATTTAGTATTAAATACTAGTATTTTGCTGCTTGAACTAGGTCTGTACCAACTATGGTGTATGTAAAGGGCTTTTCAAATCCCCATAAATATGGTACCATAATGCCTTATACCTCATCCTCATGTTGTTGTCTTGTAGCACCAATATATGGAGGACTATTTTTTCATTTGATGGGGTACTGAAGATGAACTCTGATCCTCATCAGATTCTGCACTACCAATTTACCCACCTGATTCCCCTCTTGCACATTGACCACGAGGAAAGACTCACTCAGAACTGCCACCATTCATAGAATGCCTTGTTTGTTTGTTTTCTGAGTGAGTACAAGGCATTCTTTGATTGGACGAGGTGGAGAAGGGGGGCAGTGACGTCACAATCTCCACATGGTCCAATCAGAGAACACCTTGCATTAAAAAGTAAACAAAGAAAGCAATATCCAGTGGAGTTTATATTGACAGATCTCAATCTGAGCAAGTAATATTCACAAATATCCACTAGCTGAAAATGCATCCCAATTAAGGTAGCTGGGAGCACACAAGCAATTTTTAGTCACGCTATTAGCCTAGGTTCACACTGATGCAATGCGGGAACCAGCACGATAACAGCGCTGGTTCCCACATCGCTCTTCTCCCGCAGGCAGTTCACACTGCCTTCTGCGAACCGCTGCGGGTGTCATTACATTTTTAATGACACCCCCAGATCGAGAACATCCATGCGATCCGATTCTAGTGCGGGGAAAATAAGTTCATGCACTTTTTTCTGTGCGAATATAATCCGAGTTCAGCCATACAACTGTATGGCTGAACCTCGCATCTCACAAACATTGCATGTGATCGGGTGCAAATGGGATGGGACATCTCATAATACATGACGTAGTGTCGTTGCATCTCCGATTTCTCCCTGGCCAACTTGTCACATTCCAATTTTAGACTGTGATATTGTGCCTGATCTAAGGTACATTTCGGGGAGATAGTCTTACCCGGGTCTCAGCAGCAAGCGGGTCGGTTCCAGCAGCACGGATCTGGGAACAGGTAGTCACTGGGTTGGCTTCAGCGGGGCCTATCGGGGCGTAAGCAGAAACGAGGGGGGCCAAATTATTCCCCAGTAGTACATCCGCTGGCAAATCCTTCATCACCCCCACATTCACGTGTCCAGAACCAACCTCCCAATCCAGGTGAACACGGGCAACGGGTAGCCGGAAGACGGTGCCTCCCGCTACTCTTACGGCTACAGTGTCTCCGGTATGTTGGCTCTCTGGGATGAGGTTCTTCTGTAGTAGGGTCATGGTGGCACCAGTATCACGTAGGCCATTGGCTACATTTCCATTGACCCAGACAGTCTGCCTGTGTTTCTGCCGGTTGTCCCGGTTAGCTGCTTGTATTGGATCAGCCTCATGCAGGAAGCCCCAATGTTCTTCCTCCTCAACGCAGTGGGCCGCAGGCATGGATGTGTGGGGGTTCCACGGACAGTCTGGCTTTTTGTGCCCTAGCTGTTTACACCCGAAACACCTGATGGGTTGTGAGTAGCCCTGGAAATTGAACCTGGGCTGCTGAGAATAAGTGGCCGCTGGAGGTGGTGCTGTAGGGTGGCACGACTGGGGTTGGCAGGCGATAGCCGGAGGGGGTGCCGCTGATCTATAATCCACCCGAGCTGTTGTCTTGACCACAGGGTTATCCAGTTTGCGGGCGTCTGTGTATTCGTCCGCCAGGCGAGCTGCTTCAGGCAAGGTGAAAGGTTTTCGGTCCCGGACCCACTCTCTGACTTCCAGGGACAGTTTGTCAAAGAAGTGCTCCAGCAGGAACATCTGCAGCACCTCTTCCCCGAATTCTGCTTGGCATCCAGCGACCCAGTGGGATGCCGTGCGGTGTAGGCAGCATGCCCACTCGGTATACGAATCTCCAGTCTGCTTGCTCGTCTCTCGGAACCGCCTCCGGTATGCCTCCGGTGTGACGGCATACCTGGCCAACAGTGCTTCTTTTACCAGTCCATAGTTCATAATATACTCGTCTGGGATAGCCCGGCCAGACAATTTCCCAGACAAAATGGTAACCCATTCCTCTGTGGGCACCCGGTGTAGGGCACATTGCCGTTCAAAATCAGCAAGGTACCCATCAATCTCCCCTTCAGTTTCAATGAAATTTTTAAAAGCAGCAAAATGTATCTTTCTCCTTTCAGTTGGTGCTGCTCTGACTTCTGCTGCTGCAGCACCTCTTTTCTGTAGCCAATTTGCGTCCACAGCCGCTATAACTCGCTCTATGATCTCCGCTGTACGGTTAGGACCATAATGTGCCAGTCTTATGTTAACAGCCCGATCAAAACTTGCCTCTTCGGGTGTCCTGTTTGTTACGCTGGGCCTTTCGGTTATGTTGGGTCTTTCAGCTCCATCCATTTCGACTCGTTCTGCAATTAATGTCCCTTTTCTTACGGTTGTTGGCCGGTCGGCCCTGGTTCTCCAGTAAGTCTTTGAGGGAAGAGAGCTTTAGCCGTTCCTACTGTGCTTCCATTGTCCTGTGTATGAAAGGGGTTAAAGCCGTTTTATGATATTCCATTCCCGAACACACGACAGCTACCAGACACTCCAACCAGCCGAATAAGACCCCATACAAATAATTCTCCCTCCACAAACGAGACAACGCTCTGTGTTGAGGTTTCCAGCAGGTCTGACAATCTTTATTGAGAAAGCAGGCTCTTATATACACTAAAAGAATACTGTAGTCCAAATGAACAACTGCACCCACAACATCACACAATGGTTACATAACGAGCCCCCAATACACATTATTTTGACATCCCTTAGCAGACAGCAGGTGAGTTCATTAACTAATCCCTTTACAGCTTAAATGCCTAAAATGCATGACCTTTACGTTTCCCAGACTGGCTGTCTGCTACCTTACAATATCATAAATACACCTTTGACCAGACCTAATTTACATGAGCTAATTACCTAATTCCTTTATACAATTACAGAGTTAATAATAAGTGATGGTGGCTGCGCTGTAATTAGACTAGCGTGAAAGGGGTGGGAGGGGGGCCTATAGGCCGATCTAGTGAAAACCAGGAATGAATAACGTAGTGACATCAAATGTACAACATAAACGTGAAAAGGTACAAAAACTATATGAATATCACAATAGTGCAAACGTGAACACTTAAAGCGACAAAAATGCATGAATCGATAATTAACATGGACACATATCACTCTAAGTGATGGGATAATAATCTCATGTGCATGAAAACATCAGTGTATTAGAGCTGAAAATGAATAAAGTCCAAAGTGAAACAGTGATCTGCAAAAAATATATAGTAAAGTCCAATATACAGAAGATCCCGTCACCATCAGTTGCTAAGGTGCTTGATAAATAAACTCTTCAGTGCAAATCCACCACAGTGCTCACAAGCAGCTTACCTCCCAGCTGGGAAAAAAACTGCATAAAGTGTACTCCTATTGTGGACAGCAATGAGCAATCCTCTCAGAGAAGTCCTGTTCTCACTCACATAAGGTACATGAAAATACACAAGCGGGAAAGAAAAAAATGTGTAGCGTAATTCGGTGGGTACATCAGATGGGGTGACTGGAATATGTGTTCTCACACTCACTTTTATTAAGTGAGTGTGGGCATCAATCCACGAGCACCGCGCTCGTACGTGTAAGCTGCAAGCTTCAATGGTGAGATCCCTCCAGTTTAGAGTAACCACAGGGTGCCTCCCAAAGGGGGTACATGAAAATATACAAGCGGGAAAAAAATATAGCGTAACTCTGTGGGTGCACCAGATGGAATGACTGAAATGTGTGTTCTCACACTCACTTTGCATAAGCGAGCGTGGGCATCAATCCACGAGCACCGCGCTCGTATGTCCAAACTGTAGGCTTCAATGGTGAGATCCCTCAGATTTGGAGTGGCCACAGGGTGCCGGTTTAACATATATAAAAAATCCTACAAGGATCCTCTAATGAAGTCACGTGATGTGACGACACACGTTAGGATTTGAGCACAGATACACCTTCAGCTGGAAGTGAGGAGACAAGCTCGTCACTCGTAGGATACCCAAAGCCCCTGTCTTACCCCTGTAATGTGAGTTTTTTTGCATATGTTCCTAATAAAGACACCTAGTGTTTTATAGACTCACACTATGTGCATTTTTTTTATAAAGAAAACACCGATTGTGAGCGGTGGCTCCTTACCATTTGGATTGTGGGAGCGCCGTGCTCTCACCCCAAACGACATTTTTAATAATGTCATCCAGTGAGGCCCCAAAAAGCCCCCAATCCCTGGAAGAGCAAATCCGCCAGAGTATTCTTGGACGTCTGGTCCGCAGACTAGCATTTCAGTCAAATCATGCGGCGTAGCTCCACCGCTGTATCTAAGGCCGCATTGCAGACATACTTGAGGCCATGCACCAACCGGTCCGCTATCATGCAGACCGGGGAAGCCTGTTGCTATCCAACCACGGTGCAGCAATCTTTGCCCATTTAAGGAAGCGCCAGTGACACCAGGGTCGTGGCCAACAGTAGCCGCAATGCTGACCCCAATACCATGAACAAGGACCGGACCACCGCCTCGGTGCTCCTGTCTGCAGGGTACTTAAAGACAGGGGCCCCTACCACCGGACTGTGGTAATTCCCTGGATGCCAGGGGCCCCCATAGGGGGGAGATGTCCTTCTTCAGGAAACACTCCCCAAAAGGATAACGGACAGCCATGCAATTTTTTTGGAATGCTGCAGCCGTTCTATTTTAAAAATGTATCAAATCAACTAGGTAGGGAAACCTAGCGGTGCGGGCCGGCTAGTAGGACCCAGAAGGGACTGACACCATTAATAGATGCCCTCGCTGTAACCTCCATTTTATTGGGGATCACGCATGCAGTGATAAGTGCTCCAACAAGCGCCTGTCTGCGCTGACCCGGACACGGAAGCAAGCAAGGACGCAGTTCCGCACTGTCCGAAGGGTCCTGGTTTGCATCGTCTGACAAGTCAGAGCAGGGGACATCTGCCACAGCAAGGCCCGAGTCTGAATCAGAACTGTTTTTCCCGAAGATGGTGCGGGGAGGGGGCGTTTTTACCTAGGCAGAAAAAAACTGAGCTGCTCACTGCAGTGAGAGGGGTTATGACCAGAGGGACCGCCCCCTGGGCGGGGCTGTTCAGCTTTGCTAATGATTACATGTTTAACCATTTACATGTCTGCCTAGTCCTCTCCTAATAGACGGAACATAACCCACAAGTCAAGATTATAAGGAAGCTGTGTCCGTCCATGGACGAAAGAGAAAGTGGATTTGCCTTTCGTAAATAACCCCCTTTGTGTCTTATAGTCATCTGTTCTAGCACAATTCCTTCTTAAACAGATGAAACTGACCTACAGAAATATTGTTCTGCCAGGAAAGATGGTGCAACTCCCATAATGTAGGTAGGAGTTGCCACTGGTTGGTTTATTGTGATTTTTGGTAAGTATAGTCTCTCAGTCATAAAATAATTCCAAATCCAGAAAAAATTACTTTTCACAGTCTATCACATGTATGAACTGAAGGCCCAAGTCATTGTGATTACAATGGGCTACAAATTAGGAAAATAACTCCTCACTACCATGACCCTTCAAGTCTTTGCGCTAAGCTATTATGTGTTGCTTGTTTTTTCTTATTCTCAAGTAGGATCTCACAGCAGCAGGACAGTTGGGACTTATTTGGGTTTAACTGGCCACATTGGTTCAATGCCTTAGTTCTTTTTAGTTATCATGTGAACTATGACAACTGGAAAACAATTTGAAATATGATAGATAGATAGATAGAGATGTGTGGTCATGTACAGAATAATGCAGAAATTATTTTACTTTCACATGCTTTTTTTTCTATTCTTTTACCTACTCTTTAATCTGTTATCACCATATCCTCTTTTTCTATCCCACTGTTTTAAAAATATGCAGCCCAAGAGATTTTTCATTACAAATTGTGAGGGGGTATGTATATATTTTACTCCAGGCGTCTTCAGGGTTTAGATGTGCCCTGTATACATATTGCACGCACATGTATGTGATTCAATCATTAGAAGCTGGATGTACTGGAATGACTTTATAAGTTAATATGTTTAATAATTCCCAGATTTTGTGCCTGTGGAACTGGGTAATGAAGCCTTTTTTAACCACTTCAGCCCCAGAAGATTTTACCCCCTTCCTGACCAGAGCACTTTTTACAATTTGGCACTGTGTCGTTTTTACTGTCAATTGCGCGGTCATGCAATGCTGTACCCAAACAAAATTTGCGTCCCTTTTTCCCCAGTAGAGATTTCTTTTGGTGGTATTTGATCACCTCTGCGGTTTTTATTTTTTGCGCTATAAACAAAAAAAGACCGACAATTTTGAAAAAAAAAACAATATTTTTTACTTTTTGCTATAATAAATATCTCCCCAAATTAAAAATGACGGCAATCTGCGATTTTTAGCGGTACTGCGACATTGCGACGGACAGATCAGACACTTTTGACACATTTTTGGGACCATTGACATTTATACAGCGTTCAGTGCTATAAAAATGCACCGATTACTGTGTAAATGTCACTGGTAGTGAATGGGTTAACACTAGGGGGCGATCAAGGGGTTAAATGTGTGTCCTTTCAGTGTGTTCTAACTGTATGGGGATAGGACTGAGTAGGAGATGAGACATATCGCTGTTCCTACTTACTAGGAACAAACGACATGTCTCCTCTCCTCTGACAGCACAGGGATTTGTGTGTTTATGCACGTCGTGCATCGGGCACACGCGGGCATGCTCTGGTGGCAGAAAAAGGCAAGGATGTACCCAGTGGCGTCACTAGGGTTGGTGTCACCTGGTGCGGTAAAACATGGTGTCACCCCCCCTCCACCAACTATAGTTGCCCATCAGTACAGACCCCCCTACTTCAGTAGACCCCCCTCCACTAAGTATAGACTCCCCTCGATTAGTACAGACCCCCCCAGGACATAGCACCCCCTCCATTAGTAAAGACCCCCCTCAGGACAAAACAATGCATCCCCTCCATAAGTACAGACCCCCCTCAGGACAAAAAAACCCCTCCATTAGTAAAGACCCCCCCAGGACAAAGCATCCCCTCCATTAGTAAAGACCCCCCTCAGGATAAAACAACGCATCCCTTCCATGAGTACAAACCCCCCTCAGGACAAAGCACCCCCTCCATTAGTAAAGACCCCCTCAGGACAAAGCATCCCCTCCATAAGTACAGACCCCCCTCAGGACAAAGACCCCCCTCCATTAGTAAAGACCCCCTCAGGACAAAGCATCCCCTTCATTAGTAAAGACCCCCCTCAGGATAAAACAACGCATCCCTTCCATAAGTACAGACCCCCCTCAGGACAAAGCACCCCCTCCATTAGTAAAGACCCCCTCAGGACAAAGCATCCCCTCCATAAGTACAGACCCCCATCAGGACTAAGAACCCCCTCCATTAGTAAAGACCCCCTCAGGACAAAGCATCCCCTCCATTAGTAAAGACCCCCTCAGGACAAAACAATGCATCCCCTCCATAAGTACAGACCCCCCAGGACAAAGCACCCCCTCCATTAGTAAAGACCCCCCTCAGGACAATGCATCCCCTCTGTAACACACCCTCCATAAATACAGACCCCTCAGGACAAAGCATCCCCTCCATAAGTACAGACCCCCCAGGACAAAGCACCCCCCTCCATTAGTAAAGACCCCCCTCAGGACAATGCATCCCCTCCATAAATATAGACCCCTCAGGACAAAGCTTCCCCTCCATAAGTACAGACCCCCCTCAGGACAAAGCACCCCCTCCATAAGTACAGACCCCCAGGACAAAGCACCCCCTCCATTAGTAAAGACCCCCCTCAGGACAATGCATCCCCTCCATAAGTACAGACCCCTCAGGACAAAGAATCCCCTCCATAAGTACAGACCCCCCCAGGACAACCACCCCCTCCATTAGTAAAGACCCCCCCAGGACATAGCACCCCCTCCATTAGTACAGACCCCCCAGGACAACCACCCCCTCCATTAGTAAAGACCCCCCAGTACATAGCACCCCCTCCATTAGTACAGACCCCCCAGGACATAGCACCCCCTCCATTAGTAAAGACCCCCCCAGGACAAAGCCTCCCCTCCATAAGTACAGACCCCCCAAGAAAACCACCCCCTCCATTAGTAAAGACCCCCCAGGACATAGCACCCCATCTATTAGTAATCCCCCATCGAAAGCCGACACCCTTCTACCTCCCCCCGTTACCGCACCATCTCAGGCGGCTTAGGTACAAGGGACACCAGGGCGGCAGCTGGAGAGGAGAAGATAGTGTGAAGCCATGCCACCTGGGTGCAGAATCGATCGTGACAGGCTCGGCAGAAGTGAGAGACAGAGAGGAGGGGGAGGAAGAGGAGAACACAGACGCAGCCGCGGCGCTGGAGCGCGGTTTCCAGCTGAAAAAAAAATACCGCAAAAGGGAGCCAGGGCTTTTGTCACCCTTGGGATGGTGTCGCCCCTGTAGAGGGTGGAACCCGGGTGCGGACCGCACCCCCCGCACCCCCCCAGCAACGCCTCCTGGATGTACCCATACGGAATTTTGTCCAGGAGAGCCATTGTGCCGCAGTATATCTGCGTTAGCCAGTCAGAAAACGGTTAAGGGGATAGAATTTTTAAGGCAGGCTCTAATAAAATTCAAATACTTTCTCAACAAAATAAATGTTATTTACTGTGTAGCACCCTCTTAGATAGGCGCTAGGATTAGGTAGATTTCATTCTGGCTTACTGTGTTCAGTTGAGCTGTATTTTTGTTGTTAGGTAAATTTAACTCTCAATGTAATCAGTGTGGCTTCAATTTCTAGGCTAGGCAAATTTAGTTCTAGCTCACTGTAATCAGTGCCGCTGCATGCGATCAGTTAGGTCTGTTCTGTATCTCGCAGGCTGGAGATTTGATTGCTCTCTCCCTGTATTTTCAGTACCCTCTGGCTAGTTCTGGAACATCGGTGTTGAGTAATGTAAAAAGGCAGCATGAATGTTTTTATACTGTCCCAACCCTGCTTCCACCCTCGGATTATTGAAATTGGTAATGATTTCTGCTATACCCCTTTACAAGGAGATGTATATGTCTCGAGACTGACCAAAAAAATCCACAAAATGTGGGACATCTGACTGGACTCAGGCGCTACTACAATAGATCAACATGACTCTGAGGCTACTGCCAGTTAGTCCTTAAAGATTGCCTATGTCTGATCCCGAACCCGAGTACTTCCTATGATAGCCCTACCTTGTATAGGTTGCTTGTGTACTGTATTGTTCCACAGTTGGTGGGACTTTGCTGACTGTGTTCTTGGGTGGTGGAGAGGTAACAAGTTATTTCAGGACAAACTACTCCATTTTAATAAGCCTTCGTGGCCTGGGTTTAACGACGGGACGGGCTTAAATGTTTTAGTTTTTAGACATGTGAACTGCCGAAAAATTTGTTCATTTTCGTCTTCGTTTCATTCGTTTTCTAGCTTTTTTCGGAAATCCGGAAATTCAAAAAATTCGAAAATTCAGAATTTGAAAATTCGGAAATTCAGAACTTGAAAATTCGGAAATTCAGAATTTCAAAATTCGGAAATTCAGAATTTGAAAATTCGGAAATTCAGAATTTCAAAATTCGAAAATTGGAAATTCGAAAATTGGAAATTCGAAAATTCATAATTTGAAAATTCGGAAATTCGAAAATTTTAGAATTCCGAATTTTCAAATTCCGATATTCAAATTCCGAATTTTCAAATTTCCGATTTCGAATTTCCGAATTTTCACCTTTCCGAATATCTGAAATTTGTAATTTCGAAAATTAGAAAATTCGGAAATGTAAAAATTCGGAAATTTCCGAAATTAACAAATTTTGTCAAAATTTGTTAAAAACTAATTCGGAACTAAACGAATTGCACATGTCTAGTAGTTTTACTTGTTCTCTGTTTTTGTTCTATTTAATTGTTACTGTATACCCTTGAGCTGGGGTATGCCCAGAGGCTTTGTTTTGTACTCTTACCTTTATTGAGAATTAACAAAAAGAAGTAAAAAAAAAAGATGTATCCCAGGAAACTACATACCAGTTAGCCTAACATCAATAGTATGTAAAGTATTTGAGGGAACGGTAAGGGACTGTAATTAAGGATGGGCTCAGGCGTGTTCGCAACTCCACATGCCTGTGTCCGCCACGAAGCTGACACTGAGCAGCGCTAATCACAGGTAGTGAGACATTTCCCGATCTGTGCAGCTGCGGATCGGGAAATTTCTCACTGCATGTGATTAGAACTGTGCAGTGTCAGCTTCCTCGCGGGCACGGGCACATGGAGTTGCGAACACGCCTGAGCCAATCCTTAACTATAATCAAGAACTTGTTTGCAAAAATGGTATCGTAAGTAACAACCAACATGGTTTGCTGTTATATTCTCCTATATGACAACAATAAAGCACCTTTGTTTTGTAAAAAAAAATGAATACACAACCAACATGGTTTTATGAAAATCCGTTCTAGTCAGACCAACCTGTTAACATTCTTTATGTAGTGGTGAGGTAGTGAGTGAAAATTTCGATCTAGGAAGGCCAGTGGATGTAGTAATGAATTTTCTAAAGCATTTGATAATGTACCTTATAAACAATCTACAAATTAAGGTCTGGTGATGTTGAAAAAATGTTATGCACATTGATGCATAAAATATTCATCAGAAGGGACTGCTCTTGGGGAATTGGTCTATGAAAAGTATTGGGATGCCTGCCTTTTTTTTTTAACAGAAAAAGGTTTTATTTAGACAATTCAGCATTACAGTTCATACAGTTTACAGAAACACAGTATCATGGAGAATTAAATAACAGGGTATCCTTGAGCATACAGGAGAAACCCGTCCATACACTAGTAAGGAGATACTAACCACAGCTGGGGTTCAGTGCAACACAGTGAGAATTCCATAACCCATTCCCTACCACAACATACAGTACAAATGTAGGATGTATAGAGAAGACCAGTGGGGGGGAGGGGGGTCAGGGAAAGAAGGGGATTGAAGGGGAAAGAGGGTGGAGGGAGGGCAGAGGGAGGGACCCGGGAAAGGTGAGGAGGAAGTAAATCACCTTCACAAGCGACCACACCAGTCACCTATGTGGGCAAAGGGACAAAAACATCACAAGCATCTATCCATGCAGACCAAATCTTATCATATTTACCCGGACACTGTCTACTTTCATAGGTCAGCCGGTATAGAGGCAACACCGAACTCACTGACCGCTGCCAAGATTCATGTGTTGGGGGGTCCTCCGACCTCCACTTCAGCATAATCTCAGGCCTAGCATAATATAATGTAAATGTCAGACATAGTTTACAGTATCTATCACCCTCTACATCTTCCATATGACTCAATAGTAGTATTTTCGGGTCTGCTAGTATCTCAACCTTACATATACCACTGAGGGTGGAGGCTACTGCCGCCCAGTAGGATTGGAGCCTAGGACAGGACCAGACCATATGCCAGAAAGTGCCAATCTCCTGTTTACATCTCGGACAGTTGGGGTCTCTCTGAGGGTAAATGCGTGCCAACCTCTGTGGGGTATAGTAGGCTCTGTGTAAAAATTTGAGTTGGGCAAACCTGTCCCAAGCACCAATTAAAGAGGGAATGTACCAGGAGAGGCACTCCTCCCAATCCTCCTCCCCCAGGGATGGATAATCCGCCCTCCACTTATCCCAGGACTTAGTGAGTTTATTGTCATAGGCCACCGTAAGGTAAAGGTAGAGAGAGGAGAGAGGTCGCCCCATCACGTCAGAGATCAGGAGGCGCTCAACAGGATCCGTTTTCAGTGTCAGGGGTTCCGGAAACTGAGCTCTGAAGGCATGTTTCAGCTGCCAGTACCTAAACTGAAAAGGAGGCCGGCAGAGAGCAGCGACTGCGCAGCTCCCTAAAGGTCATGATCCTACCATCCACGACAATATGTTTTACCGTGACAATCCCCCTGTTCGCCCACAGGGAGGGTTCAGGAATGCTATAGAAGTGGGCTAATAAAGGGTTGCCCCACAGGGGGTATGCGGGGATATTTGATTTGGCTGTCTATAAATCGCTCTAGCCTCCTGCCACACCTTAACAGTGGTGCGCATGAGCGAGGTCATTGAGGGGCTAGCCCGAAGGCCACGGAAAGGCAAGTTGCTCAATGCCGCATAGGAGCCCAAAATGTCCGCTTCCAGCGTCACCGCCGGGTTCTGTCTGGGCTGGGAGAACCACCATCTAACTGTGACCAAGATCGCAGCCCAGTAGTAAATACGAAAGTTTGGAAGCGCCAGACCCCCTCCCGACATGGGGAGGTATAGGATCTGTCGCGCCACTCTGGGGGGTCTCCCAGCCCACACAAAGGACAGCATCACACTCTCCAATCTCCGGAAAAAGGATCCAGGGAGACAGGAGGGAGCGCTCCGAAAAAAATAAAGAAACTTTGGCAGGAAAATCATTTTTAGTAGGTTAACTCTCCCTACGGGCGTCAGGAGAAGGGAACGCCATGTGGCACATTTAGACATTAGTTGTGACCTAAGGGGTTGTATATTGGTACCTATGTAATCCTCCATTTTTCCTGTAATTCTAATGCCCAGGTAGGTGAACTCAGTGACCCATTTGAGCGGGGTGTTCAATGAGGCCATCAGGGAAGTGGGATGCAGCGGGAACAGGACTGACTTGTCCCAGTTAATGCGTATCCCAGAGTATCGTCCAAAGCTGTCATACATCTCCAATGCCGTTTGCAGCAATGACGAGGCATCATCCAAATAGAGTAGGGTGTCATCTGCATAGAGTGACAGCTTCTCTTCAATAGGTCCTACCTGGATCCCGCGCACACTCCCCTCCGCCCTCAGCTGTATCGCCAGCGGCTCCAGAGCAAGTGCAAAGAGGCCCGGAGAGAGAGGGCACCCCTGCCGCGTGCCTCGGGCCAGTGGGAAAGCCTCCGGGAGGCAACCATTCGTGCGGATCCTAGCTGAGGGGTTAGTGTAGAGCATGCGAACCCAACGCATAAAGCCCGGGCCAAACCCAAAGCTCGAAAGAACCTTCCACAGGTAACCCCACTCGACGGAGTCAAAGGCCTTCTTCGCGTTGAGAGAGGCCACAACCCCAGCCGAACCCGCGCCTGCTCTATCTATGTGGGTAAGGAGACGGCGGATATTTATGTCTGTACCCCTCCCCGGCATGAACCCCGTTTGGTCAGGGTGGATCAGGGCCGTGATGACTGTGTTCAACCTTGAGGCCAAAACTTTGGCCAGTATTTTTGTGTCTACATTCAGGAGAGAGATGGGGCGATACGATGAGCAGATCAAGGGGTCCTTCCCTGGCTTGGGAATCACCACAATGACTGCCTCCCTCATAGTGTCTGGAAGCCCCTCCAGTTCCACCGACGCAGCAAACAGGGTCTGCAATCTAGGGGCAAGGTTCGTAGCATAATGCTTATAAAATTCTACCGGAATGCCATCCGGCCCTGGAGTCTTGCCTGACTGCATGGACTTCAGTGCCTTCAGGATCTCCGTCTCCGTGATGGGGGCATGAAGTTTATTTCGGTATTTGGGCGTAAGAACCGGTATGTCAATATCTGCTAGGTAGTGTGTCAGGTCATCTTCCCCATAATCCACCCTAGAACAGTAAAGGGCTCGGTAAAACTCAGAAAAGCAGAGGTTAATTTCCGCCGGAGAGTGTACTACCTCCCCGGTATGGTCCTTGATCTGTGAAATGCTCAGACCCCCCGCCTGCTCCCTAGAGAGCCAGGCGAGAAGCCTACCCGACCTCTCTCCCTGTTCAAATATTCTCTGGGATTGCGCCAACAATTTCTTCTGAGTGAGAGAGGTACGAAGGCGGAGAACCTCCTTTGTGAGGATTTGTAGCCGTGCATAGTGCTGGGGGTCTCTAGTTCTAACAAAAAGCGCCTCCCCCACCGTCGCCTCCCTCTCCGCTCTAGTTAGGTTTGCTCTACGTCCTCTACGGACTCTGGCAATGATGGTCTGATAGTGTCCCCTGGTCGCAGCCTTAAAAGCATCCCATACCGTATTAGCCGCGGCAGATTCAGAGTTGGCCGCCCAATAGCCGGCCATCTCCGTCCCAAACTGGCCATCCACCTCAGTATCCGAGATCCAGAATCTGGATAGTCTCCACAAGGTAAGCATCGGACCCAAGGAGAGATCCAAGGACAGGAGTAATGGAGCATGGTCCGAGATTCCCCAGGGCAGAATCCGTATATCCGTGACCCTCGACAAAACAGGAGCCCCCGCATATACCAGATCGATGCGGGAGAATGTCTTGTGGGACGCCGAGTGGCACGTATAGGCCCGGGTTCGAGGGTTCCTTCACCTCCACACATCCGTCAGCCCGTACGTGTCCGCCCAGCCGGCCAGACCAGAGCAGGCCTGTCCCGCAGACGACATCCTGTCCAGTCCAGGGTCAGGGACCAGATTGAAATCATCCAATAGAACTGTGTTATCAGAGGCAAATTCAGCAATTTTACTTGTCACTTGATTTAACAGGGCCAGCGAGGCCGGGGGAGGCAGGTACAAGCCCACAATGGTCCAAATCAAGGAATGACTCCTAGCGTGGATTATAACATACCTACCGTCGGGGTCCAGGACTAGATCCAAAAGCCTAAACGGAAGGGACTTAAGCACCAGAACACTGACACCCCTGGCAAAGCTAGAATATGTAGAGTGATAATGGTGTCCCACCCAGGGTTTTTTAAGGGTAAGGGTCCTGCTCCCCATCAGGTGCGTTTCCTGTAGCACACAAATGTGCGGGTTATGTGACTTAAGGAACTGAAATACAAGGGAACGTTTCGTGGGCGAGTTCAGCCCCCTAGTGTTCCATGACATAATGTTAAGCATGGACATGGGCGGTGGATATACAATACAGATAAGGATAAGTGGCCCTACCTGCTCTCGGATCTAGCCTCAGGACCCGGGACGGACACACCTGAGAACCGTGCAATGCTGAAACAATGATTGTCTGAACATAAAAGTAAGGCAAAACAAAACAATGAACAAAAAGTAACCCCATAAACAAACTAAAAAAAAACAGCCCCTCCAGGGCCGAACATCCCCCCCCACCCCACCCATCCTCCCAAAACTGAGGAGGGTCTTCAACCCTAGTCCCAATTCGGCTCGCCGGCCACCAAGGGAGGGCCTGTGCAAGCGGCGAAAAAAAAAAAAGTGTGCATGGTCTTGGCCAACCCCCCGTTCAACAAGTATAATGCGATCCAGGCCAGGCAGGTGTAACTCAGTACATTCTGATCCACTATACCTCCTTTGGAGGAAAAGCACTCCTCAGGGGCACATACTTAAACAGTTGGTGGTTTCAAAAGGCACAACAGGTGCAACACAGGTCTCTCGTGTGTCTCTTCTCCCAGTCCCTGAAAAGTCTCCAGCCCTCTCCCCCACACATTCAGCAAAGCGACCCTGAGGAGCTGAGAGAGCAATTGTCACAAATGCAAGCAAGGGGGGGAGAGGAACCAGGTGGAAATGGTGACCGGAGCAATATGGGGGTGACCCGCAACCCGAACATAGGGGGCAACCCAGGGCAGCTACTGGAGAGTCCCGCCAAACACAGGGTCCACAGCTAGGTGGGATGGCATGGCTCCGTCAGGGGCATGCGACTGAACGGGGGGGACCGGGGAGACACACAATCTGAATTAAAGAGGCACACTCACGCTTACAAGGGTCAGCGATCTCTCGGCAGGGACTCCAGCCACACCGAGGCCTCACAAGGAGAGTTGAAGAAGCACGTGAATTCGCCATCTTGGACTCTGAGGCGCGCTGGACACAGGATACTATATCGGCTGTTTCTAGCCCGCATGGCTGCCTTCACCTGGTCAAAGGATTTGCGCATTTTCTGCGTTTCCACCGAATAGTCAGGGAAGATGAGCAGTCTGTTGTTCTGGTGTCGGAGATCACCCAGGAGTCTGGAGGCGCGAAGAATCTCATCCCTGTCACGGAAATTCAGGACCCGGAGGATGAGGGTCCGCGGCGGACCCCCCGCTGGAGCCGGCTTCAGAGGCACTCGGTGGGCCCTCTCCACGACATATTGGGGGGACAGACGAGCATCAGGCAGTAGCGTGCGTAGCAGGTCCTCCACCAAAGTTGTCGGGTGGTTCCCCTCTGCTCCCTCCACTAGGCCTACGATACGGAGGTTGTTCCTTCTGTTTCTGTTCTCCGCATCCTCCGCTCTATATTCTAGGGCCTTCACCTTAGATTGGAGGGTGCGGATGGCTGCGGAGTGTTCCAGGACATTATCTTCCGCGGCGCCGACCCTCTGCTCCGTCTCCGTCACGCGGGATCGCAGTTTGTCCATGTCCTGTCGCAATAGACCAACATCCAGCTGGACGGCTTAAATTTTTGCCGTTAAGGTTGATTGGCACGTCGCTATGGCCGACATTACCTCCGCCATCACCTCCACCAGCCACGGAGGACGGGAGTCTGGAGCCGCCATCGGGGCCATTTGGGAGGCCTTGCTGGAGCCTCGAGTGGCGCGAGTCTCCACGTGGGCGGGAGGAAGAGGCAGCCGTTCGTCCACCAATGCCGGGAATTTGAACTTCTTCCCCTTGCCGGCAGACGCTCCAGACGTTTGCCTCCTCATTCAGGAGAAGCGGGAGGGTGTAGGGAGAGGAGAAAGTGCCTGGATCCGGAGATTAGCAGACTTCCTGGCGGAGCTCGAGCAGAAAGCAGCCGCTCACTTCGCCATCTTGGACACGCCCCCGGGATGCCTGCCTTTACACGCATAGAAACTTTAATGGCATCACAGTCTTAGTCAATAGGGTCCAATATTGAATTGGCCCACCGTTTGCAGCTTCAACTCTTCTGGGAAGGCTGTCCACAAGGTTTAGGAGTGTGTCTATGGTAATGTTTGACCATTCTTCCAGAAGCGCATTTGTCAAGGTAAAGGAACTTTAACTGTAGATTTTGTAGAATATGGTGATGAAAACCATACAAGGACCGCTTGTTGTGATGAAAAAGGCATCTCCGAACAACTGCGCAGCTGAAATTAAGAACAACTCCGAGGCTCAGTGCCCATCATGAAGGATTGGTAGTGCGAGGAGGAAGTGTTGCTCGTTCCTGTCGAGCCAGATGGCAGCCTCCTTAGGACTTTCAAAGAACAGTGTTTCTCCCCTAGCAACAATCCAAAGCTTAGTGGGGAAAAGCATGACGTATTGGATCTGAAGATTGCAGAGGTGCAACTGAGCTCTTTGTTTTTGGACCTCAACAGAATAGTCCTGGAAAAAGGAGACTTTAGAGCCATTCACATCGATATTGCCCTTGGTACGTTCCACCGCAAAGAAGGGAGTGAAATTTTGCTTATCAAATACATCCAACAACCATTGCTCGATAAACTCAGTGGGGTTCTTTCCTTTCATATGCTCAGGAAGACCCAGAATACGCACGTTGTTCCTTCAGAGTCTATTTTCAAGGTCATTGATGAGATTAGCATTATGGTTAAATTGCAAGCTCACTACTTTAAGATCTCGCTGCATGGGGCCCAACTCATCCTCTATGGTGCTCACCCGGCCCTCAGGAGCAGATGTGTGAGTCAGCGCCATCTTGAAGGCCCAGAGCCGGTGCTGCTACAAGATCTTCAGCTGCTTTACCATCGCCCTAGTGATTGGGTGAGGCTGCAGTATCGATGAGCCGCTCTACGAGAAGGTATTGGTGGGCAGGTATAGCCCCGGGAGATGCCTTGAACACTGCTATATTGCTGATGTTCCGCGGGAGCAGGGGAGAACATGTCTTCTCACATGCAAAGCCAAGCCATGCCCCCAGAAGTGCATTTGTGAGGTCAGGCACTGATGTTGGATGAGAAGGCCTGGCTCACAGTCGCCGCTCTAATTCATCTCAAAGGTGTTCTATTGGGTTTAGGTCAGGACTCTGTGCAGGCCAGTCAAGTTCCTCCACCCCAAACTCGCTCATTCATGTATTTTTGGACCTTGCTTTGTGCACTGGTGCACAGTCATTTTGGAACAGGAAGGGGCCATCCCAAAACTGTTCGCACAAAAGTTAGGAGCATGAAATTGTCCAAAATGTCTTGGCATGCTGATGCCTTAAAGTGGTTGTAAACCCTCAGGGACAACTTTTACCTACAGGTAAGCCTAGATTAAGGCTTACCTGTAGGTGCTTGCAATATCTCCTTAACCCACACGGTTTAGGAGATATTTGCAAAAAAGACGGCACCAATGTCTACAGCACATGCACGCCATAGACAGGCGCACTGAGCGTGCTGTTTCCGAAGGCGATCGTGCCGTTAGTGGAGGCTCCCGCATGCATGCGTGACGTGACGTCATCGCGGCTCCGGCCAGTCACAGCGCCGGAGCCACGATACCCGAAAGTCACTCCGGGAGAGATGGCGGCGACGGAGGAGAGGAACGAGGACCGCTGCAGGGGCTTCGATCTCAGGTAAGTAATTCATAATGAGCTAGTATGCTATGCATACTAGCTTATTATGCCTTTGTCTTGCAAAGTGTATTTTTTTTTCTTTTCAGAGGGTTTACTTCCTCTTTAAGAGTTCCCTTCACTGGAACTAAGGGGCCAAGCCCAACCCCTGAAAAACAACCCCACACCATAGTCCCCCCTCCAAATCAAATGATTTGGAGGGGTGGCCTAATACTTTTGGCAATATAGTATGGATGAGCGAGTTTGGGGGGGGGGGGGGGACTTGACTGGCCTGCAACCTGATAGAACACCTTTGGGATGAATTAGAGCAGCGACTGTGAGCCAGGCCTTCTCATCCAACATCAGTGCCTGACCTCACAAATGCACTTCTGGGGGCGTGGCTTGGCTTTGCATGTGAGAGGACATGTTCTCCCCTGCTCCCGCCGAACATCAGCAATATAGCAGTGTTTAAGGCATCTCCCGGGACTAGCCAGACCTTCTCGTCCAACATTCAGTGCCTGACCTCACAAATGCACTTCTGGAAGAATAGTGAAACATTCCCATAGACACACTCCTAAACCTTACTGACAGCCTTCCCAGAAGGGTTGAAGCTGTTATAGCTGAAAAGGGTGGGCCAACTCAGAATTGAACCCTACAGACTAAGACTGGGATGCCATTAAAGTTCATGTGGGTGTAAATGCAGGCATCCCAATACTTTTGGCAATAATGGGGGTTATTTATGTAGCGGGGTGTTCAATTTAAGGGTAGTGTCTGAGTGGTAATTAGGCTCAGACACATTGATTGTTAAGGTTTATGGACCATTTTTGTTAATGGGAGATAGTGTTGGTGCACAGTTCCCTGTGGCCTACGTGACGCTGTCACCATAGGCCAGGGTTGAACCACCAATCCAGGGCTGCACCTTTTGTGTCCCCTCTCGGCAGTAGTATGGCAGGGCAGGGAACCTGCTGTGCCTGTCAGGAGAGGGTATAAAAGGGGGCGGACATCTTCCATTGGGGTTCGTCCACGCCCAGGCACCTTCAGCCTGGGTGTGTGTGGTTCGTCCGCGCCCAGGCACCTTCGGCCTGGGCGTGAGGAGGGTCGTCTCTGGGTGCTTTAGGCCCGGAGGTGGAGTTCCTGTTCCATCCCAGACACCTTCAGTCTGGGGTGAGGTACTATTTGAAGGCCCGGGGCCCAGCAAACTTTGGCTGGGGTCCGCTAGGGATCGAGGACTCCCAGGGTGCCGCCTTGCGAGGGGACCCGTATCTGAGATGAGGAGACCAGGGAGGTAACCCTTTCCGAAGACCCAGCGCAGAGTCGTGGTGACGGTGAGGGTCTCTGGTAACTCTCCGGAGGGATGTTTTCTCCTTGACATGGGCCAAATACTTTAAGAAGGAAGTTCACCAGGTCAGTGGCAGTGACCCTACTCGTTCAGGTCAGTGACAGTGACCCTACTCATTCAAGTCAGTGGCAGTGACTTCATAGGGCAAGGCCCTATTCACCAGGTCAGTTGCAGTGACCCTATGTTCCAAGTCAGTGGCAGTGACTTTATTCACCCGGTCTGTGGCAGAGACCAACCTCACGGTCTG
Organism: Rana muscosa; assembly: GCA_029206835.1. Classification (NCBI taxonomy): domain Eukaryota; kingdom Metazoa; phylum Chordata; class Amphibia; order Anura; family Ranidae; genus Rana; species Rana muscosa. Next base: position 48,007,644 of record CM055118.1, read on the forward strand.
TGGCAGAGATCGTGCGCCAAAGCTGTTTGAGAAACCTAAACAGTCTAAAGAGTTAAGCTACGTTTGTGCCTGGACCTCCTCCACACTTAAGCTGTCCTGTATCTTCGCTCCAACCTGTCTGCTCTCAAAGAGGCTGTTTATTATCCTGTGTGAAATAAATGTTGAGTTGGACTTTCAGCTAGTGTGGACATTCACATTCCTGGGGAAAACGAAGACTTGCATCTATCTAAGGTAGAGGTGAGATCATTCTGGGAGGACTTTGACTCTGGCCGCAGACAAGGCCCAAAACTAACACTGCTCAACCTCTTTACTCAGGAGGGTACGGGCTTGTGGTGCGGTGTGCCTCTCTCTGCCTGCGAGGAGCCTAATTAAATGCAGGTTGGGGAGAGGTGGGTGCGCTACATTTACTTAAGGCAAATCCACTTTGCACTACAAGTGCGAAGTGCAGTCACTGTAGATCCGAGGGGGACATGCAAGGAAAATAAAAACCAGCATTTTAGCTTGCACATGATTGGATAATAAAATCAGCAGAACTTCCCTTCATTTCAGATTTACCCCTCAGATTTACAGCGACTGCACTTCCAAGTGCACTTTCAGTGCAATTTCAAGTGCACTTTGCACTTGTAGTGCAAAGTGGATTTGCCTTTCGTAAATAACCCCCGGACTCCAGCGCATCTACATTAGCGGCTGATTGGCTGAGCTGTGTCTCTCTCACACACAGCTCCGCCTAAGAGATCATGCTGACAGTTCTGCTGTGTGCTCGGAGCCTCAGACACTGCTCCTCCTCTTTCTGCCTCTCTACTCCTGTCTGCCGCGCCCACACCCCCTGTGTCTGTCCCGCCCACTCCACTTTGTCTGTCCCGCCCACACCCTGTGCCTGTCCCGCCCACACATCCCAGGGGGGGGATGTGAAGAAACAATTAACACAAGTTTAAAAGCTGCAGGCAGCCTGCTCCTGAGCCTCGATCCTGGGGTGAGTAAGATCACCTTCTCTCCACCAGTGTATATATGCGGACTCTGATGTAAGGGGGCTCAGTGCGGACTCTGATGTAAGGGGGCTCAGTGCGGACTTTGATGTAAGGGAGGTCTGTGCGGACTCTGATGTAAGGGGGCTCAGTGCGGACTCTGATGTAAGGGGGCTCAGTGCAGACTCTGATGTAAGGGGGCTCAGTGCAGACTCTGATGTAAGCGGGGTCTATGCCAACTCTCATTTAAGGGAGGTCTATGCCGACTCTCATTTAAGGAAGCAGGGGGTGGGAGGAGCTGGAGATCTGCACAGTGAGTAGAGAGTAAAGGGGGGGGGCATGATTGCAGGGACACTGTAATATAAAGGGGACTGCACTGTAAAGGGGCACTGTAATCATTACAGTGCAGTCCCCTTTATATTTATATAACAGTGTCCCTGTACATTACAGCGCGGAGGACCGACATCCCCCCCCCCCCCCGGTCCCTGGAAAAATTGGCTGCTCAGTCTAAAATGCCGGGCCTATTTTTTGTCCCAGTCCGGGTCTGACCCCCATAGTGTAGCAATAGCATGCAATGGCAAGCTGCAGCTAACAAAGCTAGTAGAATACTCTTATACAATAAAATAGGTATAAAAAGGGTTTGGGGACCCGTGTCCTGCTCCAGGGGACATGTATCAATGCAAAAAAAGTTTTAAAAACTGACGTTTTTTCGGGAGCAGTGATTTTATTAATGCTTAAAGTGAAACAATAAAAGTGAAATATTCCTTTAAATTTCGTACCTGGGGGGGGAGGGTGTATAGTATGCCTGTAAAGCAGCGCTTGTTTCCCTTGCTTAGAACTGTCCCTGCACAAAGTGTCACAAAGTGTCATTTCTGAAGGAAAAAAAGTAATTTGAAAGCACTCGCGGCTATAATGAATTGTCGGCTCCTGGCGATACAGAGAAAAGTCATTGATAAAAAATAAAATAAAAAAATGCGTGGGGGTCCCCCCAAATTCAATTACCAGGCCCTTCAGGTCTGGTATGGATATTAAGGGGAACCCTGCGTCAACTTTGATTTTTTTTTTACGTGGGGTTCCCCCCAAATATCCATACCAGACCCTTCAGGTCTGGTATGGATTTTAAGGGGAACTCCACGCCCAAAAAAAAAAAAGATGGCGCGGAGTTCCTCCCAAAAATCTATACCAGACCCTTTATCCGAGCACGCAACCTGGCAGGCCGCAGGAAAAAAGGGGGGACGTGAGAGCCCCCCCCTCCTGAATCGTACCAGGCCACATGCCCTCAACATGGGGAGGATGCTTTGGGGGTCTGTGACCCCTCAAAGTACCATGTCCCCATGTTGATGGGGACAAGGGCCCCATCCCCACAACCCTCGCCCGGTGGTTGTGAGGGTCTGCGGGCGGGGGGCTTATCGGAATCTGGAAGACCCCTTTAACAAAGAGGACCCCCAGATCCCGGCCCCCCCACTATGTGAATTGGTAAGGGGTACATTGTACCCCTACATTTTCACAAAGAAAGTGTAAAAAATTGTAAAAAAACACACAGACACAGTTGGGAAAGTCCTTTATTAAAAATAAAAAATAAAAAACCCATTCCAGCGATGTAATCCAGTGTCCCGCGGTGATCCAATGTCCAGTGCCGCAGTCTCCACTCCACACGAAACGTCATTGGCTGAGCGGACCTGATGGGGAACTTCGCAGTGTAATAAATGAATAGACCCCGCCCCTTCTCACGTTCCCCATCAGGTCCGCTCAGCCAATGACGTAGAGGGCGGGGTCACCTTCACTGGTTGTAAGGCCGAGTGGACCTAATGGGGAACGTGAGAAGGGGCGGGTCTATTAATTTATTACACTGCGGAGGAAGTTCCCCATCAGGTCCGCTCAGCCAATGACGTAGGCGGGGTCTAAGGTACGAGGGGGCGGGGTCACCCATCAGATCATAGGGGTAAGCCCCGGCTTTCCCCGCTTGCGGGGAATAGCCAATGATGTAGACGGGATCCCGCGGGATCACAGCGGGACACTGGATTACATGTTGTTGTTGAGGGCATGTGGCATGTTGTTGTTGAGGGCATGTGGCCTGGTACGGTTCAGGAGGGGGGACGCTCTCTCGTCCCCCCTTCTTTTCCTGCGGCCTGCGAGGTTACGTGCTCGGATAAAGGGTCTGGTATGGATTTTTGGGGGGAACTCCACACCATTTGTTTTTAAAATTTGGCGTGGAGTTCCCCTTAAAATCCATACCAGACCTGAAGGGTCTGGTATGGATATTTGGGGGGAACCAGATGTTATTTTTTTTTTTTTTTTGACGCAGGGTTCCCCTTAATATCCATACCAGACCTGAAGGGCCTGGTAATGGAATTTGGGGGGACCCGCACGCATTATTTTTATTTATTTTTTTCAATTACTTTTCTCTGTATTGCCGGGAGCCGACAATTCATTATAGCCGCGAGTAGTGCTTTTAAATGACTTTTTTTCCTTCAGAAATTACACTTTGTGCAGGGACAGTTCTAAGCACGGGAAACAAGCACTGCTTTACAGGTATACTATACACACCCCCCCAGGTACGAAATTTAAAGGAATATTTCACTTTTATTGTTTCACTTTAAGCATTATTAAAATCACTGCTCCCGAAAAAACTGCAGTTTTTAAAACTTTTTTTTGCATTGATACATGTCCCCTGAAGCAGGACTCAGGTCCCCAAACCCTTTTAGGACAATAACTTGCATATTAGCCTTGATAATTAGCACTTTTGAATTCGAACGTTCGAGTCCATTGTATTTAATAGGGTTCTAAAGTTTGCGCAAACTTTAGGTCTGTTCGCATGTTCTGTTGTTCGGCTCATCCCTAATCCTAAAGAAGGATGTTCATGTACCAGAAAGAGTTTAGCGGAGGGCAGTAAAATTATTAAGGGGGCAAGAGAATCTCAGCTATTTGGAAAGATTACAGAAATTTAATTTATTGACCACAGAGAGGAGCGTTTAAGAGGGGATAGGATTTCAATGTACAAATAAATCAAAGAAGACTGTTGATAATAAACAGTTTACTCGAAGGTTCTTGAAGAAGTCATGACCACAATTTGAGACTGGACGAGAAGAACTTTAATCTTAAGGCCTCATGCCCACGGACTTTTTTACAGCCGCGTTTTTGAGCGTTTTTTTACAGCTTTTTGAGCTGCAAATAGCATAGGCGTTTTTAAGCTGTAAAAAAAACCCAGGACCAGTGCGTTCCACGGCGTCAGCGTTAGGCATAAAAAAACCTGAAGCGTTAAAAAACGCGCAAAAACGCCGCAATTGCGTTTTTGAGCTCCGCCGTTTTATTTATTTTTTGTTTGTTTTTTTTTTGTTCTTTTTTCGAAAAAAATACGGTCAAAAAATGTATACAATAACATGGACAGGCGTTTTTAAGCTGTAAAGAACGCTCAAAAAACCAGCTGTAAAAACGTCCGTGGGCATGAGGCCTTAACTGTAAGGGGTTCTTTACTGTCAGAGCAGTGAAAATGTGTAACTCCCTTCCCAAGGTAGTGAGTGATATTAGCTGTGGTTGTTAATGAATTAAAAAAAACAATACATGTCTTTCTCAGTGAACACAATATACAGTGGTTAGTTATTGACTCTCTCAGGTTAAACTGAATGGACCTGTGTCTTTTTTCAACCTTATCTATATTAGAGGATCTCATCACTGTGTTTTCTTTCCTTTCACCATCCAGTCACAGGCTGGGGCAGGTCTAAGATGACCTGGGCTCAGCATAAGTGAGCTGAATAATGCTGGTCATCATACTGAGAGCATCTAGTGGGAGGGGTGAGAGAATCTCTGGATTGAAGGTGAGTATTGGAGCAAAAGTTGGTTTTGTTATATCTTTTCATGGGCTATAAATTTTTATCTTGTTATTTTTGGCTGGAGTTTTAAGCAACGTCTGTAAGGCTGAATTCATTAGAAGTAGGAAGTATGTAGTATGTACTTGCGTTGAACAACATACACAATGGGTCAGGTAGCTAGAGAATGTCAGACACAGAACAGAGTGGGATGGTTTGGAGAATGTAACATTCATTACATTATACTCTATCATGTGAGAAGATGTGCTCTTATGCTCTCATTTCTGGGTTTCTCCCGTAATATAAATGTGGGATTATGAGATGCACCAAAATGATTCTTGTCCAAAAACTGGATAATGATGTGTTTACCTCTTTAAAAAAACTATGGAATAGAATACAGTTATAGTATTGTGCAGTACTTTAATTTCTCTAGAGATTCTTTTCTTTCATACTTGGCATCTCCAATGGAAAATGTCATAATAAATCCAGACTGTGAAAGCCCCAGGTCTTAATAATGTCATGAATAAAAGTCTTACAATGAAATAGTTGCTTCCTAAAATATTCTGTAAACTACCGTTCATACAGATGGAGACAGAGTAGTAGAAAAGAAAATACAAATCTAATTTGGTTGTTTATGTATAAGGACAGGAGCACAACTGCATGGAAGATGTATTAACAAAAAGAAACATATCTGGAAAGGTACAGTATACTGGAGCTGCCATTGCTGTGGCAATCAGAAGGTTAGAGGTCCCCTGAAGTCTGAGATTTGTTGGCCAGACAACTACTTTGCTTATAACCACTCCAGCTAAAGTACAGAATCAGACTTGGACAAAGTATGTAAATCTAAAGAGATGGGTTACTGCAAATAAAACTTTTGTGTGTAGTCCCGCACAGTTATATTATCTAAGGACCGAATATTCAAAGTCCTGCATTAGTCCAACCAAGACAGAATGAAGGAATCTGCTTACTTTCTGTAGATTTTTAAGCTGCATAATAATTATTGACGTTTTGAATCCATATATTGGTTTTAAGATCATCTACAAAAAAAATAGGAGCCATTCATTAGAAAGAAAAGTCAGTGCAGTTTCTCACAGATTAGTGACACATACTGCAACATATTATTATTCCCTGGTTTTTTTTTCCACAAGTTTTTTTATTGAGTTTTACCATTTCAATACCAGCCACTTATACACCTTCCTGCCCAGGCCAATTTTCAGCTTTCAGCGCTGTCGCAATTTCAATGACAATTGCGCGGTCATGCTACACTGTACCCAAACTATTTTTTTATCATTTTGTTCCCACAAATAGAGCTTTCTTTTGGTGGTATTTGATCACCTCTGCGATTTTTATTTTTTGCGCAACAATTAAAAAAAGACCAAAAATTTAAAAAAACAAAAAAACGTTTTCTTTGTTTCTGTTAAAATTGTTTGTAAATAAGTAAGTTTTCTTCTTCAATGACGGGCACTGATATGGCTGCACTGACGGGCACTGATGAGGTGGTACCAATGAGGTGTCACTGATGGGCACTGATGATGGGCACTGATAGGCGGCACTGGTATGCAGCACTGATAAACACTCATAGGCGGCACTGATGGGTACTTATGGGTGGCACTGATGGGTACTTATGGGTGGCACTGATGGTCACTGATATCTGGGCACGGATAGGCACTGATATGTGGCACTTAGCGGATACTGATGGGTGGCACTGATGACACTGGTGGGTGGCATTGCTGGGCATCACTGATTTTATTAGTTCTTTAATGGTGCCAGTCAGTGCCCATTTGTGGGCACTGATTGGCATATGTTGGGCATATGTTGGCACATGTGGATGGCCATGGGGGATGTACCTGGCCATCCACATGTTAGGGGCTTCCCTGGTGGTCCTGGCGGTTTCCCTGGTGGTCCAGTCTGGGCATCCGAGGGGGGGCTGCGCTGATAAACAATCAGCGCAGACCCCCCCCTGTCAGGAGAGCAGCCGATCGGCTCTCCTCTACTCATGTCTGTCAGACGCGAGTGAGGAAAAGCCGATAAACGGCTCTTCCTATTTACATTGTGATCAGCTGTTATTGGACATGACTGATCACATGGTAAAGAGCCTCCGTCAGAGGCTCTTTACGGAGATCGGTGTAGCGGTGTGTCCGACTGAAACACCGCACCACTGATCGCCGAGATGCACCCCCCCACGGGCGTGCGGCGGCTGTTATCATGCTGGACGTCATATGACATCCAGTAAGGGTAACTGAACCATCGCCCGGCCGTCATTTTGCAGGGCCGGGCGGTAAGTGGTTAAACAATTACAGACAGTAAGGTGCAACAGCACTCTGTAAAATGTAAAAATACAATTTAACAGTTGTGCTTTATAAAAACAAACAAACCATCAATCACCATGTGTATGGAGGTTAAAGATGTAAGTGGCCTTTGTGACAGCAGGAAGGTAAAGTCACCTGGTTGCATCCAGGGGGGTAGATATATTTCTCCCAGATTCAGGCTTTATGCCGACTTATACAACTAGGGAGGGAGTTGATGAAGCCCAGCTGAGGCTAGTGGGCTCATGGATGATTCATACCTCTAGGGAGAGTGCTGGGCGTCGTGCAGGCAGGGAGTTGATGAGACCAGCTGAAGCTTGTCAGCTCGTTTAAGGCCTCTATAAAAACTCCCAGCTTCATTAGGTGTTTGCTCATGCCTGGAACCAGACCTGTGTGGACTGTCTAGGGAGAGTGAACCCCTGTGCGGTGAGACAAAGCCTGTGTGGCTATTTGTTTGGACATTTACTAAACCAGGGACTTAGGGACTAGGACAGCACCAGGCTGATCCCAGTTGTTAGTTAGGAAACCTGCATGTTTAGTCAGAGGTCAAGCTGACCAGGGTTTATTTTGTTTATGTTTCTTTTTGCTTTGCTGTGTTTTTTTGTCACTGTAAATAGAGAAATAAACCGCACCTTTTTGATCTTGAAAACCACAACCTCCGTCTGCTGGGCCTGTTTTTGTGTGGGGAGCCCATCCAGGGGATCACACACACCCGCTGCCGAGCGAACCCCCCCACAGTTGGTGGAGAACCAGTGGCAGTTTTTTTTTAAGCCAGCATGGAGGAGATACTGAAACAGCTGGCTCTAGCAAATGCCAATCAACAGCAGACAAATGCAGGTTTGCAAAAGAGCCTTGCAGCTCAACAACAGAGCTTCGCAGCCCAGCAGCAAGCTCATCAACAGAGCCTTGCAGCCCAGCAGCAAGCTCACCAACAGAGTCTGGAAGCTCAGCAACAAGCCCAGCAGCAATCTGAGGCCCGCTTCATAGACCTGTTACAGAAGCAAGAGCAGAGACTACAACAAATGGAAGCAGTAATGCAGCAACGTCCGCAGACCAGTGAGGAAAGCCGTCCCACTAATACCGCGTCCTTTGGGGTGAGTCGTTTATTGACAAAAATGACTGGAGAGGATGATCCAGAGGTATTTTTGACCACATTTGAAAGGACTGCTGAAAGAGAAAAGTGGCCTGAGGAGCAGTGGGCTGGACTGGTGGCTCCTCTGTTAACTGGTGAATCGCAGAAGGCTTACTATGACCTAGAGCCTGACCAAGCAAAAGACTATGTGATGCTAAAAGCTGAAATATTGGCAAGGCTGGGTGTCACCCTGGCTGTCTGGGCTCAGCGTGTGCATAACTGGACTTTCCAGCTTGGAAAACCCCCCAGGTCTCAAATGTATGATCTCATTCACCTGAGCAGGAAGTGGCTACAGCCAGAGACTTTGTCCGCACCAGAGATTGTGGAACGTGTTGTAATGGATCGGTTTTTGAGAGCTCTTCCTACTGCCATCCAAAAGTGGGTAAGCCATGGAGACCCAGAGACGGCCGGTGGTCTTGTGGATCGTGTAGAGAAATACTTGGCTACAGAGAACCTGACGGCCTCTTCCAGAGACTCTCGGACTTTCCACCCTAAGACCAGACCATCCCCAGGGGCGGATAAGAGGATTCCAAGGGGTGAGGGTGGAGAGAGTGAGAGGGTGGGAGCTCTACCCAAAGTTTGGCGAGAACAGCCTGGGAAGTCAGGGGCTCAAGAGGCAGCCAAATGGATTGTTTGCTACCGCTGCCGGCAAGCGGGACATATTGCAGCAAATTGCCCGGTTGTGGAGGAACCCATGCAATGTGACTTTCTGACGGACAGACGTCAGTCGCTGTGTGCGACAGTCGCATGCACTGCCATTCGGGGAACTGAGAAACATTTATGCAAAATGTGTATTAATGGTAGAAATGTTGTGGTATTACTGGATTCAGGTAGCCTTGTGACCCTGATAAAGGCTGAATTAGTTAAAACAGAGGTCTCTGGGAATAGCAAGGTAGCTGTTATTTGTGTGCATGGGGACACCCGAGAGTATCCAGTGACTACAGTGTGTTTCAAGACCCCCAAAGGTACCCTCTCTCATCCAGTGGGGTTAGTATCTCAATTACCGCATGATGCCATTGTGGGAAGGGATTTTCCGAAGTTCTGGGAACTGTGGGATGATCCTGAGCCCCCCACTGGTGCCCCTATGTACCAGGAAGGTGATAGCCAGAACTCCTCTGAGAGTGGTGAGGACTCTCCAGAATTTCCCTTGTCAGTATTGGCAGGCGAGACTCAAGAAACTGGAGAGGAGCCCACCTCCTCAGACGAAAACCTACCGTCTGTGGAGTTTTCTGATCTTGAGGTTCACAGGGAAAATTTTGCCACAGAACAGTTAAAAGACCCCGCCCTAATAAAGGCACGGGAAAACGTAGTGGAAATAGATGGCGAGTTAGTGAACCCAGATAATACCTGCACTTACCCATACTTCAGCGTAGAGAAGGACCTACTGTATCGGGTGGCAAAAAGGGCAGAAGAAACCGTTGAGCAGCTTGTGGTGCCCAAACCTTACAGGAAGTTGGTGTTGGAGTTGGCCCATGGGCACATTCTTGGAGGTCATCTGGGGACAGAGAAAACCCGAGAGAGGGTATTACAGAGATTCTATTGGCCTGGGGTGATGAAGGACATAGAAAATTATTGTTCCTCCTGCCCTGTGTGTCAGAGGTCGGCCCCGATGCCACATTTCCGTAGCCCGCTGGTCCCTCTACCCATCATTGAGGTCCCGTTTGAGAGGGTCGCAATGGATTTGGTAGGTCCTATAATCAAGTCCGCTAGGGGGCACCAGTACATATTAGTTATAATGGACTATGCCTCCCGTTATCCAGAAGCGATCCCTCTCCGAAATACCTCGGCCAAAACCATAGCCAAAGAGCTATCTCTTGTTTTTAGCCGGGTGGGTATTTGTAAAGAACTGCTTACGGACCAAGGTACACCCTTTATGTCCCGGGTTATGAAAGAGCTGTGTAAATTGTTCAAAGTGACGCAATTGCGTACGTCTGTGTATCACCCCCAAACCGATGGGCTGGTTGAAAGATTCAACAAAACCCTAAAACAAATGTTGAAGAAAGTGGTGGATAGAGATGGAAAGGATTGGGACTGTCTACTTCCTTATTTGATGTTTGCTATTAGGGAGGTGCCCCAATCCTCTACGGGATTCTCCCCCTTTGAGTTACTGTATGGGAGACACCCAAGAGGACTGTTGGATATTGCCAAGGAAACTTGGGAAAGTGAGAGTTCTCCCCACAGGAGTGTGATTGAGCATGTCGCCCTGATGCAAGATCGAATTGCACAGGTAATGCCCATCATGAAGGAACATTTGGCCCAAGCGCAGTTGGCACAGCAGAGAGTGTACAACCGTGGAGCCAAGACCCGTACCTTTTCCCCGGGGGATAGGATATTGGTACTTGTCCCTACGGTTGAAAGTAAATTCCTTGCCAAATGGCAAGGCCCCTACGAGATAATGGAAAAAGTGAGCGAAGTGAATTACAAGGTCAGACAACCAGGAAGGCGAAAGCCCGAACAGATCTATCACGTTAATCTGTTGAAAGCCTGGAGGGATAGAGAGTCCCTAGTCGCAGAAACTTGGTCACCAGCTCAAACTGGTTGCGTGATTCCGGAGGTTGGAATAGCAGCCACCTTGTCACAACCCCAACAACAGGAGGTGAAGGAGTTGGTGCTTCGCAACAAGGAGGTGTTCTCTGAGCTGCCGGGACAAACATCTGGGGTAGAGCATGATATTATTACCCCGCCCGGTGAAAGGGTGAAGTTAAAACCCTATCGGATCCCAGAGGCCCGACGGGAGGCAATACGGGAGGAAGTACAGAAAATGCTGAACTTAGGGGTGATAGAGGAGTCCCAAAGTGATTGGTCTAGTCCCATTGTGTTGGTGCCTAAGCCGGATGGGAGCTGGCGATTTTGTAACGATTTTCGTCAGTTGAACAAAGTTACAAAATTTGACACCTACCCCATGCCACGTATAGATGAGTTGATCGACCGGCTGGGAACAGCCCGATACATGACGACTCTTGACCTCACAAAAGGGTATTGGCAAATTCCCCTGGCCAAGTCGGCCAAAGAGAAAACTGCATTTGTAACCCCAGACGGGGCGTTCCAATATAAGAGAATGCCGTTCGGGTTACAGAATGCGCCGGCCACATTCCAGCGGAAAATGGACCAGATACTGAGGCCCCATCGGAAGTATGCTGCGGCTTACCTGGATGACGTAATTGTCCATAGCACAGATTGGGCCTCACATCTGCCAAAAGTGCAAGCAGTCCTAGACTCTATCCGGGAAGCGGGGTTTACGGCTAACCCCAAGAAGTGTACCATTGGGCAGGAGGAGGCCAAATATCTTGGGTACACCATTGGCAGGGGAGTAATAAAACCCCAACTCAACAAAGTCGAGGCCATCCAGAGTTGGCCACGTCCCAACAGCAAGAAGCAGGTACGGGCCTTTCTGGGAATCGCGGGTTATTATCGGCGCTTCATTCCCCACTTTGCTTCTAAGGCTGTGCCCCTAACCAACCTGACGAAAGGGAAAGGGTCGGTCATGAGTAAATGGACCCCCGAGGCTGAGGCAGCATTCCAATTCTTGAAACAAGCCTTATGTAGCCAGCCAGTGTTGTACTCACCCGACTTCTCTAAAGACTTTGTCGTACAAAGTGATGCGTCAGATGTGGGGTTAGGAGCAGTATTGTCCCAGGTCTGGAACGGGGAAGAGCACCCAGTCATTTACCTCAGCAGGAAGTTGAAGTCCCATGAGGTAAATTACGCCACGGTTGAAAAGGAGTGTTTAGCGGTGAAGTGGGCTCTAGATTCCCTTCGGTACTATCTGCTAGGTAGGCACTTTGACATGGTTACGGATCACGCTCCGTTAAAGTGGATGGCTCAAAACAAGGAGACAAATAGAAGAGTGAATAGGTGGTTACTGGCCCTACAGGAATTCAACTTCACAGTAAAGCATCGCCCTGGCGTTCAAATGGGGAATGTGGATGCTTTGTCTCGAGTACATGAATGCCTGATTGCTGGTGTTCCAACCCCAAGGTTAAAACAAGAGGGGGGGGTATGTGACAGCAGGAAGGTAAAGTCACCTGGTTGCATCCAGGGGGGTAGATATATTTCTCCCAGATTCAGGCTTTATGCCGACTTATACAACTAGGGAGGGAGTTGATGAAGCCCAGCTGAGGCTAGTGGGCTCATGGATGATTCATACCTCTAGGGAGAGTGCTGGGCGTCGTGCAGGCAGGGAGTTGATGAGACCAGCTGAAGCTTGTCAGCTCGTTTAAGGCCTCTATAAAAACTCCCAGCTTCATTAGGTGTTTGCTCATGCCTGGAACCAGACCTGTGTGGACTGTCTAGGGAGAGTGAACCCCTGTGCGGTGAGACAAAGCCTGTGTGGCTATTTGTTTGGACATTTACTAAACCAGGGACTTAGGGACTAGGACAGCACCAGGCTGATCCCAGTTGTTAGTTAGGAAACCTGCATGTTTAGTCAGAGGTCAAGCTGACCAGGGTTTATTTTGTTTATGTTTCTTTTTGCTTTGCTGTGTTTTTTTGTCACTGTAAATAGAGAAATAAACCGCACCTTTTTGATCTTGAAAACCACAACCTCCGTCTGCTGGGCCTGTTTTTGTGTGGGGAGCCCATCCAGGGGATCACACACACCCGCTGCCGAGCGAACCCCCCCACACCTTGTATAAAGGAAGAAAAAAAATCACCAAGGATTTCCAGGTAGCTAGGGTTGGAGATATGTAGATGATTTCCATTTTAATACAATTGTTTTCCTTGCATAGAACAATTAAACAGCAAGCAGTGTTGTAGTGGTCCTTCTCGGGGCCAAAGGCTCCACGAGTCACAATAAGCAGTAAAGCATATCGTGGGGTACTTGAATATTTGTTGTCTCAATATATAAATTCAAGGATCTGGGAAGAACAGATCTCAATATCAGGGCATGTTCAAAAGATGTGAATGAAATTTTCATTTATATAAGAACATCTCCATCATGCACTGTTATGGTCAGCAGAATCTTTACCAAGCCTAGCCTGCGTAAACTAATACCTTAATATGATTTTAAATCATATCCCTGGTGGAGAATATATAACTGAACGGGTACTCCCATAAATTATCATTGTCCAATATGGCCATATCCTTTGTCCACACTTCCCTACACCTGTCCAAGCCCCAGAAAGATGATGGCTGCAGACCTTTATATAGCGTTGAGTGATCCTTGGGTAAAGCCTCCTCTCTCAACATGGTCTAGAGCCTAGTGGGTGATAGAGGAAAAGAGGCCAAGTTAAACTGGCAAAGGCAAGCATTGCGCAACTGGATATATCGGAAAGTGTATTTATTTTAAATTCTTCAAAAGAAGGACATTTTCCAGTAAAAAACAAATCCTTTATAGTAGCCTCCTATTCTGACATACTACCTTATGTTTAATAGTATAGATGAGGTGCTCCCTCTATTCTACATGTCAAGCATACCATGTTGATGGACATTTACTAGGACCCTGTCTCTCCGCCTACTGGGATGCAGCATGATCCCGTAGGGGCGTCCCGGGGGTTGGAGACACTGTGGTTGAATAATTTTAGGTATACCTCTGGTTGGTTGAGGTGGAGCTTGCTTAATCACTGGCAGTAATGCTAGGACATTGTAGCAGGAGTTAACCTGCAAGACTCATTTAGGTATTTGTTGGAACGTATGTTACTAAGGAAGCTCACTCAGTGTTTGTACTGTACAACCTACGTGTTTGACAATCTTCTGTTATCATTGAAAACTTTCAATAAAAATATTTGAAATAAAAAAAAAAAAATCCTTTAGGGTTCTATTATCTTTGGTCACCCAGATTGCAGGTTGGGAATCTGGATGATGAACAGTGGAGATTCGGATTATTCCATAGCGGGGTGTAAGGGGACCAACAGTTCAAAGAGGCCAAAGAGGCACCTGGGTTTTATCCCACACCTTAATGGTCACTCTCATCGTGTGAGTGAGTGGATAAGGAGCACGTCCACCTTGGTACAAAATGGACTGTAGCACTTCATAGGAGCCTAGCCTCCATCACAATCCACACTTTGTCCTTCTGTAGTGTTAGTCAATTATTTGCATGTATTAGTTGCCTGGCTAGGAAATACTAGTAAAAAATTGGTAAGGCCAAACCTCCAGCGTCAGAGGGCTGCTTTAGGGTGGCCAAGCTTAGCCTTGGTGCTCTACAACTCCAGAAAAAGGAGGAAACCAAGGCATCAAGCTGTTTGAACAGGGACAGGGGGATCCAAACTAGGGCATTTCTAAGAATGTATAGAAAGGCTGGGAGCACATTCATTTTTATTAGAATAATTTTGCCATTCAAGGAAAGCGGTAGAGTTTTACAGGTTTCAAATCTAGATTTTGCGAATTGTAAGAGGGGAAGATAAGTTAGGGGTACAAAGTCATTAAAATGGTAGTAAGCTCTTTTTATTTTTAACTACAGGTAAGCTTATAATAAAGCTTACCTGTAGGTAAAATGAATATCTCCTAAATGTGCACCGTTTAGAAGATATTCTAGCAAGCAGCAGCCAGTAACGTCACAACGCATGCACTCTGAAGGAACGGCATACTCGCGCCGTTCCTTTAGAGCTGAGTGCCGCAGCCCATACTCAGCATAGCAGCTCGTCCAGTCAGACAGCCAAAGTCCCCGGACCCAGAAAGCAAGACCGGGTGAAGATGGAGACCTCTGCAGTGGTGACATCGTGCCGATGGAGGGCTTCATTCTAAGGTAAGTCTTTTTTATAATGTGCAAGTATGCAGTGCATACTAGCACATTATGCCTTTACCTTGCAGGGTTTTTTTTGTATTTTAATGCCTTTACTACCGCTTTAATAACATTCCTTACCTGGACATAGGTTTTTCATTTTGGTTACCCATTAAAGGGGGCGTAATAAATGTCCGGTCCACTGTCAAACATGCAAACGACACATATGATCTACTGACAAATGAAAAATTTCAGTTCCTATCTCTCACTGAAACCTGGTTTGGCGAGGATTATAGCATCCACATAGATGACCTCGTTCCACCAGGATTTGACAAACTTACAAAAAATAGACAGGGTAAACGGGGTGGAGGAATTGCACTGATTCACAATAGCAATGTTACTTGTAAGGAATTAGTTCTCTCTGAATATACTTAATTTGAACATCTTTCTGCACGTTGCCAAATTGATGCCACTACCTCTATCATCATTGCAACAATATATCATCCGCCAGGATACCACACGAAATTCAATACTGAGATTATTCAATTCTGTTTAGAATTGAGTACTTATACATCAAACATTATCTTGCAAGGTGACTGCAATCTATGGCTTGAGGACTTACTGGATCCTAAAATACAGGATTTTTTACAAGATCTTGACGCCCTTGGCTTTGTTCAAAATGTCAACTCCTTTACACATGAGAAAAGGCACACACTAGATGCGGTCTTCTCTTCTAATACCACCATCTCTGACATCCAGAACACCGATCTTATATGGACAGATCATAAATTAATCTCATACCAACTCAGAGACTTTAGACCACCAGCCCTAGACCTGGGTACTCCCATGCAGCAATCCAAGCCGTATCGTTCACTTAAAAACTTAAGTCCACTGACCTTCATGGCAACATACTTAGCTCTTGAACCTATCACCCTAGACAGTGAAAATGATCTCTATATTGGCTTTGAAATCCATCTTGACAGAGTCACCAAAGCCCTGGACGCATTTGAACTAAAAATCCATCAAACACTTGATAAGCTTGCCCCTCTCAAAACATTGCGTCTTCGTAAAAAGATTGCCAAGGCTAAACCTTGGTACACTAGCAACCTAGCTCTAATTAAAACTAAACGCAAACAGCTTGAAAGAAAATGGCTTAAGACTAATACACATCAAGACAAGCTCGCATACTGAATAATCTCTCGGCCATTCGCCACAGGAAAAAAAGCATATTACGGTGAACAAATCGATAACGCCGGAAATCAGGATAAGAAACTTTTCGAAATCGTAAACAAAATGCTTAATCCACGTAGGTTAATCAAGACGATAATACCATCACAAGAATTCACCAACAAATTAGGGATCGCCTTCCAAGATAAAATTCATAAAATCCGGTTGGGCATTGCCAAGAACATTCACTTGATTGACCAACCTGGTCCACTACCAGAGGCTATCCGACTTACTTTGTCCAGCCTGAACAACTTTACACCTATCACGCCGGAGTTATTACACAAAGTAATTCTTAAACTGAAGCCCACACACTTTGCGGATTAATTCTGCCCTGCCTGGTTTTTCAAACTCCAGTCAAAGGCATTCCTTCCAGACTTATGTACAATCATCAACTTCAGTTTGAGGCTGGGAGTTATACCAGGAAAACTTAAACACTCATACGTTACGCCAATACCAAAAAAAATAAAAATCAGAGCTTCAAGACCCGAATAATTTAAGACCCATGTCTAGCATCCACTTTGTGGCAAAGATTATGGAAACCATCGTCCTTGAGCAACTCCAGGAATACTCTGAAGGGGAGGGCCTATTCCACGATGTCCAGTCCGGGTTCCGACCGGGCAGGGGAACAGAGCTCTCCACGATGGCCATGAGGGAACAGCTGCTCAGGGTTAGGGACGCTGGGGAATCGGCAGCCTTTGTGCTATTGGACCTCTCCGCGGCTTTTGACACCATTGATCACGACATTCTGAATTTGCGCCTTCATGACCAGTTTGGAATTCGAAGTGCTGTCCTGTTATGGATCCAGTCTTTTCTACAAGATCGTACCCAGCAGGTTAGGCTGGGACCTTTCAGGTCAGCCATAAGCCCAGTGCCCTGGGGAGTACCTGTCACGTACCTTTGGTGTGAGCCTGACGTGCATAGGGAGACCTCCCGTACAACCCCGGCTCGGAGACCACTGGAGTGGGGACAGTGGTGGTAAGAGCGCGGTGAGGTAAGGGTGCCTGCTTGGTCCTCTTGGCTGGGTGTAGTAAAGCCAAGCAAAAGCTGGAACAGCTGGAGCCGGGAGCAGCGGATGCAGGTCAGCAGGTGCAGGTATGCAGAGCAGCGGATGCAGGTCAGCAGGTGCAGGTATGCAGAGCAGCGGATGCAGGTCAGCAGGTCAGACAAGCCAGGTCATTCACATCAGGGTAAACAGCATAAACAGCAGGCAGAGAGTAGTCAAAGTCCAGGCTGGGTCTTGGCAACAGATGATCAGACAGGTAACTGAGCAGCGTCAAACAAGCCAGAGTCAGGACTGGAGATAGGAGCGAGGTCAGGAAGCCGGGTCAAACACAGGAACACAATACAGGCACAGAGTCAGGAACACAAGGAACAGAAGCAGATCAAACCGCAAGGGGCAACATCTCTGGAACGTCTTTTACAGGAAGTTCATGGGAGGAGCAAGGGGTTCAGGGTTCAACATCCATCAAGACACCAAGCAGAGTAGTCTAATGGATTAGATAGGTTATCCAGCAGATCAGGCAGGGAACTGTCAAGCATCCCAGATAGCTCAGTGGGAAGAGTCAATACCAGACACAGACGAGATCCCAGGTTCAAGTCCAGTACGTCCCTGACAGTGCCCCCCCCTTAAGGGCAACCTCCGGGTGCCCAATAGAGCTCTTTTCTGGGGGTGACTGCGAAAAAATGCCTGGATTAACTCTTGGGCATGAATGTTCCGTTGGGGTTCCCAGGAGTTCTCCTCCAGACCATACCCCTTCCACTTAATCAGGAATTGAAGTTGGTTCCCCCTTCTTCTACAGTCCAAGACGGCTTCCACCTCGAACTCCTCATCCCCGTCAACCATTACAGGTTCAGGCGGTCCTGATCCTCTGTTTGGGAAGGGATCCGGCACTGTAGATTTCAGTAGTGACACATGAAACACTGGGTGAACCTTCAATGAATCTGGTAAAGAAAGTTCATAGGAGACTTCATTTATCTTCCGTTTTACTGGGAAGGGGCCGATGAACTTGGGTGCCAGTTTCCTTGTGGGGCAGGTCATCCTAAGGTTGACGGTAGACAGCCATACTTGATCGCCTTGTTGAAGGCATAATTCCCCTCTCCTCTTTCTGTCAAACATCCTTTTATTGGTTGCCTGCGCCTTGGTCTAGGCTTCCTGTAATATTTTGTGGTCTGTATAAATGAGTATGGGATGCGCCGCTCCTTCCAACAGATACCTCCATTCTTCAAGGGCGGACTTGATGGCCAGGAGCTCCCGGTCCCCCACATCATAGTTCTTCTCGGCCGGTGTAAGCTTACGAGAGAAGAAGGCTATTGGGTGCATCAAGTCCTTGAGACCCTGGCGTTGTGAGATAACGGCTCCTACCGCTGTCTCTGAGGCATCTACCTCGAGTAGATAAGGTAGAGCAGGGTCAGGGTGACGTAGAATAGGAGCTGACGTGAACAGTCCTTTTAAATTTGTGAAGGCAGCCTGTGCCTTGGGATTCCAACAAAACCGGACATTCTGCTTGGTCAGCTGCGTAATCGGGGAAATAATAGCGGAGAATCCCTTGATGAACCTCCGGTAGAAGTTGGCGAAGCCAACAAAGCGCTGCAACCCCTTCTTGTCTGAAGGTGCAGGCCAATCCAGAATAGCTGAAACCTTTTGCGGATCCATCTTGAATCCCTCTGTTGAAATTACCAGGCCGAGGAACTGAATACTCTGTCCCTCGAATTCGCATTTTTCTGGTTTTGCGTACAGTCCATGTTGACGGAGTTGACAGAGTACGTTCTTGACATGTTGCCGGTGCTGCTCAATTGAAGTGGAAAAAATCAAAATATCGTCTAGATAGACAATCACGTAAATGTCCAGGCAGTCCCTAAAAATGTCGTTGACTAGATGCTGAAAAGTAGCAGGGGCGTTACATAGGCCAAAGGGCATTACTAGGTATTCGTAATGGCCGAACCTGGTCCGAAAAGCAGTCTTCCATTCATCCCCTGCGCGGATGCGGACCAGGTTGTACGCCCCACGCAGGTCTAGCTTGGTAAACACAGAAGAGGTCCTGAGCCTCTGAAAGAGTTCGGGTACCAGGGGCAGAGGGTACCGATTCTTGACCGTAATTTTATTTAATTCCCAGTAGTCCACACAGGGCCGGAGAGAATGGTCCTTTTTCTCCACAAAAAAGATTCCCGCCCCTGCTGGAGAAGTGGAAGGACGGATGAACCCCCTCTTTAGGTTTTCGTCAACATACTCTTTCAGAACCTCTAGCTCCCGTTCAGATAAGGGGAAGATCCGTCCAAAGGGAATTTCAGCCCCAGGGAGAAGCTCGATTGGACAATCGTATGGACGATGAGGCGGAAGGGTCTCAGCTCCCCGTTTGCTGAAAACGTCCAGGAATCCATGGTATTGTTTGGGCACAGCTGCGCGTACCTCTGAATCCGGCTCCAGGCATAACAGAGGACCAGAAGTGCTGAGACATGGAGGCATGCAGTGGTGTTGGCAATAAGGCGACTGGAACCTAATACTCCTGGACCTCCAATCGATCTGCGGGTTATGAGCCTGAAGCCAGGGTAGACCCAAGATGACTGGAAACCGAGGGGATGCAATGGCATTCAGGCTTAATAGCTCCTTATGATCTGTAGAGGTGGTTACAAGCAAAGGAGGGGTTTCTTGAGTCACTACTCCTGACTTAATACGGGACCCGTCTGCTAAAAAGATGGAAAGTCCCTGGGTCTTTGGCTGGAGTGGGATGTGCTGTTGTGCTGCAAAGTTAAGATCAATGAAACAATTACATGCTCCTGAGTCAATTATCGCGGTGACTGGTATTGTCCTTCCTGGCAATTGGAACGAGATAGGTAGGGCCGGGTGGGTGGCGTTGGCAAAGGGAGGTGGACCACTTGGATAAGAGGTGGCTGGGACCTTGCGCAGTTTAGCAGGACATGAGGAAACGTAATGGCCGGCTACTCCACAATATAAACAAAGATCATTCTGTCGCCGGCGAAGTCGTTCTTCAGCCGCCAGGGAAGGTCTCATCAGTCCAAGCTGTCTCGGCTTTATGGTAAAAGTCTGATTGGCAGGTAAGGAGTTAACTGGAACTGAACTGGCAACAGCAGGAGATACCCGGGGTAGCATCCAGGCTGGACGGAGCTGTTGGGTAGCCCTCTCTGTTCTGCGCTCCCGGAGTCGTCGGTCTATCTGAATAGACAGGGTGATTAAAGTCTCTAGGGCATCAGGAACACCGACCCGGGCTAACTCGTCTTTCAGTCCCTCAGAGAGACCGAGACGGAACTGGTGCCGTAGGGCTGCATCATTCCACTGGGCATCCGCGCTCCAGCGTCTGAAATCAGTCACATAGTCCTCGACCGCTCTGCGGCCTTGCTGGAGCGCGTGGAGGGCAGCCTCGGCGGTGGAAGTCCATTGAGGGTCATCATAGAGTCGAGCCATGGCATCAAGAAAAGATGAGAGAGAGTCCAGAACTTCATGGCGGACTTCCAGCAGATGGTGGGCCCAAGCCTGAGGTTCCCCCTGTAGTAGAGCAATAACAAACCCTACTTTGGTGACCTCTAATGAAAAAGTCTGAGGTAGTAAGGAAAAGTATAGTTCACATGCGTTGCGAAATGCCCGGAATTTGCTTTGATCCCCAGAAAACTTATCGTGAACGGGGACCCTAGGCTCAGGAGGTGGTGGCATTCCAGAGGAGGAAGTTGGGACCGAAGGTGAGTCTGCAGTGATGGTCTGGGTTTGTGTCTGCCTATCCACTTGAACGTAACTGCCTTGTAGAGACTTCACGACCCGGGTGAGGGCTGTGAGGTGCTGACTGACTTCATCCATAGGCGAGGTCCCTCTTGCAGGCTCAGACATGGCAGTTTGATACTGTCACGTACCTTTGGTGTGAGCCTGACGTGCAGAGGGAGACCTCCCGTACAACCCCAGCTCGGAGACCACTGGAGTGGGGACAGTGGTGGTAAGAGCGCGGTGAGGTAAGGGTGCCTGCTTGGTCCTCTTGGCGGGGTGTAGTAAAGCCAAGCAAAAGCTGGAACAGCTGGAGCCGGGAGCAGCGGATGCAGGTCAGCAGGTGCAGTGCAGGTATGCAGAGCAGCGGATGCAGGTCAGCAGGTGCAGGTATGCAGAGCAGCGGATGCAGGTCAGCAGGTGCAGGTGTGCGGGACTGCGGATGCAGGTCAGCAGGTGTAGGTATGCAGAGCAGCGGAGTCAGACAAGCCAGGTCATTCACATCAGGGTAAACAGCATAAACGGCAGGCAGAGACTAGTCAAAGTCCAGGCTGGGTCTTGGCAACAGATGATCAGACAGGTAACTGAGCAGCGTCAAACAAGCCAGAGTCAGGACTGGAGATAGGAGCGAGGTCAGGAAGCCGGGTCAAACACAGGAACACAATACAGGCACAGAGTCAGGAACACAGGGAACAGAAGCAGCTCAAACCGCAAGGGGCAACATCTCTGGAACGTCTTTTATAGGAAGTTCATGGGAGGAGCAAGGGGTTCAGGGTTCAATATCAATCAAGACACCAAGCAGAGTAGTCTAATGGATTAGATAGGTTATCCAGCAGATCAGGCAGGGAACTGTCAAGCATCCCAGATAGCTCAGTGGGAAGAGTCAATGCCAGACACAGACGAGGTCCCAGGTTCAAGTCCAGTACGTCCCTGACAGTACCACAGGGCTCTGCCCTCTCTCCATACCTTTTCGACTGTTATATGCGCCCCCTACCCGATATATTGCAGTTACATGGCCTACAAGGCCAACTATATGCCGATGACATCCAAATCCTAGTCAACACTTCCAAAAATGACAGATACGCCCAGACCCTAGCTGAATGCATGACTCACATCCATTCCTGAATGAATAGAAACTGGCTGAGCCTTAATGGCTCCAATACAGAAATACTCCAAATGAGCGAACCTTTAGCCTCTCCTATTCTGTCCCGATGGCCATCTGACCTGTGGTACCTGCCCAGAACCTAAAAGACAAGTCAAGAACCTTGGAATTATTTTTGACGCAAAGCTCACCTGGATTCCGCAAATCATTACCTGTATGAAAAATGCCTCATTTTATTTGCAAATTATTCGAAAGATCAAACATCTACTTTCATATCGACATCAAATTACACTTACTTTGGTTCTAGTACAATCCAGACTAGACTTTGCCAATGGTTTTTGCCTTGGCCTTCCCCTTAAGTGGGTTAAAAAAATCCAAATTATACAGAATCAAGCAGGACGCACTATGACGGGTACACCATATAGACATCACATCACCCCCGTGCTGGCACAGCTACATTGGTTACCTATAGTACACAGAGTACAATTCAAAATCTTGGTTCTGATGTTTAGAGCATATTGGGGCTTGGGCCCACTCTATCTCACGGAAATGGCCCCCCACTACACACCAATTAGAGCGTTGCGGTCCAGGCTTCAAAATAGGATCATCCAAGCACCCGCCCGACTCCAATCCTTGGGAGGTCGACATATGCAGACCATGGGCGCGGCTCTTTGGAACCAACTCCCTGACCATCTCCGGCTCCCAATGCCCCAAGCTCTTTTTAAAAGGCAATTAAAAACCCACCTTTTAAAAATGCTTTTCCTAACTACGGATGTAGAGACATCAAAATCAGTAATAATTAATGTCCACTTTGTTTTCTCGCTCCTTTCGTGAGCCTTCCCTTTTTTTTCTGCTCCCTTTTTCTCAAATCGTTTTTTTCCCAAGGCTGATGTGAATTTATGGTACAGAGCGCTTAGTTGCAGTCCTCTAAGACAGTATTTGGCGCAATATAAATTTAAATATCAATCAATCAATCAAAGAGTAGTCCCTATTTGCAGGCAATATGGGGCCAAGGGGAAGAATTTAGGACTTGCTCCAGTTAATTCTAAAGCCAGAAAAGACTGAGGATTCACCTAAAGTCCACAAGTCAGCTTTCAAGGAGAGAGTTGGGTATTGTAAGAGCAGGATCATGTCGTCTGCATGTAACTCCCATCTGTGGAGCACCAGACCCCTAATCTGAGGGTCACTACAGAGGGCCACGGCATTGGGCTCCATCATTAGAGCAAATTTCATAGGTGACAAGGGACACACCTGACGAGTGCCCCTTCTAATGAAAAAAGGGGATGACATCATATTTCCTATTTTTATAGCTTCCTGGAGTTGCTTATACAGGAGGGCAAACCATTTCAGGAAGGAGGGGCCAAAGCCCATCCTTTCCAGCACCATGCCCATGTAAGTCGAGTCCATGAAGTCAAGTCCACAGAGCATTTTCTATGTCAAGCGCCACTACCACCCTACTACCCAAGTTTACACATACTCAAGCCACTCATGTAAAGAGTCACCTAATATTAATATCCGTGGATTTCTGGGGTATAAATTTTGTTTAATCCAAGACAACCAGGCCCTCAATGAGTGACAGGAGGGTCACCACAAGTTGGGTACAAATCTTGAGATCCATATTCAATTAGGAGATTGGCCTGTACGAACCATGGCATCCTTATCAGGTTTCTGTTTAAGGACCACATGCGCATGGTACGGGGTATCAGGAAGGGCACTATCCTTGTGAAACTTTGCATAAAGATCACAAGTTGGGGCAAGCTCATTACTATATAACTTATACCATTCAGTGGGTATACCCTTAGGGCCGGGGGAATTGTTACTAGGGAAAGATAAGGTGGCCACCTGAACTTCTTTTGATGATATTGAGGTGTCTAAAAATTCTCTATTAGGAGTGGAGAAAGTAGATATGGGTAAATTCAGTAGTCTGTCAGACCTTTACGAGCTGTCATATGATGCAATAGGTGAAAAGACCTGTTCATAGTATTACAGGAAAATGCATAAGACATCAGCTGGAACAGTCAGAATCTCATCAGTGTCATACCTAATGAAGGGAGTATCAGTAGTTTGGTGGTTATTTGCCACTGGGTTAGCCAACAATTTGCCATTTTTATCCCAGCCAGCAAACAGAAGTTATCACAACTTAAGAAAGGAGCAATGAATTTGTTCCGTGTTACGTAACAAGCGTTCATGCCTAGCTTTCTCCAATTCCTGATAATTGGATAAAGACAGGTTAGAGGCCAACCCCTGCTCTGCCAACTGGATGGAGGATTCCATCTCTTGAGCAACAGTATTAGCAGTCACCCTTACACTTTTTAGGCTGGGTTAACACCAGTGCGAATTGGAATCGGGTTTCCGCATCCAATTCCCATAGCAGGAGATTGTAATCGGCTCTCTATGGAGCCAGTTCACACATCTCTGCAGCGGCTCCAGTGCAACCAGTGCATGGTTGAATTAGATGGACTTGTGTCTTTTTTCAACCTGACTAACTATGTAACTATGTAAATTGCACAGGAGCCCTGTGCGTCTTTTGGATCCATCTCAGGTTTGAATTCAGCCCAAAATTAGGGCTGAAATCCGACCTGAGACGGTATATGGAGATGCGTCAGACTCCTGCTATGAGCTGCTGCGTTTTCTAGTGTAAACCCAGCCTCATAAGTGAAATATATTGGCCCCTAACAGAGACTTTAAAGGCATCCCACTCAGTCTGGGGACCCACTGTATCCCTGTTCAACTCCCAGTACAAGGTCATGTGTTGTCTAACTGCTATTATTCCCTATTTGCTGTAAGCAAATCCGATTAGTCGGATCATTCCCTGTATGGGCACCTTTAGTCTGAAATGTCAAAGTTTCATTTCAGACTAAAGGTGCCCATACAGGGAATGATCCGACTAATCGGACAATATTTGTCCCATTTATCTATTTAACTAATAAAATTTAACAATTCAAATTCAGAAGTGTGAAGACAACATCTCAAGTATAAACAGTCTAGGTCAATTTTTTCTATTCACTGAGAAATTTAATGTAACCTGCAAGGAAGCAAATTACAATCCCACCTTATTATCTCATAGCATTATCTTACATAGGGGCAGATTTGATAGCCTACAATAAAGTCTGCTCTACAACACCTTATCTGACATGTATCCACTATGGTGTGTAATGAGCATATGTTGATGCATTTATATAAGGGCTTCTTCAACTGGATGGTTGGTGGAAAGTGCATTTTACTGCATGAGAGACATCATCAAAAAATAGAGTGGCAAAGCAACATCTGAAACATCTGGAGGAATCCCCTTCAATGCAGACAAATAGTGAGTCTTCCACGCAAATGTTTTCTGTGTCTTGTTGGGGAAATTTTTCCTTTCATTTCCTGACCCAGACAAAAAATGGAAGTTGAGGAAATAGTCAAAGTGAGTGAAATTCCTTCCTTGTCACTGGAACAGGTGTCTCTATTAAAGTATTCTCATTAACCACCAGTTCTTGTGTCTAAAATTTAGAATTTTCCCTCATTTTCAGTTTTTAGTGACAATAGTCACCAGTAAAAATAGAAGGGTAAATTTCCCAAATAGGAACAAAGTCTGCATAAAGATACAAATCATATTTTTGGCATCCCCTGCAACAAAAAATTCATTTTTGGTGTGTAGCGGACACCTAAATTTGGGGTCGCTATGCTCTAAATTTAAGGGCAGCCTGAGCAATAGTTTAGCTCAGGTTCTCCAATTCTGCTTAGTTTAGACTCTGCTCTGCTGTAATGTTGCCTGGAGTATAGTTCCCCTTAACCTGCAGGTGGCGCTGTTGCCCAGGTCTTGAGGAGACCCGCAGGTGGCGTTGTGGTGTGGTTGGGTGTCCTCTCTTGGCTACCGTGCGGTGGGCGGGTTTTGCCTGCTGTGCATGCCGGGAGAGGGTACATAAAGGGCAGACGCCATGATCTGGTGTGGTGTGCCGGGGGGATTCCAAGGAGGACCCCTGGTGGCGAAGTCGTGCCCTTTAGCCCTGCTGGCCGGGGGGTGCGTGAACTGGTCGAGGAGTCTCGCCACCTTTAGCCCGAGGCTGCAGAGTTCCAGGTAGGCACAGTACCTTCAACTGGGTCTACAAACCAACCACTGGAGAGGGAAGTCACGGTCTCGGGGAGGCCTGGTTGCCTATCAGAGGGAAGGATTAGTGAGTTGCAAGATAGCTCCTGTAGTGTGCCCTATTGGCACCTATGGTCTCTATAATCTACAGGCGTTGGGAAGTTCTAAATTCAGGACCTAAAGGATTCTGTGGCAGAGGATCTCCTGAACTTGTCTTTGAGGGGGACTAAAACTAAAGTGTCATGTTCGTGCTACACTCCGGCTGCTAGAACTGTGAGAGGGATCTATCCGGGTGAGCAATACCCACTCAGGCTTGAGTGGAGAATAGGGTGACTGGGTGCCGCGTGCCTGAACCTATTTCCCTACCAAATCCTATTGCTGTTTTCAACCCTTTCCCCAAATTTGTTTCAAGCAAAGAAAATAAACTCGTCTGTTGGAGTTTAAATATTGTTTGGACATTGGTTTCTTTCGGGGAAGAATAGACTTTTCCCTACATTCTAGGGACGAGAACCAACGGAGGGGAGGTAACTCGCTACAGGGCCCAAAATTGCCAGAACACCGCTCAACCTCTTATACCAGGAGGATACGGGCATGTGGCATGGTGTGCCTTTACCCCTGCAAGTGAAGGTAGGCAGGGAAAAAAGGGTCTGTGTGCTACACGTGAGATACTCCCAATAGGAAATCACATCTAAAGGGTTGCAAACCCTGCAATTTTCCTCATTAAAGCCCCGCAGGTGCAGCAGCTGGTTGATAATTATAAAACCACTCCCATTAGACCCACGCAGCACATGTTTTTTCTCAACAAAAGTGGAGTTACTCTTTAAGTAATTTTGTGCATTTTACAATGAACTGGAAACATTTAAATCCAATTTATCCATTTATTTTTGTAGTTTTATAAACAAGTGCCATATGCACTCACATCCACAGACATAGAAACATATGTGTGTAACTATTTTTGAATTCAATTAAATTTTAATTATCTATGGAATTTACACCGAATGTTCTTTTGTCTTTATTTGTTCTTAATTTTCTACGGGATTTTGGTTTTCAAAGGCTTCCTGCCAAGAAAGTTTTGCCAGAAGTGTTCTTCATGTGTGCAGACTTACAAATATGAAACATTTCATTCTCTCAATAGGGGCTTCTTGACAACGCCTCCACATAGTATAAGGAGGACACATCTGTGTCTGTTTTTAATTTGGTATCTGGAACTGAGCAGAAATATGTTTTCAGTTATGGCCAATTCATGCAGTTCTTGCAACACAACTGATTTAAAGTGAAGGAATACATTATTTTCTCTCTGGAATATTTCCCAAACTTTTATGTCTAGTGTCAAGTGTTTTATGTAAGTTGCAAACTGATAGGAATGATTTGATTTCAAATGCTAGGAATATGGCAAAAATGGAAAGAATTTCGGTCCTCGACACGTATGATAGAATATTTATAAATGGAAGGCAACAATTAACCCCTCAAGGGGCTATAAAAGGAAAAGAAAGAGGGATTGGGAGATATAAAGGGGGAGATGAGTGTTCCCCCCCCCCTTTTTTTTTTTTTTGTAGTATTGTTTTTTTTTTTTGTGGTATGGCAGGGTGAATGGGTTTGGAAGACAGTAGCAGTATGTGAGTGAGATTTTAGAATTTATTAAGAAAAAGGACAGGAACAAGGAAGTTATAGATAATAATCAAGGTCCTTTATCAATACATAGGAGAAGTAGAAGTATATTTTAATGAATTTTGTATAACTGTAAACATCTTTTACAAATTAATAAAGAGAAATTGAAAACTGATAGGAATGATTTATAAGAACTGTAGGAAATGAAAGTGTCTGTTTTCCTCCTATCAGTAGCAGTGAAGACAAGCAGTGGGGACCAGCAATGACCCTTTCTCATTTGTTTCTTTCCCCCTAATTACACAGTCATAATGATATAATTAACAAAAAAGGGCTTTTTAAAGCATACCGGAGCATCGTGTGAAACAATTTATATACTAGATGTAATTAAAGGAAACCAAACTTAAATTTTGGGGCTATTTGAGAAAAATACAAAGCTATTTTTTTTTTGGGGGGGGGGGGGGCAGGGTTGATTCCACTTTGGAAAAATGTACCTGCCACTTTGACGATATTAGCACACCAGCATACTGCTGCATTGACATTAAGACATGTGACCCAGACCCAGCGTGCCAGGGGACTAAGAGATTGATTGTTCACTTTGCAAGGGAAGTTGTATTTAAAAAAAATTTCATATAGCTTAGTAAATGAGGTTAAAGTGGTTGTAAAGGCCCAAGGTTTTTTTTACCTTTATGCATTCTATGCATAAAGGTAAAAACCTTCTGTGTGCAGCAGCCCCCTAGTACTTACCTGAGCCCCATCTTGATCCGGCGATGTGTACAAGAGCAGGGGCTCTCCGGGTCTCTTCCTCCTCATTGGCTGAGACAGCCATTGGCTCCCATTGCTGTCAATCACAGCCAGTGAGACCATGAGGAGAGAGCAGGGGCAGGGCTGAGCCACGCTCTGTGTGTGAATGGACACAACGTGCAGTGGCTCAGGAGTGATTTTAACCGATTTACAACTTTACAACCGCTTTACAGCCGCCGTGGGCTCCCTTCAACTGTGATTTTACACGGACCCGATGTCCGCCATAACCCCAGGATCGTTCGGTACTCTGACAGAATGACAGTCTGCCTATGTAAACAAGGCAGACTGTCATTCTGTGAGTACAAAAGACAAGGATCCTGTGTTCCTCTGAAGCAGGAACACCGATCCATGTCTTCAAGTAGTAAAAGCACCTTCCCCACAGTTAGTAATCACTCTCTAGGCACACATTTAACCCTTTGATCTTCCCTGATGTTAACCCCTTCCCTGCCAGTAATGAAGAAAGATAATCTGGACAGCCGCAAATCCGATACAAACGCCTTTATTGTAAAAAATTCATACAGCAGCAGGGTACACGATGAAATAACTGAGGCATTTCACACTCAATAGTACTTAATCATATGATTAAGCACTATTGGGAGTGTGAAAACGCGTCAGTATTTCATCCTGTACCCTACTGCTTTATGAATTTTTGTTATTTTACACAAGGCGTTTGTATCGGTTTGCGGCTGTCCAGATTCTCCTTCTTCATTACTACATTCTGAGCCTGCACCTGCCGCTTCCACCCCGAGGAGAGTGTTATCTACAACAAACCTGCCTAGAGTGGTAATCTCTCCTTCTCCCTTCCCTGCCAGTGTCATTAGTACAGTGACAGTGCATATTTTTAGCACTGATCACTGTAATAATGTCACTGTGTCAAAAGTGTCAGTTAGGTGGCCGATTTGTCTGCCACAATATCACAGCCCTGCTATAAGTGGCTGATTGCTGCCATTACTAGTAAAAAAATATTGTTGTTTTTTCTTTCTCGTACATCACGGGACACAGAGCGACATAGTCATTACTAATGGGTTATATAGATACCTTCAGGTGCTGGCACTGGCAACTTCCAAAACCGGAAGTACCCTCCCCTATATAAGCCCCTCCCATCCGGGAGCACCTCAGTTTTTTGCCAGTGTCTAAGGTGTTGGCCAAGAAGAAACATGTGTTTTTCACTGAGCTTGCGTACAGGTTCTTTTTGGGCCTCAGTAAGCTATTCCGGATCCGACCAAAAAAGCTTCATAGCTAAACGGTCGGTACCCGGGCCTTGCAGAGAAGAGCAAGGTTCTGCCTGTAATGCTTCTCTTAGGAGAGCTGGACCCTGGGATCCAGAGCTCTGGTCATACCCATGACCAAGATGTTTTCTGTGCAGGGTGCTATACAGGTCCAGGGGAGTGGAATCCTTGGGAACCCGGTCCCTGAAGGTTTAATTACAATGCCTGCCGTGATAGGTGAAGTTTGGGCTTCTGTGGCCAAACAGAGTCCTGCGGCGGGGAAAAGGTAAGTGGGGGCCCCTCAGGAACTTGGTTCTATTGAGGGGACCCCCAAGCCTAATATGTCTTTCTGCCTGTTACCTAACGGTATTCCCGCTAAATATTATGCATGCCTGTAACTACTAAAAAATGTAATAATTTTAATAGTGGTCAAGAAAAAAAAAAATAATATACTAGACTGCGGTACCTGTGTTAATCCACTAGAGGCCGCTGTGGAACGTTTCTTGTCATGTGGACTAGTTTCTTTTCATCAGAGCAAGTCCAGGCAGATGGTGAGTTCTCTTGTGGGAAACTGCTTCCTCTGCCATGTTGCAATGCTCGTCCATCCCCCGGCCTGCGGCAAAAGGGGCCCTGGCTCTTGTCCCTAGTTTCCCTTTTCAAAATTAGCGCCGAAGGCGCACGTGGCCGCGCGCGTGCACGTGCACGCGCCTCTATATATAGAGGTGAGCCGGGAAAGGGGGCGGAGCTTGGGGGATGACGCTCTGTGCGCGCCGCAGCGCTTCTGCGCATGTGCGGGCGTCCCAGCATGTTAAAAAACACAATTATGTGTTGTGAGCTGGCTATGGAGTGCAGAGACAGAGCTGGCAACATTTAAAAAAGGCATACAGCAAGCGGTTGATGCAGGCATCCCCATAGAAAGGCACATTAGTAGACACCAACTGTTTTTATAGCAGCATTTGTGCTAGACTATTGTCAGTAAGTGGTGTATTTCGGCTGGAATACCTCAGCTTTGGGCTTAGGAATAATGCCGTCTAAAAAACTCCGGGACTAAAAATCCCAGGAAGCATAGGGGGTCTCCATCGGGCTCTGAGGATCTTGGGCATGCTTCGGCTGCACCAATCTCCCCTGAAGAATCAGAGGTTAGTGACCGTAGAGCACCCTCAGGTGTACCTGGTACTGTGGCTGTCCTCAGTTCACCTGCTCCTGTGTATGTAACAGAGGAGGTTTTTTCCTCAGCTCTGGGAGGGCTGGAAGAGAGATTGTCAGCATTGATCGCTGCTTCCCTGTCACAGGAAAAAAGCGCTCGATCTCCGTCTCCTCCCTCAGAGTGCCTGTTAGCGGAGCAACAGTCCCATACAGGGATCGACCTACCTGAAGGGGATCAGGATGAGGTTGATTCTGTTGTAGAGGAATCAACAGTGGAAGAGCCATTCTCAGCATCACATGCTGAAAGATTATGGGTTCAGTCCCTGACTCATATGGTCCGATCAGCATTTAAAATGCACCTTGCGGAGCCATCATCCACTTCTGTCTCCTCGTTGGGGTCGCTAAAAGCTCCCCAGATTGTTTGTTCCTTTCCAATCCATCCTTTACTGGAAGGGCTCATTTACCAGGATTGGGAACATCCTGATAAAATATTTACTCCTCCCAAGAGATTTCAGGTGGTCTATCCCATGGAGGATAAGTTCATCAAAAAATGGAGGGTCCCTACAGTGGACGCAGCCATCTCTTGTGTGAATAAATCACTGACATGTCCAGTGGATAATGTCCAAATGTTCAAGGACCCAATAGATAAAAAATTAGAGTCCTTATTAAAATCTGCTTTTGCTACAGCAGGATTGGTGACACAACCAGCAGTGGCAGCTATTGGGGTCTGCCAAGCAGTGAAGGATCAGTTGAAACAGGTCTTAAGGGACTTGCCAGATCAGCAGGCTCTTGCCCTAGCTGATCTACCTAGAGCCTTATGCTTTGCGGTGGACGCTATAAAGGATTCAATCCATCAGGCCTCCCGCCTTACGCTGTCTGTAGTACATATGCGCAGGCTTTTATGGCTCAAAAACTGGTCTGCTGAAGCTCCCTGTAAAAAATTGCTGGTCAGCTTCCCATTTCATGGTGAATGCTTATTCGGGGAAGACCTGGACAAATATATCCAGAGAATTTCCAGCGGTAAAAGTACACTTTTGCCGGTTAAAAACAGAGTTAGAGGTCCCTCTTTTAAGAGGCCTGCTTCTCCAGTCCCTAGGGCATCGGCTGTGAAACAGTTCCGACGGCCTCCTCGGTCAAATCCCGGAGGTAAAAATCAGGGACAATTGCAGGGTAACAAGAAGCCCTGGAGCAGGAGAGGTACAAAACCTCCCCCAAAGTCAAATGCATGAAGGGTTGCCCCCACTCAATCGGGTGGGGGGAAGACTTCAGTTGTTCACAGAGACCTGGCGGGACACGATCAGAGACAGATGGGTGCTCTCCGCAGTAAGTCTGGGATACAAATTGGAGTTAAAAGACTCCCCTCCTTCCCACTTTATAAGGTCAAACGTGCCAAGGGATCCCCAGAAGAGAGGATCCCTCCTGTTGGCACTAGAACAATTATTGCTTCAAGCAGTAATTATAGAGGTTCCCCTGGAAGAATGGGGGTTCGGGTTTTACTCAAACCTCTTTACAGTCCCGAAGCCAAACGGGGACGTGAGGCCCATATTAAATCTAAAAGGGCTAAACAAATTCCTACATATCAGGACTTTCCGGATGGAGTCGATCCGATCGGTGGCCACTGCCCTACAAGGGGAGGAATGGTTAGCCTCGATCGACATCAAAGATGCTTATTTGCACATTCCCATTTTTCCAGCCCACCAAAAATTTCTACGCTTTGCGGTAGAAGGGCGCCATTTTCAGTTCAGAGCCTTACCCTTCGGTCTGGCCACAGCACCACGAGTGTTCACAAAAATTCTGGCCCCATTATTGGCCAATCTAAGAACACGAGGTGTAACGATAATGGCATATCTAGACGACTTGTTGCTGATAGACCACTCAGTGGAAAAACTAGAAGTGGTTGTTCACGAGACAATCAAGTATCTGGAATATCACGGTTGGATTATCAACCGAGACAAGTCAGCCCTAAAACCAGTCAAAAGTCTGGAATACTTGGGGCTAAGGCTGGATTCAGACCAGAGAAAAATTTTCTTGCCTCAAGAAAAGGGGTCGTCTTTGAGAGATTTGATCCACTTAGTGGGTACAAAAAGACAGCCATCCATACGCCTGTGCATGAGGCTGCTGGGAAAAATGGTGGCATCATTCGAAGCAGTACCCTACGGTCAATTCCATTCAAGGAATTTGCAAAGGGCCATACTGTCAGCCTGGAACAAAAAAGTTCAGGCCCTAGACTTACCAATGTCCTTGTCCCCTTCCGTTCGCAAGAGCCTCCGCTGGTGGTTGGTTCCCCAGAATCTGGAAAGAGGGAAATCCTTCAGTCCGATTTCTTGGAAGGTGGTCACTACAGATGCCAGCCTTATAGGCTGGGGAGCAGTACTGGAGCAATGGTCTCTCCAGGGCAGATGGTCGGATGCGGAAAAGGCCCTGCCCATCAATCTCTTAGAGATACGAGCAGCCCGGTATGCCCTAGTAGCATGGACATCCAAACTCCAAGGGTCCCCTGTCAGAATTCAATCAGACAATGCCACAGCAATGCCACAATGCCACAGACAATGCCACAGCATGGTTATCCATAAGGACAGAGTAGTGTTACGTCCTCATCCAGCCTTTCTTCCTAAGGTGGTATCGAGGTTTCATTTGAACCAAGATGTGGTTCTTCCTTCTTTTTTTCCCCAAACCTACTTCGGTAGAGGAAAAGTTATTGCATTCTTTGGATGTAGTAAGAGCAGTTAAAGCTTATCTAAAAGCCACTGCTCAGATTCGCAGAACGGATACTTTGTTTATTCTGCCGGAAGGCCCCAGAAAGGGTCAGGCAGCATCAAAATCTACTTTAGCCAAGTGGATTCGACAGGTCATAATGCAAGCCTATGGCTTGAGAAGGAGACCGCCTCCGTTCAAAGTTAGAGCGCACTCCACGAGAGCAGTTGGAACTTCATGGGCAGTGCATCACCAGGCCTCCCTGGCTCAAATCTGTAAGGCCGCAACATGGTCTTCAGTACACACGTTTACTAGGTTCTACCAGGTGGACGTTAGAAGTCAGGAGGATGTCGCCTTTGGGCGCAGTGTGTTGCAGGCCGCAAAAGATCCTCATGTCTGATAGCGCTCAGCTTATGTATGGTGTATCCCCCCCCTCGTTGGGCATTGCTTTAGGACATCCCATTAGTAATGACTATGTCGCTCTGTGTCCCGTGATGTACGAGAAAGAAAATAGGATTTTTATAACAGCTTACCTGTAAAATCCTTTTCTTGGAGTACATCACGGGACACAGAGCTCCCGCCCCTCTTTAGGGACACTTATTGCTTTGCTACAAAACTGAGGTGCTCCCGGATGGGAGGGGCTTATATAGGGGAGGGTACTTCCGGTTTTGGAAGTTGCCAGTGCCAGCACCTGAAGGTATCTATATAACCCATTAGTAATGACTATGTCGCTCTGTGTCCCGTGATGTACTCCAAGAAAAGGATTTTACAGGTAAGCTGTTATAAAAATCCTATTTTTTTCAACATTTTCGGTTGTTCTTTGTTTATAGCGAAAAACTGCAGAGGTGATCAATTACCACCAAAAGAAAACTCTATTTTTGGGGAAAAAAAGGACATAATTTTTATTTGGGTACAATGTCGCACGTCTGCGCAATTGTCAGTTAATGCAATCCAGTGCCGTATCGCAACAAATGGCCTGGTCAGGAAGGGGGGGGGTAGACCTTTCGGAGCTGAATGGGTTAAACAAAACATCTGCCTTTAATATCACTAAGTTCTGCTGCTTTCCATCATCCAATCATCTGCAAGCAAATGTTTATTTATATTTTTTTCATTTCCATTGCATCTCATGGTGTCTTTGAATTTAAGATGATTTCAGATAGGGAACAGATCTTCAAAGCTGCTGGGGTAATAATAAAAAAAGTCCTGCTCTCCCTGTTAGATCATTTTATGTATTTTTTTTTATATTCTTTATTTATATTTTCAGAGAAAAAAAAAGGGATGTACATGTATTGCATTACAACATTTTCTATTACCTATACATATATATAAATACAAAAAATTCCGCGCTGCCTAGTGGTATAGCAGCTCACACAACCAGTTGAACAGTGGTAAAGGACAAAACGAAACAAAATGTGTAGCGCTAAATTAGATAAGAACTGCACTATGGCAAGTGTAGTATATAACAGTGATATAAAACAATCAAAAAGACAATAACAATTGAGTCAAAATATGCAAATAGTCCACCGTGATATAAACTATTCCATAGTGAAAGTGTTCAAATGATCTACAATAATGTGAACCATATACAAAATAACCCTAAAAAAACAAATAGGAAATTCATATGTGCATATAAATAAATGCTGATGAAATAAAATGGTGAATGATAATCCAAGGAATGGTGCTCCCAGCAGAAACTTGACGTGAAGTGACCACCACCAATCGATTGTAAAAAGGCTTACCAGAGAAAGTGGACCCCAAAAACGTAAGTTCAGAGGGTCAACCAAGCATGGGTAAGCCACTGTAGACAGTGAATCCTCAACCGCAATTCAAACGGAAACTTCAAGCCTCAATCCAAGATAGAAACCAGATTGTCGTTCGTGTCCAAACGTGCGATGAAGCTGGTGAACATTACTCTGGGGTCACCCCAGATGATGTATTTGGATGCGAAACGCGTCGGGATGCGAAACGCGTCGGGAGACCCTACTGTTGCCATTTTTGATCATTTGATAAGCGCTGTTACACCCTTCTAAATGTTAGTGTTCTTACCTACATTAAAATACCTTTACATGAATGGGAGGCTGGGTCTACAGGACTACGGCTCTTTGCCTTACCACTTTCAACCAGGAGAGACGGTCACCTCCACAGGTGGCCTGGCCATACTCTACGCATTGGCCCGTCCCTATGTTGGACATCACCCAGAAGCATTGCTACACGAGCTGGACAGACGTAGTGGTTATTAACTGGGAGGGGAAGGCGTTTCACACCTCCAACGCCATCGTGGAGTTTTATATGCATGTATACCTCACCTGTGTTGATGTTCTGCGTTTTGTTTCTTCTATGGTACTTTGACTTTGTTTTTGTTATTGTGGTCCATGTGGACCAGCTTCTCCTGATATAAATTAAAAAAATAAAAAAATAAAAAAAATACCTTTACATACAGTATCACGTTATGTGCCTTCTCTTTCCTTTTACTTTTTCGTCATTCATCGGTTAACACTGCCTGGCCTGTATTGAGTAATGTTCACCAGCTTCATCGCACGTTTGGACACGAACGACAATCTGGTTTCCATCTTGGATTGAGGCTTGAAGTTTCCGTTTGAATTGCGATTGAGGATTCACTGTCTACAGTGGCTTACCCATGCTTGGTTGACCCTCTGAACTTACGTTTTTGGGGTCCACTTTCTCTGGTAAGCCTTTTTACAATCGATTGGTGGTGGTCACTTCACGTCAAGTTTCTGTTGGGAGCACCATTCCTTGGATTATCATTCACCATTTTATTTCATCAGCATTTATTTATATGCACATATGAATTTCCTATTTGTTTTTTTAGGGTTATTTTGAATATGGTTCACATTATTGTAGATCATTTGAACACTTTCACTATGGAATAGTTTATATCACGGTGGACTATTTGCATATTTTGACTCAATTGTTATTGTCTTTTTGATTGTTTTATATCACTGTTATATACTACACTTGTCATAGTGCAGTTCTTATCTAATTTAGCGCTACACATTTTGTTTTGTTTTATACATATATATATATATATATATATATTGGATAAGAGGTGTGTTAAAAAAGGCCTAATGTAACACACACTTAGCGCCAGCTCAAACCAGCAGTATACAGCAGTAGCACATAATAGATAAAATAAAAATAATAAAATAATAAAATATTCTTCTCAAAATATTCTAAAATACTAAGCTGCTGTTTAAAATAGAAAAATAAATGAAAATGAGGTAAACAATAAACAAAGTAGTAGGCTTGGTTATTAAAATTACACCAAACAGCGCTAAAATTTAAAAAACTCAAATAAGACTCGTGGTCAAAAACCACTAATAAAGTCCAAGACGTAGATTTGTGGCAAAGTCAGTCCAGAAATTTTTTTGTGAGTAACAGCAATTGTCCATGTGAACACCTTCCTCCACCAGAGACATGTATTGCAATCCACCACGTGATGTAAATTTCCCCTTAGGGGTTCACACTCACCAGAAACACATAATAAATATGCCTTGTATGTAAAGTGGATACATCCGTTAATCTGTTATGGCTTGTCACTTCTTATCAAGGGTCACCAGAATGAAAATAGGCTCCACAGCAGGTCATAGAATAACAGAGAAATAACAGCAAATAGCGTAATCCTGTTTATTCAAAGAACTGATTCCCATACATTTAGGAGACCCCTTTAACTAGCTACGTACAATATTGCAGAATATAACAAGCATTGAGTGGCCCCAGAGGGCGCTATCACCGTATATGGCCGTCACTCGGAGCGTGTGTGTATCCTGCAGACACTTCCGATTCAGGAGATGGGCGGTGGAGCGCAACGATGGAGCGCACTCGTCACTTCCGGGTCGCGTGTTGTCGTAGTTACGCCCTGACGCGTTTCGTCATCTGACTTCGACAGAGGGCGTAACGTGACGATGCACACGGGATCCTTAAATTACCATGCTCATGGAGTGACCGCCAATCAGCGTACCTGGCAACAGATGACAGGTGCTAGATGCTGTTGCCTGATAGGACGCTGACGGCGCACTCATACAGTTTGAAGCACGGATGTAAACATTACAATATAATTCAACGGTAATGATAAATTAAAGATAAAAACAGGTATATAATTGCTATAAATTGATAAACTACATAAAAGGGATATAGTGATAAAGAATATGTGCAATTAATCGATAAACTATTATGGCCATGCAACACAACCATACACATTATAGGGGATCATAACATAATCTCCCACACAGAGAGAACTTGAAGGTGAACAATAATGTGGTGCATACTTTATCCCTTGTGGACAAACAGTACATTATATTTGTGAATATATCATATTTTTCGTATGTTGTATAGCCAACAATGCAAATGATATGGACTGGAAAACGCACATCTGAACAGTCCTATCACCAACATGTAGCTCATAGACGAAATTAAGACTATTTGTAGCCAATAGTATTTGGTCATAATCTATATACTGATTATATAAAGTGCATAACAGCATAATAATAATAATAAAAACCAATATCATAAGAACAATATCAAAGAAGAATAAATTAATAAATTCATATATAAAAAGATAAATTCATCTATGAGAGAAAAATATCTTAAAAAATATCTAATAAAAATATATATATATAAAAAGTCAAAAAAAATATATATATATAGATAGAGTACAATCACCTCAGATAAAACACACATACCTAAAATTCATGTATATAAAATACAAGAATTATAAGTGTATATATATATGTATATAGAAGACTGTCATCTGAGCATTTAGAATATACGATGCTAAAAACTTTATGTTAATAAAATCTGGAGACACCTCTACGTGTATATAACACAGTGTATGTGTATATCTGTGTATGTATGTTTTGAACTGTGTATTTTGACAAAACATTAAAAATGCTATGTAGTAAAAATATGGATCAGTAATCACTTATAAAACAATTAATATCTAAGTCAACATTCAACCCTTTCGGTGCCAGTGTGTCTATCAGGAAAATCCATTGGGTTTCTCGTTTGGAGAGTTCTCGTACAAGATTTGATCCTCTCCAAAAAGGTTTGAGATGATCAATCCCCCAAAATTTTAGTCCTATAGGGTCCTGGTTATGGTGGAGTTTAAAATGTAATGACACATTATGGTCTTTAAAACTTAGCTTTATGTTGGCTATATGCTCAGCAATCCGGATTCTCAAAAGTCTTTTAGTACGGCCTATATATATTAAGCCGCATGGACATTGAAGAGCATATACTAGATATGCCGTGTTACACGTAATAAATTCTTTTATCCTGAATTCCTTTTGACTTGAGGTGGATGTGAATCTATTTAATGCTCTTATTGGTGTTCTGACCTCTCTGCATGCCCGACACTTTCTACATGAATAAAATCCATCCTGATCCCAGAAGGAGGGGGGTTTAGCCTGGGGGTCAATCACTTTTTTTACAATTTTATCAGCATAATTGAGTGATCTTCTATAGATGAAACCAGGGGTGTTTGGTAATGAGAGATGCAATATTCTGTCCATTAATAAAACATGCCAATGATTGGTGAAGATAGCTTCCACTTCCTTATATTGGGCATGGAAGCCAGACACAAAGCTCCATTCCTGGTTATTGGTGTTGAGAGTCTGTGTTGTTTCTACTGTGACAGCAGGAAGGTAAAGTCACCTGGTTGCATCCAGGGGGGTAGATATATTTCGCCCAGATTCAGGCATTACGCCGACTTATACAACTAGGTGGAGAGTTGTATAAGGCTAGTGGGCTCATGGATGACTCATACCTCTAGGGAGAGTGTGGGGCGTCGTGCAGACAGAGATGAGGAGACCAGCTGAACCTTGTCAGCTCATTTAGGCCTCTATAAGAACTCCCAGCTTCATTAGATGTTAGCTCATGCCTGGAACCAGACCTGTGTGGACTGTCTAGGGAGAGTGAACCCCTGTGCGGTGAGAAAAAGCCTGTGTGGCTATTTGCTTGGACATTTAAAACCAGGGACTTAGGGACTAGGACAGCACTAGGCTGATCCCAGTTGTTAGTTAGGAAACCTGTATGTTTAGTCAGAGGTCAAGTTGACCAGGATTTATTTTATTTATGTTTCTTTTGCTTTGCTGTGTTTTGTCACTGTAAATAGAAAATAAACCGCACCTTTTTGATTTTGAAAACCACAACCTCCGTTTGCTGGGCCTGTTTGGTCTGGGGAGCCCATCCCGGGGGTCACACACACCCGCTGCCGAGCTAACCCCCTCACACTACCAAGAGGTCTGTTCTGGGAACTCGGGCAACTTCTTCAATAATTTGATCAAGAATGTGTTCATGCTATCCTTTCTCCTCAAATTTTTTCTTAATGATCAGGGACTGTGATTTATAATCAGAGATCTCAGTGCAATTCCTTCTTATTCTAGTCAGTTGGCCCTTGGGAATGTTTTTTAACCATAGGGGATGGTGGCCACTCTGCATGGGGAGGTAGCTATTAGAATCTGTGGGTTTAAAATAAACCGAGGTACCTAGTTTATCTCCACATCTGTATATGTTGACATCAAGAAAATGGATTCTGGTTTCACTGATTTCACAGGTGAGTTTAATATGGTTAGTGTTATCATTTAATTCATCCAAAAATGATTGTAGGGATGATAACGAACCGGACCAGATGAAGATGAGGTCGTCTATGTAGCGTTTATAGAGTAAAAGTGCATCTCTTTTGATCGCAAATATGAATTTGTCCTCCCATTCCCTCATAAAGAGGTTAGCGATGCTTGGGGCGAACTTAGCGCCCATCGCTACACCACGTTTCTGTAGATAAAAATTGTCATCAAACCAGAAATAATTGTGCCCCAAGCAAAAATCAAGCGCGTTTCTAAGAAAGATCTTATGGTTGTGTGTGATGTCATCCCTTTGACTCAAAGCCCAATTCAGGGCTAGGAGAGCATCATCATGCTGAATGATCGTATATAAGGAGGAGACGTCTGCCGTTACGAGATACACTTCCTGTTTCCCTGTTAGATCTATTGTTTCTAGAAGTTGTAATACATTTTTTGTATCTCTTAGATAGGCCTTGGTCATGATGACACTTTTCTGGAGAAACACGTCTAGATACTGTCCAACTCGTGCCGACACAGATCCTATTCCATTCACTATAGGTCTCCCTGGGGGTGAATGAACGTCCTTATGGATTTTCGGGAGAGTATAGATCGTGGGTATCCTACTGCTGCTAGGGATCAAATATCTCCTTTCTTTATCTGTGAGTACCCACTTGGAGTATCCAGATTCAATAAGAATTTTTAGATCTAACTCATATTGTGCAGTAGGATCCCTCTCCAATTTTTTATACGTGTCATCTTCAGTCAACATTTCCAATAGTTGTTGGTGATAAAAAGCTTTCGTCATTAAAACAATTCCTCCTCCTTTATCCGCTGGTCGTATCACCAAATCTTTCCGTTTCTCAAGCATTTCGATCCCCTGCTGTATATGGCGTGGGTTCACATCTTTTTTGGGGACCAAGCTTTCCAGATCTCGCAAAACTAAACCCTTGAAGACATCAACCTGTTGGTTAGCAGCATTGAGTGGATTGAAGAGTGATTTATTCCGAAGTCCACTATCCGTTGGCACTGACGATAGACTGGTGGTTGGTTGTGAATTTTTATTCAAAAAATATTTTTTAATATTCAATTTCCTTACATCTCTATGGACATCAATGAAAACGTCAAACTTATTGACTGATCTTCTCAGACCACATTTCAGGCCAAGATGCAGAATATTTAATTCTTTATGCATTAGTTGAACATCTGTTAAATTAAAGATACCGCCTATTCCCTGTCTCTCTTTTTTCTTTTTCTGGAGCCTTCTCCCGGCTCTACACCCTCTTGGTCTCCTCTCCTTTGATCTTGATATGGGGTTTGTTCTCTCTCCCACCAAGGTGGTTCTCTCCATTGATGATCCCTTTGGTCGGATGTGGGCTGAGACTGCATCGGGGGCCTCCCTCTGCGTGGTGGGTAACCTCGACCCTTTCTCTGCCATCCTCTCCCCCTCCCTAAAAAAGGGTGCGGGGATTGAAAACGTTCTCTATCTTCATGTTGTTGAAATGTATCATACCTATTGTAGACAGGTACTTGATATTGGTTATTGTAAGACATATG
Organism: Rana muscosa; assembly: GCA_029206835.1. Classification (NCBI taxonomy): domain Eukaryota; kingdom Metazoa; phylum Chordata; class Amphibia; order Anura; family Ranidae; genus Rana; species Rana muscosa. Next base: position 48,049,206 of record CM055118.1, read on the forward strand.
CTGTTGTGAGTTCGCAGGACCACCCCTAGGGGGTCTTCCTCTTCCTTGATAGACTCAGTTCCTTATAGGGGTGGACTGTCCTACTGGGAGATGTGGGGGTATGAATGCTCTCTGTTGACTGCTTGTAGGTATGTCCTGGGTGTTAGACGGTTGTGGTCTATCTGTGATATTATCAACGTTTGCCACTTCCATATTTAAATCACTCATAACAGGACCCTTAGTCTGTTGCCATAAATAAATAGCATTAGAGCGAAAATCCCCCATATCCCTGTGGAATTTTTTGGTTTTCTTTCTCTGTGTGTCTTTATCAATTTTTTCAAGTTTCTTTTTAATCCGTGTATTAAAATCGATAATTTGCTGTGAATCTCTAATGGGTTCAAGTTGTGCCTCTAGCTCATTAATTCTTATTTCAAGACGTGTCATTTTTGTACGTTTTCTTTTTAAAATGAGTTCTTGAAGCTTAAAACCCATCCCATGTCTGGCTTCCATGCCCAATATAAGGAAGTGGAAGCTATCTTCACCAATCATTGGCATGTTTTATTAATGGACAGAATATTGCATCTCTCATTACCAAACACCCCTGGTTTCATCTATAGAAGATCACTCAATTATGCTGATAAAATTGTAAAAAAAGTGATTGACCCCCCGGCTAAACCCCCCTCCTTCTGGGATCAGGATGGATTTTATTCATGTAGAAAGTGTCGGGCATGCAGAGAGGTCAGAACACCAATAAGAGCATTAAATAGATTCACATCCACCTCAAATCAAAAGGAATTCAGGATAAAATAATTTATTACGTGTAACACGGCATATGTAGTATATGCTCTTCAATGTCCATGCGGCTTAATATATATAGGCCGTACTAAAAGGCTTTTGAGAATCCGGATTGCTGAGCATTAGGGATGAGCTTCGTGTTCGAGTCGAACATACGTTCGATTCGAACATCGGCTGTTCGATCGTTCGACGAAGATCGAACGATTTGGGCCGTTCGCGCCAAATTCGAGTGACGCGAACGGCCCACAATGCACTACGCCATCGCAGTGTCATCCAGGTGCTGTGATTGGCCAAGCATGCACTGTGACCCCGCATGCTTGGCCAATCACAGCGCCGGCAGCGAGGAGAGCAATGATTGGCCACAGGCAGGATGCCTGTGGCCAATTATTGCTGAGGGTGTTTAGTACACGCCCCACACTATAAAAGGCCGCCAGCACGGCGGCCTAGTGTAGTGTGTTCCGGAGCAGGGAAAGACAAGCATAGGCAGGGACAGTGACATTTATTTCTTTCTTGCTTAACCTGGATTCCTTTAGTTTAGGGAAAGAGAAGGATAGGTAGGGAGAGTGTCAGTGTGTTTTACTGTGCGAGTCCTTGTTTCTAGGGACAAAGAAGGAAAGTGAGGGGATTTCTCCTTGTGCTATAGTGTGCTTTAAAAAAACATTTTTTCTAGGGACAGAAAACTCTAGGTAGGGAGAGTGTCAGTTTCTTTCACTGTGCCAGTCCTTGTTTCTAGGGACAAAGAAGGAAAGTGAGGGGAATTCTCCTTGTGCTATAGTGTGCTTTAAAAAAACATTTTTTCTAGGGACAGAAAACTCTAGGTAGGGAGAGTGTCAGTTTCTTTCACTGTGCCAGTCCTTGTTTCTAGGGACAAAGAAGGAAAGTGAGGGGAATTCTCCTTGTGCTATAGTGTGCTTTAAAAAAACATTTTTTCTAGGGACAGAAAACTCTAGGTAGGGAGAGTGTCAGTTTCTTTCACTGTGCCAGTCCTTGTTTCTAGGGACAAAGAAGGAAAGTGAGGGGAATTCTCCTTGTGCTATAGTGTGCTTTAAAAAAACATTTTTTCTAGGGACAGAAAACTCTAGGTAGGGAGAGTGTCAGTTTCTTTCACTGTGCCAGTCCTTGTTTCTAGGGACAAAGAAGGAAAGTGAGGGGAATTCTCCTTGTGCTATAGTGTGCTTTAAAAAAACATTTTTTCTAGGGACAGAAAACTCTAGGTAGGGAGAGTGTCAGTTTCTTTCACTGTGCCAGTCCTTGTTTCTAGGGACAAAGAAGGAAAGTGAGGGGAATTCTCCTTGTGCTATAGTGTGCTAAAGCATTCCTCATCAACCATCTTTGAAATCCTTGTTTTTTGGACAGTCAGGGAAATTGTCGTTGTGCTATTCTGTGCAAAAGCAATAATCCTCAACCATATTTAGAAATCCTTAAGTAAAGGGACAGAGAAGGACACCTGAAGGTAGCCCTTATTGCTTTTTTCCCATCTCCCTGCAGGCCATCTATTAGAATGTCTGGAAGGCAAACAAGGAGAGGCAGACAGTCAGGAGGCAATAAAAGAGGGCAAGCAGGCTCTGTGTCTGGGGGCAACAGTGCTGGTCGTGGACGCGGTGCATTGTCATCAGCACATGGCCATGGGACACGCTTGTCCTTCTTTTCGGCAGCTGGACATGTTGAGCCACATCATGCCGAAGACTTGGTAGAGTGGATGACCAAGCCCTCCTCCTCCTCCTCATCCTCTCTCACCCAGGCTCAGGGTACTGGCAAAGCAGCTGCCAAAGCGTCCTCTTCCCTGGTATCAATGTCAGACTCATCATCAGTCACTCCTTCCCTAGACCCACCATGTCCTCCTCCTGAGGAGTCCCCCGAACTGTTTGAGCACAGTGTTGGGTACATGCTCCAGGAGGATGCCCAGCGTTTCGAAGGGTCTGATGATGAAACCCAGCTACAGGAAGGCAGTAGCGTGAGAGCAGACAGAGGGGATGCTCAAGAAGGACACCAATCTGGCAGTCATGTTCCAGCAGCTGCCAGATTGGCTCCAGTGATGAGGAGGGAGGGGATGATGAGGTCACTGACTCCACGTGGGTGCCTAATAGGAGAGAGGAGGAGGATGAGGAGGAGGCACATCTCCAACGAGGCAGGATGCCCTTTGGTGGCCAGCGTAAGGGCAGTACACCGACGGAATCACACCGCAGAGCTCCGCCTGTGCAGGGCGCAGCCTCTGCCCGTCATTCAAAAAGTTCCTTGGTGTGGGCCTTTTTTGAGGCTAGTGCATCAGATCGCACAGCTGCTGTTTGCAACATATGTCTCAAGCGTATATCGCGTGGCCAAAACATCAGCCGCTTGGGTACCACATGCCTGACCAGACATATGTTGACCTGCCATGCAGCTCGTTGGCAAGCCTACCTCAAAGACCCACACCAAAGAACAAAGCGGACCTCTCCTTGCACCGCATCAGCTGGGATCTCCAACCCCACTATAACTTCAGTCCTCTCTGAAACATGCACTGAGAGGAATGAAGGTGTAGAATTAGGTGTGTCACAGCCAAGTACTTGCGGCCACTCTGCTAGCAGTACACCGACGTCCGATTCTAGCAGGCAAATTTCCCTGCCCCAGCTGCTGGACCGTCGAAAGAAGTTCACTCCCAGCCATCCACATGCCCAGCGGTTGAATGCTAGCTTGGCTAAATTGCTAGCGCTTCAACTGCTGCCTTTTCAGTTGGTAGACTCGGCCCCCTTCCGTGAGTTTGTGCAATGTGCGGTTCCTCAGTGGCAGGTTCCCAAACGCCACTTTTTCTCACGGAAGGCTATTCCGGCTCTCTACCGGCATGTGGAAGGCAATGTCTTGGCCTCGCTGGACAGGGCGGTCAGCGGTAAGGTGCATATTACCGCTGACTCATGGTCCAGCAGGCATGGACAGGGACGTTACCTTTCTTTCACGGCCCATTGGGTCACTCTTTTGGCAGCTGGGAAGGATGCAGGACAAGGTGCAGTAGTGTTGGAGGTTGTTCCACCGCCACGCCTCCAAAATGCTACTACTGGTTGTGACACACCTCTCTCCTCCACCCCCTCCTCTTCTTCTTCCTCCATGGCCTCTTCCTGTGGTTTGTCCTATGAACCAGCGGTGCTCCGTAGCCGTTCACGGGGCTACGCAAGTACGCAGGCAAAAAGATGCCATGCCGTGCTTGCGCTGGTGTGTTTGGGGGACAGAAGCCACACTGGGGCAGAGGTCCTGTCTGCTCTGCAGGGCCAGGCCGAGAGGTGGTTGACGCCACGCCAGCTTAAGCCAGGAATGGTGGTTTGCGACAATGGCACCAACCTCCTCTCCGCCCTCCGACAGGGACAACTGACCCATGTGCCCTGTGTGGCTCACGTCCTTAACCTGGTGGTGCAGCGGTTCTTGGGCAGGTACCCGGGCTTACAGGATGTCCTGAGGCAGGCCAGGAAAGTCTGTGTGCATTTCCGCAGATCTTATAATGCCAGTGCTCGCCTGGCTGAGCTGCAAAAGGAGTTGAACCTGCCCAAGAACCGCCTTATATGTGACATGCCCACCAGGTGGAACTCAACGTTGGCCATGCTGCAGCGGCTGCACACGCAGCAGAGGGCCATCAATGAGTACCTGTGCGACTACGGCACCAGGACAGGGTCAGGGGAGCTTGGTTTTTTTTCTCCACGCCAGTGGGGCATGATCAGGGATGCATGCACTGTCCTGGCACCATTTGAGGAGGCCACGAGGATGGTGAGCAGTGACAGTGCATGCATCAGTGACACTGTACCTCTTGTCCACCTGTTGGAGCACACGCTGCGTGGAATAATGGACAGGGCACTTGAGGCAGAACAGAGGCAGGAAGAGGAGGACTTCCTTGCCTCTCAAGGCCCCCTTTACCCAGACAGTGTTCCTTCTGTCCCACCCATCGCACAGGAAGAGGAAGAGGAGGAGGAGGAGGAGGAGGAGGAGGATTGTGTCAGCATGGAGGTGGAGGCTGGCACTCAGCATCATCAGCAGCAGTCTTTTAGGGATGATTTACAGTCCCAAGAAACCAGTGGACTTGTACGTGGCTGGGAGGAGGTGGCTGCGGATCATGTCGTCCTTAGTGACCCAGAGGACTCCGGAGCGAATGCCTCAGCAAACCTACGCTGCATGGCCTCCCTGATCCTGCAAAGTCTGCGGAAGGATCCTCGTATTCTTCGGATCAAGGAGAGGGACCATTACTGGCTGGCCACTCTCCTTGATCCACGGTACAAGGGTAAGGTTGCGGACCTTATGTTACCTTCGCAGAGGGAGCAGAGGATGAGACAACTCCGGGAGGCCTTGCAGAAAGGTCTGTGCAACGCGTTCCCAGAGACTGGGAGGTTACAAACTCCTGGTCCTGGACAACGAGTTGCTGAGGCTTCGGCCAGTCAAAGAAGGAGCGGTGGGGAAGGTGGGCGTCTGACCGATGCGTTCAGACAATTCTTTAGTCCGCAGCCCCAAAGTATGATCGGTTCCAGCAACCATCGCCAGCGTCTGATAAACATGGTGCAGGAATATCTAGGGGCAAGGTCAGACTTGGACACCTTCCCCACCGAAAATCCTCTGGCTTACTGGGTCTTGAGGATGGATCACTGGCCAGAGCTTGCACAGTATGCAATTGAGCTACTGGCCTGTCCTGCATCCAGCGTTCTTTCGGAACGCACATTCAGTGCTGCTGGAGGATTTGTCACGGATCACAGGGTGCGCCTGTCCACCGACTCGGTTGATCGACTGACTTTCATCAAGATGAACCAGTCTTGGATCACCACCAGCTACCACACACCTGATGCTGATATAACAGACTAATTGATTTTAACATGTCACATCCCTTCAAGACTGATGCTGATGCTGAGTGCCTGTGCTGTTATGTTGACTGGCTATCCTCCTCCTCCGAGTCCTCAATGATACGATTGATGATGATAGCTTGGAAGATCATTTTTGTTTATGGGTGCCGCCACCAGTGGCTAAGGCCCAATTTTTCAGCCCCTGTTTTACAGGGGCGTGTAATTACAATTTTTGTTAGCAATAATTTGCCATAGGGCTCATTGCTGTGCTCCAAGTACAGTATCTGTGAGGGGTTGGAGTGTTGTGGCACCAGTGCCTAAGGCCCAATTTTTCAGCCCCTGTTTAACAGGGGCGTGTCATTACAATTTTTGAAGCAATACTTTGCAACAGGGTTCATTGCTGTGCTCCAAGTACAGTATCTGTGAGGGGTTGTAGTGTTGTGCCACCAGTGCCTAAGGCCCAATTTTTCAGCCCCTGTTCAACAGGGGCATGCAATTACAATTCTTGATCTAATAATTCACAGCAGGGCCCATTGCTGCACCCACCAAGAGTAACTCTGAGGGCTTACAGTGTTGTGGCAACGCCACCACCACCACCACCACCACGAAAGGCCCAATTTTTCAGCCCCTGTTCAAAAGGGGCATGTAATTACAATTCTTGATCTAATAATTCACAGCAGGGCCCATTCCTGCACCCACCAAGAGTAACTCTGAGGGCTTACAGTGTTGTGGCAACACCACCACCACCACCACCACCACGAAAGGCCCAATTTTTCAGCCCCTGTTCAACAGGGGCATGCAATTACAATTCTTGATCTAATAATTCACAGCAGGGCCCATTTCTGCACCCACCAAGAGTAACTGTCAGGGCTTACAGTGTTGTGGCACCAGCACCACCATCAAAGGCCCAATTTTTACTACCACTGTTCAACAATTATATGTAATTAAAATTCCTGATATAATAGTTGACAGCAGGGCGTTCCAGCACCAACCAAGAGTAACTGTGAGTGCTTACAGTGTTGTGCCAACACCAACAACTAAGGGGCCTATTTCTGCAGAGTATATACGGCAGGTCCCTACTTTCAAACATCCAACTTACAAACGACTCCTACTTGCAAACGCAAGAAGACAACAGGAAGTGAGAGGAAATCTACCACTAGGAAGGAAAATTCTCTCCTGTAAGAATAAATATGGGAGAAAGGTGTCTCCTCTGTACTGATGCTTTATCAGCAATCCTTGTTTCAAGAAAAACACCACATTTCAAAAACAGTTGTCATTGGGACGGAAAGTGAGGTGAAATGTTCTGAACAGGGGCACAGACAGCAAAACAAATGTTACAGGGGTGATAACCCTTACCTATGTTTTCCAAAAAGTTTAAAAATAGATTTTTGGGCTGGAGCTACACTTCAACAATGTACCTGTTCAAAATTACAAACAGATTCTACATAAGAACAAACCTACAGTCCCTGTCTTGTATGCACCGCCTGTATACGGCTGTTCAGAGTATATAGGGCCTTTTTTATTTTATGTGCGGGGTTCCCCTTAATATCCATACAAGACCCAAAGGGGCTGGTAATGGGCTGGGGTAGGGGGGGGGTCATGGGGTAGCTATGCCATTTTTCTTAAAGATTTTCATCCATATTACCGGGAGCAGACATTACATTAAAGCCGCAAGCAGTTTTAAATGGCTTTTTTTTCCTTTAGAAGTGTCATTTTGTGCAGGGACAGTTCTAAACACGGGAAACACGTGGCACTTCACAGGCATACTTTAGACACCCCCCAGGTACGATATTTAAAGGAATATTTGACTTTTTTTTTTTTCACTTTATGCATCATTAAAATGACTGCTCCCGAAAAACGACCGTTTTTAAAACTTCTTTTTGCATTGATACATGTCCCCTGGTGCAGAACCCGGGTTCCCAAACCCTTTTTAGGACAATAACATGCATAATAGTTGTTATAATTAGCACTTTAGAATTCGAACGTTCGCATCCATTGTATTTAATAGGGTTCTAATGTTCGTACGAACTTTCGGTCCGTTCGCGGGTTCTGGTGCGAACCGAACCCGGGGGTGTTCGGCTCATCACTACTGAGCATATAGCCAACATAAAGCTAGGTTTTAAAGACCATAATGTGTCATTACATTTTAAACTCCACCATAACCAGGACCCTATAGGACTAAAATTTTGGGGGATTGATCATCTCAAACCTTTTTGGAGAGGATCAAATCTTGTACGAGAACTCTCCAAACGTGAAACCCAATGGATTTTCCTGATAGACACACTGGCACCGAAAGGGTTGAATGTTGACCTAGATATTAATTGTTTTATAAGTGATTACTGATCCATATTTTTACTACATAGCATTTTTAATGTTTTGTCAAAATACACAGTTCAAAACATACATACACAGATATACACATACACTGTGTTATATACACGTAGAGGTGTCTCCAGATTTTATTAACAAAGTTTTTAGCATCGTATATTCTAAATGCTCAGATGACAGTCTTCTATATACATATATATATACACTTATAATTCTTGTATTTTATATACATGAATTTTAGGTATGTGTGTTTTATCTGAGGTGATTGTACTCTATCTATATATATATATATTTTTTTAGACTTTTTATATATATATTTTTTTATTAGATATTTTTTAAGATATTTTTCTCTCATAGATGAATTTATCTTTTTATATATGAATTTATTAATTTATTCTTCTTTGATATTGTTCTTATGATATTGGTTTTTATTATTATTATGCTGTTATGCACTTTATATAATCAGTATATAGATTATGACCAAATACTATTGGCTACAAATAGTCTTAATTTCGTCTATGAGCTACATGTTGGTGATAGGACTGTTCAGATGTGCGTTTTCCAGTCCATATCATTTGCATTGTTGGCTATACAACATACGAAAAATATGATATATTCACAAATATAATGTACTGTTTGTCCACAAGGGATAAAGTATGCACCACATTATTGTTCACCTTCAAGTTCTCTCTGTGTGGGAGATTATGTTATGATCCCCTATAATGTGTATGGTTGTGTTGCATGGCCATAATAGTTTATCGATTAATTGCACATATTCTTTATCACTATATCCCTTTTATGTGGTTTATCAATTTATAGCAATTATATACCTGTTTTTATCTTTAATTTATCATTACCGTTGAATTATATTGTAATGTTTACATCCGTGCTTCAAACTGTATGAGTGCGCCGTCAGCGTCCTATCAGGCAACAGCATCTAGCACCTGTCATCTGTTGCCAGGTACGCTGATTGGCGGTCACTCCATGAGCATGGTAATTTAAGGATCCCGTGTGCGTCGTCACGTTACGCCCTCTGTCGAAGTCAGATGACGAAACGCGTCAGGGCGTAACTACGACAACACGCGACCCGGAAGTGACGAGTGCGCTCCATCGTTGCGCTCCACCGCCCATCTCCTGAATCGGTAGTGTCTGCAGGATACACACACGCTCCGAGTGACGGCCATAAACAGTGATAGCGCCCTCTGGGGCCACTCAATGCTTGTTATATTCTGCAATATTGTATGTAGCTAGTTAAAGGGGTCTCCTAAATGTATGGGAATCAGTTCTTTGAATAAACAGGATTACGCTATTTGCTGTTATTTCTCTGTTATTCTATGACCTGCTGTGGAGCCTATTTTCATTCTGGTGACCCTTGATAAGAAGTGACAAGCCATAACAGATTAACGGATGTATCCACTTTACATACAAGGCATATTTATTATGTGTTTCTGGTGAGTGTGAACCCCTAAGGGGAAAGTTACATCACGTGGTGGATTGCAATACATGTCTCTGGTGGAGGAAGGTGTTCACATGGACAATTGCTGTTACTCACAAATTTTTTTCTGGACTGACTTTGCCACAAATCTACGTCTTGGACTTTATTAGTGGTTTTTGACCACGAGTCTTATTTGAGTTTTTTAAATTTTAGCGCTGTTTGGTGTAATTTTAATAACCAAGCCTACTACTTTGTTTATTGTTTACCTCATTTTCATTTATTTTTCTATTTTAAACAGCAGCTTAGTATTTTAGAATATTTTGAGAAGAATATTTTATTATTTTTATTTTATCTATTATGTGCTACTGCTGTATACTGCTGGTTTGAACTGGCGCTAAGTGTGTGTTACATTAGGCCTTTTTTAACACACCTCTTATCCAATTCTTTATATATTTCTTGGCTGCCATGGATGCCCTGCGGTTTCTTAGCAGTAGAAACATAGATATTAATAGTGTATTTGCAGTAAATGAGCTCACTACAGCACAAACTAATTACAATGGAGCCATCATTGCTCTTGGTAATGTTTTAGAAAAACAGGTTCGTACATGGTGGGATATTTGCACCTTAGAACATTATATAAAAGAGAAAATCATCATTAGAAGTCTAAGATGGGAGGTAGTCCCACAGGACGGTCTAGATGACCCAGAATCCATGCATGAATGGCTGGAATTCTTTAATGGGATGGGTTTTAAGCTTCAAGAACTCATTTTAAAAAGAAAACGCACAAAAATGACACGTCTTGAAATAAGAATTAATGAGCTAGAGGCCCAACTTGAACCCATTAGAGATTCACAGCAAATTATCGATTTTAATACACGGATTAAAAAGAAACTTGAAAAAATTGATAAAGACACACAGAGAAAGAAAACCAAAAAATTCCACAGGGATATGGGGGATTTTCGCTCTAATGCTATTTATTTATGGCAACAGACTAAGGGTCCTGTTATGAGTGATTTAAATATGGAAGTGGCAAATGTTGATAATATCACAGATAGACCACAACCGTCTAACACCCAGGACATACCTACAAGCAGTCAACAGAGAGCATTCATACCCCCACATCTCCCAGTAGGACAGTCCACCCCTATAAGGAACGGAGTCTATCAAGGAAGAGGAAGACCCCCTAGGGGTGGTCCTGCGAACTCACAACAGCATATGTCTTACAATAACCAATATCAAGTACCTGTCTACAATAGGTATGATACATTTCAACAACATGAAGATAGAGAACGTTTTCAATCCCCGCACCCTTTTTTAGGGAGGGGGAGAGGATGGCAGAGAAAGGGTCGAGGTTACCCACCACGCAGAGGGAGGCCCCCGATGCAGTCTCAGCCCACATCCGACCAAAGGGATCATCAATGGAGAGAACCACCTTGGTGAGAGAGAGAACAAACCCCATATCAAGATCAAAGGAGAGGAGACCAAGAGGGTGTAGAGCCGGGAGAAGGCTCCAGAAAAAGAAAAAAGAGAGACAGGGAATAGGCGGTATCTTTAATTTAACAGATGTTCAACTAATGCATAAAGAATTAAATATTCTGCATCTTGGCCTGAAATGTGGTCTGAGAAGATCAGTCAATAAGTTTGACGTTTTCATTGATGTCCATAGATATGTAAGGAAATTGAATATTAAAAAATATTTTTTGAATAAAAATTCACAACCAACCACCAGTCTATCGTCAGTGCCAACGGATAGTGGACTTCGGAACAAATCACTCTTCAATCCACTCAATGCTGCTAACCAACAGGTTGATGTCTTCAAGGGTTTAGTTTTGCGAGATCTGGAAAGCTTGGTCCCCAAAAAAGATGTGAACCCACGCCATATACAGCAGGGGATCGAAATGCTTGAGAAACGGAAAGATTTGGTGATACGACCAGCGGATAAAGGAGGAGGAATTGTTTTAATGACAAAAGCTTTTTATCACCAACAACTATTGGAAATGTTGACTGAAGATGACACGTATAAAAAATTGGAGAGGGATCCTACTGCACAATATGAGTTAGATCTAAAAATTCTTATTGAATCTGGATACTCCAAGTGGGTACTCACAGATAAAGAAAGGAGATATTTGATCCCTAGCAGCAGTAGGATACCCACGATCTATACTCTCCCGAAAATCCATAAGGACGTTCATTCACCCCCAGGGAGACCTATAGTGAATGGAATAGGATCTGTGTCGGCACGAGTTGGACAGTATCTAGACGTGTTTCTCCAGAAAAGTGTCATCATGACCAAGGCCTATCTAAGAGATACAAAAAATTTATTACAACTTCTAGAAACAATAGATCTAACAGGGAAACAGGAAGTGTATCTCGTAACGGCAGACGTCTCCTCCTTATATACGATCATTCAGCATGATGATGCTCTCCTAGCCCTGAATTGGGCTTTGAGTCAAAGGGATGACATCACACACAACCATAAGATCTTTCTTAGAAACGCGCTTGATTTTTGCTTGGGGCACAATTATTTCTGGTTTGATGACAATTTTTATCTACAGAAACGTGGTGTAGCGATGGGCGCTAAGTTCGCCCCAAGCATCGCTAAACTCTTTATGGGGGAATGGGAGGACAAATTCATATTTGCGATCAAAAGAGATGCTCTTTTACTCTATAAACGCTACATAGACGACCTCATCTTCATCCGGTCCGGTTCGTTATCATCCCTACAATCATTTTTGGATGAATTAAATGATAACACTAACCATATTAAACTCACCTGTGAAATCAGTGAAACCAGAATCCATTTTCTTGATGTCAACATATACAGATGTGGAGATAAACTAGGTACCTCGGTTTATTTTAAACCCACAGATTCTAATAGCTACCTCCCCATGCAGAGTGGCCACCATCCCCTATGGTTAAAAAACATTCCCAAGGGCCAACTGACTAGAATAAGAAGGAATTGCACTGAGATCTCTGATTATAAATCACAGTCCCTGATCATTAAGAAAAAAATCGAGGAGAAAGGATACCATGAACACATTCTTGATCAAATTATTGAAGAAGTTGCCCGAGTTCCCAGAACAGACCTCTTGGTAGAAACAACACAGACTCTCAACACCAATAACCAGGAATGGAGCTTTGTGTCTGGCTTCCATGCCCAATATAAGGAAGTGGAAGCTATCTTCACCAATCATTGGCATGTTTTATTAATGGACAGAATATTGCATCTCTCATTACCAAACACCCCTGGTTTCATCTATAGAAGATCACTCAATTATGCTGATAAAATTGTAAAAAAAGTGATTGACCCCCCCGGCTAAACCCCCCTCCTTCTGGGATCAGGATGGATTTTATTCATGTAGAAAGTGTCGGGCATGCAGAGAGGTCAGAACACCAATAAGAGCATTAAATAGATTCACATCCACCTCAAGTCAAAAGGAATTCAGGATAAAATAATTTATTACGTGTAACACGGCATATGTAGTATATGCTCTTCAATGTCCATGCGGCTTAATATATATAGGCCGTACTAAAAGACTTTTGAGAATCCGGATTGCTGAGCATATAGCCAACATAAAGCTAGGTTTTAAAGACCATAATGTGTCATTACATTTTAAACTCCACCATAACCAGGACCCTATAGGACTAAAATTTTGGGGGATTGATCATCTCAAACCTTTTTGGAGAGGATCAAATCTTGTACGAGAACTCTCCAAACGTGAAACCCAATGGATTTTCCTGATAGACACACTGGCACCGAAAGGGTTGAATGTTGACCTAGATATTAATTGTTTTATAAGTGATTACTGATCCATATTTTTACTACATAGCATTTTTAATGTTTTGTCAAAATACACAGTTCAAAACATACATACACAGATATACACATACACTGTGTTATATACACGTAGAGGTGTCTCCAGATTTTATTAACATAAAGTTTTTTGGAACGTATATTCTAAATGCTCAGATGACAGTCTTCTATATACATATATATATACACACTTATAATTCTTGTATTTTATATACATGAATTTTAGGTATGTGTGTTTTATCTGAGGTGATTGTACTCTATCTATATATATATATTTTTTTTGACTTTTTATATATATATTTTTTTATTAGATATTTTTTAAGATATTTTTCTCTCATAGATGAATTTATCTTTTTATATATGAATTTATTAATTTATTCTTCTTTGATATTGTTCTTATGATATTGGTTTTTATTATTATTATTATGCTGTTATGCACTTTATATAATCAGTATATAGATTATGACCAAATACTATTGGCTACAAATAGTCTTAATTTCGTCTATGAGCTACATGTTGGTGATAGGACTGTTCAGATGTGTGTTTTCCAGTCCATATCATTTGCATTGTTGGCTATACAACATACGAAAAATATGATATATTCACAAATATAATGTACTGTTTGTCCACAAGGAATAAAGTATGCACCACATTATTGTTCACCTTCAAGTTCTCTCTGTGTGGGAGATTATGTTATGATCCCCTATAATGTGTATGGTTGTGTTGCATGGCCATAATAGTTTATCGATTAATTGCACATATTCTTTATCACTATATCTCTTTTATGTGGTTTATCAATTTATAGCAATTATATACCTGTTTTTATCTTTAATTTATCATTACCGTTGAATTATATTGTAATGTTTACATCCGTGCTTCAAATTGTATGAGTGCACCGTCAGCGTCCTATCAGGCAACAGCATCTAGCACCTGTCATCTGTTGCCAGGTACGCTGATTGGCGGTCACTCCATGAGCATGGTAATTTAAGGATCCCGTGTGCGTCGTCACGTTACGCCCTCTGTCGAAGTCAGATGATGAAACGCGTCAGGGCGTAACTACGACAACACGCGACCCGGAAGTGACGAGTGCGCTCCATCGTTGCGCTCCACCGCCCATCTCCTGAATCGGAAGTGTCTGCAGGATACACACACGCTCCGAGTGACGGCCATATACGGTAATAGCGCCCTCTGGGGCCACTCAATGCTTGTTATATTCTGCAATATTGTACGTAGCTAGTTAAAGGGGTCTCCTAAATGTATGGGAATCAGTTCTTTGAATAAACAGGATTACGCTATTTGCTGTTATTTCTCTGTTATTCTATGACCTGCTGTGGAGCCTATTTTCATTCTGGTGACCCTTGATAAGAAGTGACAAGCCATAACAGATTAACGGATGTATCCACTTTACATACAAGGCATATTTATTATGTGTTTCTGGTGAGTGTGAACCCCTAAGGGGAAAGTTACATCACGTGGTGGATTGCAATACATGTCTCTGGTGGAGGAAGGTATTCACATGGACAATTGCTGTTACTCACTATTTTTTTTCTGGACTGACTTTGCCACAAATCTACGTCTTGGACTTTATTAGTGGTTTTTGACCACGAGTCTTATTTGAGTTTTTTAAATTTTAGCGCTGTTTGGTGTAATTTTAATAACCAAGCCTACTACTTTGTTTATTGTTTACCTCATTTTCATATATATATATATATATATATATATATATATATATATATATTGTGAGGGGGTTAGCTCGGCAGCGGGTGTGTGTGACCCCCGGGATGGGCTCCCCACACAAAAACAGGCCCAGCAAACGGAGGTTGTGGTTTTCAAAATCAAAAAAAAGGTGCGGTTTATTTTCTATTTACAGTGACAAAACACAGCAAAGCCAAAATAAACAAACAAAATAAATCCTGGTCAACTTGACCTCTGACTAAACATACAGGTTTCCTAACTAACAACTGGGATCAGCCTAGTGCTGTCCTAGTCCCTAAGTCCCTGGTTTTAAATGTCCAAGCAAATAGCCACACAGGCTTTGTCTCACCGCACAGGGGTTCACTCTCCCTAGACAGTCCACACAGGTCTGGTTCCAGGCATGAGCTAACACCTAATGAAGCTGGGAGTTCTTATAGAGGCCTAAATGAGCTGACAAGCTTCAGCTGGTCTCATCAACTCCCTGTCTACACGACGCCCCACACTCTCCCTAGAGGTATGAGTCATCCATGAGCCCACTAGCCTCAGCTGGGCTTATACAACACTCCACCTAGTTGTATAAGTCGGCGTAAAGCCTGAATCTGGGCGAAATATATCTACCCCCCTGGATGCAACCAGGTGACTTTACCTTCCTGCTGTCACATACCCCCCCTCTTGTTTTAACCTCGGGGTTGGAACACCAGCAATCAGGCATTCATGTACTCGAGACAAAGCATCCACATTCCCCATTTGAACGCCAGGGCGATGCTTTACTGTGAAGTTGGAATTCCTGGAGGGCCAGGAACCACCTATTCACTCTTCTATTTGTTTCCTTGTTTTGAGCCATCCACTTTAACGGAGCGTGATCCGTAACCATGTCAAAGTGCCTACCTAGCAGGTAGTACCGAAGGGAATCTAGAGCCCACTTCACCGCTAAACACTCCTTTTCAACGGTGGCGTAATTTACCTCATGGGACTTCAACTTCCTGCTGAGGTAAATGACTGGGTGCTCTTCCCCGTTCCAGACCTGGGACAATACTGCTCCTAACCCCACATCTGACGCATCACTTTGTACGACAAAGTCTTTAGAGAAGTCGGGTGAGTACAACACTGGCTGGCTACATAAGGCTTGTTTCAAGAATTGGATTGCTGCCTCAGCCTCGGGGGTCCATTTAATCATGACCGACCCTTTCCCCTTCGTTAGGTTGGTTAGGGGCACAGCCTTAGAGGCAAAGTGGGGAATGAATCGCCGATAATACCCAGCGATTCCCAGAAAGGCTCGTACCTGCTTCTTGTTGTTGGGACGTGGCCAACTCTGGATGGCCTCGACTTTGTTGAGTTGGGGTTTTATTACTCCCCTCCCAATGGTGTACCCAAGATATTTGGCCTCCTCCTGCCCAATGGTACACTTCTTGGGGTTAGCCGTAAACCCCGCTTCCCGAACAGAGTCCAGGACTGCTTGCACTTTTGGCAGATGTGAGGCCCAATCTGTGCTATGGACAATTACGTCATCCAGGTAAGCCGCAGCATACTTCCGATGGGGCCTCAGCATCTGGTCCATTTTCCGCTGGAATGTGGCCGGCGCATTCTGTAACCCGAACGGCATTCTTTTATATTGCAACGCCCCGTCTGGGGTTACAAATGCGGTTTTCTCTTTGGCCAATTTGGCCAGGGGGATTTGCCAATACCCTTTTGTGAGGTCAAGAGTCGTCATGTATCGGGCTGTTCCCAGCCGGTCGATCAACTCATCTATACGTGGCATGGGGTAGGTGTCAAATTTTGTAACTTTGTTCAACTGACGAAAATCGTTACAAAATCGCCAGCTCCCATCCGGTTTAGGCACCAACACAATGGGACTAGACCAATCACTTTGGGACTCCTCTATCACCCCTAAGTTCAGCATTTTCTGTACTTCCTCCCGTATTGCCTCCCGTCGGGCCTCTGGGATCCGATAGGGTTTTAACTTCACCCTTTCACCGGGCGGGGTAATGATGTCATGCTCTACCCCAGATGTTTGTCCCGGCAGCTCAGAGAATACCTCCTTGTTGCGAAGCACAAACTCCTTAACCTCCTGTTGTTGGGGTTGTGACAAGGTGGCTGCTATTCCAACCTCAGGAATCACGCAACCAGTTTGAGCTGGTGACCAAGTGTCTGCGACTAGGGACTCTCTATCCCTCCAGGCTTTCAACAGATTAACGTGATAGATCTGTTCGGGCTTTCCCCTTCCTGGTTGTCTGACCTTGTAATTCACTTCGCTCACTTTTTCCATTATCTCGTAGGGGCCTTGCCATTTGGCAAGGAATTTACTTTCAACCGTAGGGACAAGTACCAGTATCCTATCCCCCGGGGAAAAGGTACGGGTCTTGGCTCCACGGTTGTACACTCTCTGCTGTGCTAACTGCGCTTGGGCCAAATGTTCCTTCACGATGGGCATTACCTGTGCAATTCGGTCTTGCATCAGGGCGACATGCTCAATCACACTCCTGTGGGGAGAACTCTCACTTTCCCAAGTTTCCTTGGCAATATCCAACAGCCCTCTTGGGTGTCTCCCATACAGTAACTCAAAGGGGGAGAATCCCGTAGAGGATTGGGGCACCTCCCTAATAGCAAACATCAGATAAGGAAGTAGACAGTCCCAATCCTTTCCATCTCTATCCACCACTTTCTTCAACATTTGTTTTAGGGTTTTGTTGAATCTTTCAACCAGCCCATCGGTTTGGGGGTGATACACAGATGTACGTAATTGCGTCACTTTGAACAATTTACACAGCTCCTTCATAACCCGGGACATAAAGGGTGTACCTTGGTCCGTAAGCAGTTCTTTACAAATACCCACCCGGCTAAACACAAGAGATAGCTCTTTGGCTATGGTTTTGGCCGAGGTATTTCGGAGAGGGATCGCTTCTGGATAACGGGTGGCATAGTCCATTATAACTAATATGTACTGGTGCCCCCTAGCGGACTTGATTATAGGACCTACCAAATCCATGGCGATCCTCTCAAACGGGACCTCAATGATGGGTAGAGGGACCAGCGGGCTACGGAAATGTGGCATCGGGGCCGACCTCTGACACACAGGGCAGGAGGAACAATAATTTTCTATGTCCTTCATCACCCCCGGCCAATAGAATCTCTGTAATACCCTCTCTCGGGTTTTCTCTGTCCCCAGATGACCTCCAAGAATGTGCCCATGGGCCAACTCCAACACCAACTTCCTGTAAGGTTTGGGCACCACAAGCTGCTCAACGGTTTCTTCTGCCCTTTTTGCCACCCGATACAGTAGGTCCTTCTCTACGCTGAAGTATGGGTAAGTGCAGGTATTATCTGGGTTCACTAACTCGCCATCTATTTTCACTACGTTTTCCCGTGCCTTTATTAGGGCGGGGTCTTTCAACTGTTCTGTGGCAAAGTTTTCCCTATGAACCTCAAGATCAGAAAACTCCACAGACGGTAGGTTTTCGTCTGAGGAGGTGGGCTCCTCTCCAGTTTCTTGAGTCTCCCCTGCCAATACTGATAAGGGAAATTCCGGAGAGTCCTCACCACTCTCAGGGGAGTTCTGGCTATCCCATTCCTGGTACATAGGGGCACCAGTGGGGGGCTCAGGATCATCCCACAGTTCCCAGAACTTCGGAAAATCCCTTCCCACAATGGCGTCATGCGGTAACTGAGATACTAAGCCCACTGGATGAGAGAGGGTACCTTTGGGGGTCTCGAAACACACTGTAGTCACTGGATACTCTCGGGTGTCCCCATGCACACAAATAACAGCTACCTTGCTATTCCCAGAGACCTCTGTTTTAACTAACTCAGCCTTTATCAGGGTCACAAGGCTACCTGAATCCAGCAATACCACAACATTTCTACCATTAACACACATTTTGCATAAATGTTTCTCAGTTCCTCGAATGGCAGTGCATGCGACTGTCGCACACAGCGACTGACGTCTGCCCGTCAGAAAGTCACACTGCATGGGTTCCTCCACAACCGGGCAATTGGCTGCAATATGTCCCGCTTGCCGGCAGCGGTAGCAAACGATCCTTCTTGCCGCCTCTTGAGCCGCTGATTTCCCAGGCTGTTCTCGCCAAACTTGGGGTAGAGCTCCCACCCTCTCACTCTCTCCACCCTCACCCCTTGGAATCCTCTTATCCGCCCCTGGGGATGGTCTGGTCTTAGGGTGGAAAGTCCGAGTGTCTCTGGAAGAGGCCGTCAGGTTCTCTGTAGCCAAGTATTTCTCCACACGATCCACAAGACCATCGGCCGTCTCTGGGTCTCCATGGCTTACCCACTTTTGGATGGCAGTAGGAAGAGCTCTCAAAAACCGATCCATTACAACACGTTCCACAATCTTTGGTGCGGACAAAGTCTCTGGCTGTAGCCACTTTCTGCTCAGGTGAATGAGATCATATATTTGAGACCTGGGGGGTTTTCCAAGCTGGAAAGTCCAGTTATGCACACGCTGAGCCCGGACAGCCTGGGTGACACCCAGCCTTGCCAATATTTCAGCTTTTAGCATCACATAGTCTTTTGCTTGGTCAGGCTCTAGGTCATAGTAAGCCTTCTGCGATTCACCAGTTAACAGAGGAGCCACCAGTCCAGCCCACTGCTCCTCAGGCCACTTTTCTCTTTCAGCAGTCCTTTCAAATGTGGTCAAAAATACCTCTGGATCATCCTCTCCAGTCATTTTTGTCAATAAACGACTCACCCCAAAGGACGCGGTATTAGTGGGACGGCTTTCCTCACTGGTCTGCGGACGTTGCTGCATTACTGCTTCCATTTGTTGTAGTCTCTGCTCTTGCTTCTGTAACAGGTCTATGAAGCGGGCCTCAGATTGCTGCTGGGCTTGTTGCTGAGCTTCCAGACTCTGTTGGTGAGCTTGCTGCTGGGCTGCAAGGCTCTGTTGATGAGCTTGCTGCTGGGTTGCGAAGTTCTGTTGTTGAGCTGCAAGGCTCTGTTGATGAGCTGCAAGGCTCTTTTGCAAACCTGCATTTGTCTGCTGTTGATTGGCATTTGCTAGAGCCAGCTGCTTCAGTATCTCCTCCATGCTGGCTTAAAAAAAAACTGCCACTGGTTCTCCACCAACTGTGAGGGGGTTAGCTCGGCAGCGGGTGTGTGTGACCCCCGGGATGGGCTCCCCACACAAAAACAGGCCCAGCAAACGGAGGTTGTGGTTTTCAAAATCAAAAAAAAGGTGCGGTTTATTTTCTATTTACAGTGACAAAACACAGCAAAGCCAAAAGAAACATAAACAAAATAAATCCTGGTCAACTTGACCTCTGACTAAACATACAGGTTTCCTAACTAACAACTGGGATCAGCCTAGTGCTGTCCTAGTCCCTAAGTCCCTGGTTTTAAATGTCCAAGCAAATAGCCACACAGGCTTTGTCTCACCGCACAGGGGTTCACTCTCCCTAGACAGTCCACACAGGTCTGGTTCCAGGCATGAGCTAACACCTAATGAAGCTGGGAGTTCTTATAGAGGCCTAAATGAGCTGACAAGCTTCAGCTGGTCTCATCAACTCCCTGTCTACACGACGCCCCACACTCTCCCTAGAGGTATGAGTCATCCATGAGCCCACTAGCCTCAGCTGGGCTTATACAACACTCCACCTAGTTGTATAAGTCGGCGTAAAGCCTGAATCTGGGCGAAATATATCTACCCCCCTGGATGCAACCAGGTGACTTTACCTTCCTGCTGTCACAATATATATACACACACACACACAGAACATTTCTCATCAAATCTCACCTTTACATAGCCCAGGCCCTGCCTATATCCTCCAGTACTTGCAGGTTGGGTTAATAATATCTGGTGAGTGAGCACTTACGGACCACCCGCCGTCATTAAACGTCAGCTGTTTGAAGTGGAATACCATTGTTATGGCAGCAGCTAGCTACCATAACCCCGGTATCCTCTTCAACAGCGTGCCATCTTTTAAAAGTGGTCTCCGTGGCGCATTCGCCACAAGATCACTTTTATCGGGGACGGGAGAGGGCGTGCCAGTCGTCTCCGCGCTAACTGGAGCCGTCGGTAGCAGCGGAGATGATTGCGTCCTCTCCCCTGACAGGCCTGGAGCTGAGTGAGGGAAAGATGGCGTCAAACGTCACTTCCGCTCAATGGTCTTATAGGGGAATTAAAAAAAAAACACTTTTTTATTGCAGTCTAAATGTTAGATCTGAGGTCTTTTTGACCCCAGATCTCACATTTAAGAGGTCCTGTCATGCTTTTTTTCTATTACAAGGGATGTTTACATTCCTTGTAATAGGAATAAAAATAGGAATAGGAATTAAAATGACCCACATTTTTATTTATTTTTTTAAAAGGACAGTGTAAAAAAAATTTTTTTTAATGAATAAGCAAAAAAAAAAAATGTAAGCGCCCCGTCCCGCCGAGCTCACGCGCAGAAGCAAACGCATACGTAAGTCGTGCCCACATTCAAACCACACATGAGGTATCGCCGCTATCGTAGAGCAAGAACAATATTTCTAGCACTAGCCCTCCTCTGTAACTTTAAACTGGTAACCTGTAGAAATTTGTAAACGTCGCCTATGGAGATTTTTGAGGTTCAAAGTTTGTCGCCATTCCACAAGCAGGTGCAATTTTGAAGCGTGACATATTAGCTAACAATTTACTCGGCATAACATTATCTTTTACAATATAAAAAAAATTGGGCTAACTTTACTGCTGTCTTTAATTAAAAAAAGTGTATTTTTACCCCAAAAATTGGCCTTGAAAGGCCGCTGCGCAAATATGGTGTGACAAAGTATTGCAACGACCGCCAATTTATTCTCTAGGGTGTATGAAAAAAAATATATAATGTTTGGGCGTTCTAAGTAATTTTCTAGCAAAAACCAAACAAACTGATTTTAACTTGTAAACACCAAGTCTGAAAAATAGGCTCGGTCCTTAAAGGGGTTGTAAAGGTACACGTTTTTTCACCTTAATGCATTCTATGCATTACGGTGAAAAAAAATCTGAGGATTAGCCGCCCCCCAGCCCCCCCGTTTACTTACCTGACCCCTCGAAAGTCCCACGCCGTGAACGCACTGCACTGGCTTCTCGGTCGGGCTTCTCGGCTCATTCATTGGTTGATTGAAAGCAGCGCAGCCATTGGCTCGCGCTGCTGTCAATCACATCCAATGACGCGGCGCGCCAGGGGGCGGGGCCGAGTGATACAGTGAGCGGCTATAGCCGCCGGTTGTATCACGGGAGCGCGCCCGCAAGAACTCACCACCATGCAAGCTTGCGCGCATGAAGGTGGTGAATTCTTGTGGGGAGGAGCCGAGACAGCCGCCGAGGGGCCCCAGAAGAACAGGATCGGGGCCACTCTGTGCAAAACGAACTGCACAGTGGAGGTAAGTATAACAAGTTTGTTATTTATAAAAAAAAAACATTTTTTACCTTTACAACTCCTTTAAGTAGTTAGAGACACTCCGGAGCACAGCAGTTTGTTTTGCCAGTAGTGGTGAAGAACGTTGATTTTACAGCACTTACAAGCTTATGAATCTTTGCTTGTGCAACACTTGACACCATTTGTAGTTCAACTTCTGCACTTTAAAGATTATTAAGTAGTTTCTATACTTTCAGACAATGTATTCAGCCTGAAAAGAGCATACCGATGCAGCCAGCACACCCATGGACTTGTAAGCTGCAATATATATATATATATATATATTTATTTTTTAGAGGAGTTTAGTTATACTTTAAGTCCATTTTAAAGAATATATGTGCATACAAAAGGTTTTTTTCCTTTAAAATTTTATTTAATCTAAATATGATACACAATTTAAAATATACTAGGTAATTTCTCCCCACATACAATGTACTATTGAGTTGCCTTTATGTCACACAACTCTTCTTTTTTCTCTATTTTCTTATAGCGTTGTTCAGTGAAAATGTTGATTAGGTTTGTGATTTTAGTTTTTATTCAAAAGTTTACACTTCAAATTGGAAACCCTATTTCCAATATTTTTGAAAATATCCTAACAATCACATAAATAACATCAGTGTGTCCCAAGTTTTTTTTTGTGTTTTTTTTTTTCATAGCCACCTATTTTTAGCATATTTTTATAAAAAAAAAATATATTTTTTTTAAATATGATGGGGCCCATACAACTGAAATGGCTTTTGTAAGTACAATTTATTGAAATGGAAGAAGAGTAATTATAGGTGGGTAACCTATACCCAGCAGCCATATTGCAACAAGTGCAGGTACAAAAAAATATTTTTTGTGCATCGAGGGACATAAAGAGGTGCGATGTGTTTCATCATCACAACTTCCTGGGTGGGGAGGTGGGAATGCGGGGAACTTCTGCCAACTTCATTGCAGAAGTTGGTCATCACCAACTTCTGCCATGAATAGTTCAGTTTCAAGAAACAGTAATAACTAAATAACAAGACAATGCTTTAATGCAGTGGTCTCCAAATTGCTTGCTTGCTTCTACCTGGCCATTGGGACACTATTCCTCCGACTGACACCAATGATGAGGCACCATTCCTCCTACTGACACCATTAATAGAGCAACCTTCCTCCCACTGACACCATAGATGGGGTACTATCCCTCCTGCTAAGACTAATGATGTGACACTATTTCTCCGGCTGACGCCATAAATGGGGCACTCTTTCTCCCACTGACATTGTCGATGGGGCACTATTCCTCCCATTGATACCAACCATGTTCCTCCTGCTAAAACCAACAATGGGGCACTATGTCTCTTGTTAAAACCAATGATGGGGCAGTGTTTACTCCCAGTGAAGCTGGGACATTTTCTACTCGCACTGACCATAGTCCGACCCCCCTTTAGCCTGAAGGACAGTAAACTAGCACTTTGTTTAAAAAGTGTGGCAACCCCTGCTTTAATGGTTAATTTAATTACTTATTTAAACTTGTTTTGACAAAAAAGGTTACAGCACATTAGGAATTGTCCTCTTCACCAAAGAAAAAAATAGATCAATTTGTAATCATTCAAGCAAGAAATATTGTAATCAGCAAGCGGGATCATCAAGCAAATGTTGCAGTGTAAATTTCATTAAAGTGATACTAAACACACACTGTTTAATTTACATTTTCCCCTCTGTTTCTGTATGTGGAGGACGGAAAAAATAACAAAAACATTTAAGTACCTTTCTACCTAATTATTATACAGCAGTCACATGATCCAGCTATTTCCCAACCTGTCTGCAGGGAAACATAAGCAGAAGGAGCTTCTAGTCCTGGTCACATGTTAAAAAAAAAAAAAAAAACCTTTGGAATACAGAGAAAACATAAATAAATAAATATCAATACACTGTTTCAAAATGTCATAAATATACAGTATATTTGAAATTAAATCTTTATTATTTTGTTTAAATAACATGGTGTGGGACATATTTCTACCAGTCACAGGCTGTCACGCCCCTCCAGCCTGTGTCTTAGAATAAGAGGGAGGCAAAGCCACCGGTAATCTACATGTAATATCCCACACCATTGTGTTTTTGCCGGTTATTGGGCATGGAGGAGGAGGGAGGGAAGGAGTGGGCTGTCATTTACCACTCTGTATACGCCCACATGTGTGACTCTATATAGTCACATGGGCTGCTCATATGTGATAGGGAGAAAATGCTCAGCATAGAAACTCTCTGAAAACTGAGCATTTGCAGAGTTGCCACCACAGCTGCAAAATCCCTAGCTGAATTGGGGACATGAATAGAAGGTGGAGATAGAGAGCAGCAGGATCAACCAGTTTTTTTTCACAATACAGAAAATGAATCCCATCATGATTGAGCGAGTACAAACAGCATGTAATTGCATTTATTGATAGTTTTTTATGATGTGGATTTAGTGACACTTTAACTTAAGCTCAATGAAGCTAGAGCCAGGGGCATGTGTTTTGATAGCTGAATAGTGAGTTGAGTTGATCTTATATCCATTTTCCTTTGAAGGGTAGCGTATTAGTAAGATTTTGTCTATGCTATTGGCAATATCCCCTCTAGACTTATGGTGGCACCTGCATCTATCCATAGGACTGATGTTGGCACACAACAAGCTTTCTCTTGCAGGTTGAAAATAGTACCCATCAACAAGTCCCTTGCACCCTCCCACCAGGAACTGATGATAGCAGTCCCCCTTTCATTGGAAAGATTACAGTACCAGTATATTGCTCTTAAATGATAACATGGCAGCCCCCCCTCAGATAACTTTTTGTCAGGCCCATTAAGCAACCAATTTCTCCTATTGATACCCACTGGCATGCCTCTAAATGTTCCCTCACAGGCAATGAATAGCTATCTTATCTATTGAGCCACTTTAATTACCCCCGGAAATAATCCTCTTGCAGTCTTCCCTTGGCTACATTAATTTCCAGGTTTTAACCCATATTCTCTTTTTCTCTCATTACATCATAGGTTGAGAAATGATTTCACTCATGGTTCTGATTTGGGTTTTTCCATGTGCAGCCAATAACCTGCTCACCAGTTCTGCAAAAGGAGAGTTACATTATTCCAAAGGCAATTCTGAGCTTCTCTGTAGCATGCCAGGACCCCCTGGACCACCCGGAATTCCAGGTCATCCTGGATCCACAGGTACTATTGGAAGAATGGGCTTTCCAGGGAAAGATGGCAAAGATGGAAAGGATGGAGACAAAGGAGAAAAAGGAGATGATGGTATGCTAATAAAATGTCTACTTTATTTCTTCTTGACTATACCTAATTATTACACAACAATTTCATCCCAAATGGAATAAGAGATACCTAGAGTAAGATATGCATTCAACCAAAACACAAAGGTGACAACAGGCTAAACATTTTTTTTTTTGGTTTGACATGTGTAGTGCTCACCCCTGCATGGGCTGCTGGAAATAGGTCTCACTTACCTGTTCAGATGCTGACAGGCCCAGGTACCAGTTGAAGAGCACACTAATTAAACACAGGCTTAGTCTAGGGGTGTCTTCTTGAAGATTTACTGCAGTACTTGAACACAAGTGGCTAGAGGGATGAGGGTGCAGAATACTCCAAAACACACACAGGCATTAGATGACAGATTCTCAAGCAAAATCCTTCTGTAGCAGCCTTTTTTCCTATTAGGGGAGTGGCGTTCGCCGCAGATCCCGAGCGTGTCATGGCTTCCATGACGACGGACATGTTTATTAGAGGACGGGTGACTCACGTTGGCACCACCCCGCTGACGCCGTTCCTGTGAATGTAATGCGTACGGGGGAGGAGCCACGTTCTGACATCACCCGCTGCCATCCTGGGTCTCTTACACCAAAAGAGTCTGCTCTGAAAATGCGCTTTTACTTAAGCCCTTTGTGAGTAGCCATTTTTATAACTGAATAAAGATTTTAAGTGAGCACTTAGATTTGTTTTTGTCTCACCATTCAAACCCCTGGGAATATCGATTGGAGATCTTTGAACCCTGCCCAGATGTTTTATCCGTATGGGACATGTGCTGTTGACCATCTGTTAGTTCAGTGGTCCACAACCTGAGCTGAGCGAAGCGAGTGCTCTGGAGGTGGAGGGTTTATCACTATTGCTTATGGATCTGTGCTCTGTCACGTGTAATCTTTCAGTGCTTGCTGGGACTGTTAGTCCTCCTCCTACTCTTTCTGGATTATCATTGGACTTTTATAATATTATTTCTTAGATGTATTATGATTTACATGCGCTGCACTCCTTTAATATTAATGTCTTTATGGAAGAGCGGCAAGAAGAAAGCCATTGTTGAAAGAAAGCCATGAACAGTCCCGTTTGCAGTTTGCGAGAAGCCATGTGGGGGACACCGCAAACATGTGGAAGGTGCTCTGGTCAGGGGAGACCAAAATTAGTGATTTGCTTTTAGGCAAAAAGTTCATGTTTGGTGGAAAACTACCACTGCACATCACCCCCAGAACACACCATGAAACATGGTGGTGGCAGCATCATGTTGTGGGGATGCTTTTCTTGAGCAGGGACAGGGAAGCTGGTCAGAGTTGAGTGGAAGATGGATTTAGCCAAATACAGGGCAATCTTAGAAGAAAACCTGTTAGAGTCTGCAAAAGACTTGAGACTGGGGTGGAGGTTCCAGCAGGACAACGACCCTAAACATACACCCAGAGCTACAATGGAATGGTTTATTCATCTGGTAGAATGGCCCAGCCAAGGTCCTGACTTAGATCCAATTGAGAATCTGTGGCAAGACTTGAAAATTGCTGTTCACAGACACTCTCCATCCAATCTGAAAAAGCTTGATCGATTTTTGCAAAAGAATGGGCAAAAATTTCACTTTCTAGATGTGCACAGCTGGTAGAGACATACCCAAAAAGACTTGCAGCTGTAATTGCAGCAAAAGGCGGTTCTACAAAGTATTGAATCAGGGAGTCTGATAACAAATGTACGCCACACTTTTTAGATATTTATTTTGAAAATCATTTATCATTTTCCTTCCACAAGTATGTGCCACTTTGTGTTGGTCTATCACATAAAATCCCATTAAAATAGGATTTTTTACTCACCGTAAAATCCTTTTCTCTGAGTCCATGGACCGACACAGCTTCTCTATTGACAAAGTGGGCATTATCCGTTAATTAGGAGTGACTAGGCAGAAAACTTGTAAAAAGTGTTGCATCACTCTGGGTATATCACCTCAGTCTGCATCTCGCAGATCAGTTCGTCAAAAAGCAGTACAAACTTAAAAGGAGGGGTGGGTGCTGTGTCGGTCCATGGACTCAGAGAAAGGGATTTTACGGTGAGTAAAAAATCCTATTTACTCTTTCGTCCATGGACCGACACAGCTTCTCTATTGACAAAGTGGGACGTCCCAAAGCAGTGTCAGAGAAAAAACGAGGGCTGGTAACAGTATAAAAATATTTTTTTTTTCTTTTCTCTTTTAACTTTTTATTGTTTTGTTTTGAAATAAACAGAAAGCCACAACAGATATGAGAAGTATATAGAATGTACCTTTTGATATCACTGACGGACATTTATCAACTCCTAAATATATCATACATCCTAATATACCATATCCACCACTCTATGTGTGTTAGGTCCTCATCTCTCACCCAGGACTTACTCATATTACTCCCAAACCTATTAAGTCATTCGTGTCCCCAGCATTGGGCCTCCCACCCCCACCCCAAGGTCCTACTTTGTCCTCAGGCTGGCCGGGGGGATTTCTGCCCAATTTGTTCCTCTATCTTGTTGCTACTCTCTTCACTTCAACTTATCCCCCCCCAACCCAAAAAAAAAAAACCTGGACCCCTAAAACTCCCACTCTCTCTCCTCTGCGTCCCCCCAGCCCCCTGAAAGCATTCACTCAATTCTGGTCTATTAGTGTTTTCCCCTCCTCTGAGTATTTAAAAAGATTCCATTCTGACCATGTTTCAAGGTAAACTCCCCGTTTCTGCCGGGAGGTCCAAACCAGGTCCTCCAGCCTATTCAGGTCTTCTACTCGCTTAAGCCACATCCCTACTGAGGGTGGCTGGGTCTGCTTCCACATTGCTGGAATACAGGCTCTTGCCGCATTCAGGAGGTGACAGAGGATCGATCTCCTGTACTGTTTCACCGCAGTATCCGAGTCTTGTAACAGGAAAAAAGTCAGATCCTCTGGCAGCTTCTCCTCTCTAAACTTTTGGGCGATTTCTCGAACCTCTTTCCAGAAACTCTGTATTCTGGGACAGGCCCAGAAGATGTTTTTTAACGTCCCTTCATTTCCCCCGCACCGCCAACACTTATCTGATATATCTGGATAGCATCTACTTAATACGGCCGGGGTACGGTACCCTTGTGAAAGAATCTTAAAGTTCATCTCCTGCATTTTTATACAAACTGAGGATTCAAACATGTTGCGTATTATCCTATTCTTTTGTTCTTCCGAAAACTCCCTATCTAACTCCCTCTCCCACCTCCTAAAGAATGGCAACTGAAACTCTTCATCAGGGGTATTCAGCAATTCACTCATTTTAGAGAGAGTATGCCGTAGTATACCACTCCCATTACAGTACTCATCAAACTTTGTTAACTTTCGTTCATATTTACTCGGTAAGCTCAGGGTATCGAGGAAATGTCTTAATTGCATTGCCCTCCAAAAGTCCAATTGATATGATCTTTGTCCCGTTATCATCTCCTGAATCGTAGGCCAAACCCCTGCCCTCTGATAAAAATAAACTTCACCCCAAACACAAAACAGCACTCCTCCAACGGAGGAGCTGCAACTCTAAACAGCCGCTTGCAAAACCTTGTGGCCGAAAGAGGCATCCGAAGATGCACCTACATCAACTTTGTAGAATTTTGTGAAAGTGTGAGCGGACGACCAAGTCGCCGCTTTACATAATTGGGAAACAGACGCTTGATGTCGGAAAGCCCAAGAGGCACCTATTGCCCTGGTCGAATGCGCCGTGACCGGAAAGGGGGGGGGGGCTTGACCCTTTAAGGCGTAAGCCTGGATTACTATCCGTTGGATCCACCTAGAGATGGTGGCCGACGAGACTGCTTGGCCCTTCTTGGGACCAGCCACCGAAACAAAGAGTGAGACTGACTTCCGGAACAGGGAAGTAGCAGATAGGTATACTCTCAAAGCTCGGACAACGTCCAAGGAATGCAACGCCGAACTCCTTAGGATTCGGCGGATGAGGACACAAGGATGGAAGTACAATGTCTTCATTGAGATGAAAAGCCGAAACGACTTTCGGAAGAAAGGAAGGTTGCGGCCGCGGCACCACCTTATCCTTGTGGAAAATCAAATAGGGAGCCTTGCAGGACAAGACTGCCAGCTCAGAGACTCGTCTAACTGACGTAACCGCCACCAAAAAGACCACTTTCTGAGAAAGTGTCAACAGGGGAATATCTCTCTAACATTTTCAAACGGTGCCTTCTGAAGCACCGAGAGGACCAGGTTCAAGTCCCGCGGGGGACGGACCGGAGGGGCCACATGTCGAACCCCCTGCACAAATGCACTCACGAGAGAGTGAGTCACCAGGGGTCGCTGAAAAAAAGACAGCCAGGGCAGATATCTGTCCCTTAAATCGTACTTAGGGCAAGCCTTACGTCCACCCCATGCTGTAAAAACAGCAGGATTCTGGAAACCAAATAAGTACGTGGATGCCATTTCATTTCCTCACACATGGAGATGTAGGCCTTCCAAGTACGGTGATAAACCTTCCTAGGGGACGGTTTCCGAGCACTACTCATAGTAGAGATTACCGAATCTGACAGGCCCCGGTCTCTCAGTACCTGGTTCTCAACAGCCATGCCGTTAGAGCCAGTGACCGTAAAGCAGGATGGAGTATGGGACCTTGCGATAGCAGGTCCTTCCGTAGTGGTAGGCGTCAGGGGACGTCTGCTACCAGACATAGTAGATCGGCGTACCAAGGACGCTGAGGCCAATCTGGAGCGATTAGGATCATTGGAATTCCCTCTGCCTCCACTATGTGGAGCAGAAGAGGAAGAAGCCTTAAGGGAGGGAAGGCATAGATTAGCCGATACTGACCTCACGATGCCACCAACGCGTCTGTTGCGTCTGCCCATGGGTCTCTTGACCGGGCCACAAACCTCAATACCTTCCGATTGAGTCGGGAAGCCAGAAGATCAACATCTGGTGTGACCCATCTTTGGCAGAGGAGTTGGAACACCTCCGGGTGTAAGGACCATTCTCCCTGGTCCAGCATCTGGCGGCTCAGGTAGTCCGCCTGACAGTTTTCCACACCCGGAATGTACACGGCCGACAGTGCCGGTACGCACCTCTCTGCCCACTTCAGGATGTGAGCGACCTCCGATGCTGCAGCTGAGCTTCTTGTTCCTCCTTGATGATTGACATATGCCACTGCTGTGGCGTTGTCTGACTGGATCCTGACTGGACGCCCTTGCAGCCTCTGAGACCATTTGAAGAGGCACAGCCTGATCACCCGGATTTCCAGGACATTGATCGGCAGGAGGGCTTCCTCTGGGGTCCGGCGACCTTGCGCCGACTGAACACCCCAGACTCCCCCCCAACCTGTAAGGCTGGCGTCCGTCGTGATCACTATCCAGTAAACCGGAAGAAATGACTTCCCGGCCATTAGAGCCGGTGCTGTCAGCCACCATACCAGGGATCTCCTGACTAGGTGGCTCACTCGGATTTGATAATCCAGAGATGATGGACATCTGTTCCATCTGGACAGAACTTCCTTCTGTAACACTCGAGTGTGGTATTGAGCATATGGGACCGCCTCGAAGGAGGCTACCATGAGGCCTAACACTCGCATGCAAAAACGGCGTGACGACCAATTCCTGGAAGTCAGCTGCCGTACTGCAGCCCGGAGGGTCTGCAACTTCTCCACAGGGAGGAATACCTTTTGCCTCTGAGGAATCCAGAATCAACCCCAGGTACACTAGGCGTTGAGTGGGCACCAATACTGACTTTTGCGTGTTTAATATCCAACCACATTCTCAAAGAGTCTGACAGGTAGTGGACACGCTTACCTCTAATTCTGAGCTTGAAGGGGCCTTCAGCAGAAGGTCGTCCAAGTAGCCCATGATAGCGATACCCCGCTGTCTTAAAAGTGCCAGAATCGGAGCGAGCACCTTGGTGAACGTCCTGGGTGCTGAGGCAAGGCCAAACGGGAGGGCCACAAACTGGTAGTGGTTCTTCCCGATAGCAAATTCCAGAAACCACTGGTGTCTGGAGTATATGTGGACATGCAGATATGCGTCCTTGATGTCCAAGGGGGCCAGAAAGTCCCCCGGATGGAGAGCCGTGACTACAGATCGAACCGACTCCATCCGAAATCTTTGTACCTTCACAAAGCAATTGAGGGCTCTGAGATCCAAGATTGGACGAACCCCCTCCTTCTTCGGCACAATGAACAGATTTGAGTAAAAACCCTGACCCCGTTCCTGTTCTGGAACTGGAATAACTACCCCGCGTTCCAGTAGACCCTGGACCGCCCCATACAGGGCCTCCCGACGGGTCGGTAGTAGCTGGAGATTGGAGGTGACGAATCTGTCCGGTGGACAAGATAGAAATTCTATCTTGTAGCCTGAGGAGATTACTTCGCAAACCCACCTGTCGGAGACTAGAGCTGTCCACTGAGTTGCAAATTTGCGAAGACGTCCCCCCACCCGAGAGCTGGGTGGGGGCGGACCTTCATGTGGACGCAGATTTGTCCGCAGGCTTGTTGGGTCTGCGGGACCAAGGACGCTTTTGTCCTTGGGCAGGCGCCTTGTCGGCCTGGGGTCTTTTCCCTGTCGCCCTAGGGGGACGGAAAAAACACTTGCGTGCAGTAAAGGAAGGCCCTTGCCCTTGGCGTGGCCCCTACCCTTGCTAGTTTGAGGAAGCAAAGGGCTTTTACCTCCTGTGGCATCCTTGATGATGTCATCCATAGAGTCCCCAAAAAGTCTGTCACCCTTAAAAGGCAGATCCAACAGGGCTTTCTTGGAGGTCTGGTCCGCAGACCAGCCCTTTAGCCAGATCAGGCGGCGTATTGCTACTGCATAAACCGAAGCTTTTGAGAGCAGGGGAATAGTATCCATGTCTGACTCGCAGACAAACCTAAGGCCCTGGACCAACTGGTCGGCCAATGTATCTCATCAGGAACAGCATCTCGCTCCTTAACCCCTGGAGTAGCAAACTTGCCCATTCAGTAAGTGTCTGAGACACTAGGGCCCCCGCCAATGCCGGGAATACTGCCGAGCCTACCACTGAGTATAGGTAGCGAGCGAGTGCTTTAGCCTTCTTATCCACAGGGTCCTTGAAAACAGGAGCCCCTTCTACTGGAATTGTGGTGGCTCTATTAAGTCTGGACACCGGAGGGTCCACTATAGGGGGAGAGGTCCATTCCTTCAGAAAACTCTCCTCAAAAGGGGTACCGTACCGCAAACCTCTTTGGGGCTGTAAAGACCCTCAGTGGGTTCTCCCATTCCTTGTATAAGAGTTTATCAAAATAAGACACACAAGGGAAAACCTTAGCAGTGCGGGCAGGTTTATGAAACCCAAAGTGGACCGGAGTCTCTGCTGCTTCTGCAGTATTT
The DNA here is from genome assembly GCA_029206835.1 of Rana muscosa. Taxonomy (NCBI): domain Eukaryota; kingdom Metazoa; phylum Chordata; class Amphibia; order Anura; family Ranidae; genus Rana; species Rana muscosa. Next base: position 48,081,993 of record CM055118.1, read on the forward strand.
TCCAACTTTAGCGTATCCCGCACTGCAGTAATAAGGTCAGATACCAAAGCCGTCTCACGTACTGACCTGGACTTGGAGTCATCCTCACTGTCCGGTCACGGTCTGCAGTCTCTGATGCGTCAGATCTGGGCCCTGAGCCGTTGCTGGACCTGGTTCTGCATCAGAATTATCCCCAGAAGCTTGCAGGGGACGGGGGCGTTTACTACCCCCTGTATTCCAGTGTGCTGCTTCCACCCTGGCAGCAAACGCCTCTAGGATTGCCGTCATAGCGTTTCATAGACACCTCAGGGGCACCAGCTGCTAAATCTGGTGTTTCAGGGGAGAAGACATCTGGCTCAGATGCCATGCTGACCACGCGCTGACACCCACAGGGCTCCAGGCAAGATATCAATAGGCCACCCTCCTGTGCTGCAGAGATGCTGGGTCACCCAGAGGACTCACCACCCTTGGATCGGTACCGCTATGCTGCCGTGCTGCACCTGTGATGCTGTCCCACCGCTGCCGTGTCAGTCTGCTTCTTTTATCAGTGCTTCCTGTGTGAATTTCTCGCGCCAGTGTAATGCACCCTAGAGGCCGGAGACTCTCGCAAAATGGCCGCCAAACGTCTGTATGGAAGATAATGTGGGCTCTAAGAAAATGGCCGCCGAGCCGAAGATAGAGGCCAAAGCAGCCGTAGACCACAAAAAGATGGCCGCCGAACGGCAATATATACATACAGCGTGGATCATTACAAACATGGCCACCGATCAGTCGATAGAGGCCAGAGGGTGTGGAACTACAAAAAAAATGGTGCCGAAACCACAGGAAGATGGCCGCCGGGCAGTCACTAGAGGCCAAACCTGGCATGGACCACCACAAAATGGCCGCCGACAGCATGGAGGGGGAAGAAGCAGACACACACAGGTAAGCAGAAATTACATCTTTTTAAATGTTAGTTACAGCCAGCCCCGCTCCAGTGGAACCCCCAAGGTGACCCCCAGCAACCTTAGCTAGAAGCCCAGGGAGGAGGGAAGGGCAAGGAGAGAGGGAAGAAAGGGGCCACAACCACTTACTTGGTCTCTCCAGGAATGTCCAGCCAAATCACCCAGCCGAGGCAGGGGGGTTTACTTACCTATCCTGCATGTATTATGCTGGAAGACATTCCAAACAGATCATCGTCCGCGCACGGAAGGTGACTGTTGGCCAGGCATGCTGTGATTGGACCCAAGGGGACTATCATATGTATGCCCTGGAGTGCGACGCTCAGCCGTAAGGTCAGCCGAAGCTGAGCGGTCCGATGCAAGCCTTGGAGCGTAAGCTCACCGGGCAGGCTGCTGCGACTCGGCCGTAAGGTCAGCCAAAGCTGAGCGGTCCGATGCAGGCCCTGGAGCGTAGGCTTACAGGCCACCCGTGGAGCGACGGGCATGTCGTGGAAAACCCAGCGCGTAGCTAGGGTAGGCACACGCTCGATGACTGAAACTGGGGAGACTACAAGGATCGAGGATCCAGCCTGTCACCCAGTCAGCAATTGATCGAAGATCGCAGGAAACAAAAAAATGTAGCAAAAAAAAATAATATTTTTCCCCCGGACCAATGGGCCCAAAAGGAGCCATGTCCTACTCCTTGCTAGACAGAAAAAAACTGATCTGCGAGATGCAGACTGAGGTGATATACCCAGAGGGTCCGCCCCCTGGGCGGTACTGTAGAAGGTGTGATGCAACACTTTTTACAAGTTTTCTGCCTAGTCACTCCTAATTAACGGATAATACCCACTTTGTCAATAGAGAAGCTGTGTCGGTCCATGGACGAAAGAGTAAATACATTTACGTTTTTGGTTGTAACATGAAAAAATTTGGAAAATTTCAAGGATATGAATACTTTTTCAAGGCACTGTATGTATTTCAATTATTTAATTAACTGCCTGGAGTTCAGTTTTAAGTTTGCTTTCTGCAACTACTCTTATTTTAATGAGAAAACTAAACCGATAATCTGATCAGGGGCACCCACCACTTTGTAATAAGGCTAAGCTGTAAGCAATTGTAATACTATACAATAAAAACAGTAATCATCTGTGTTTTGCAGGTACTCCTGGCAGATTTGGAAATCCAGGAAAACAGGGTGGTAAGGGTAAGCAGGGAGCCATTGGAAGAGCTGGCCCACGAGGTCCAAAAGGTATTCGAGGTGATCCTGGGACAGAGGGGGAAACAGGAAATAAAGGACCAAAAGGAAAGAAAGGTGATACGGGGATGCCTGGACCATGTACTTGCGGCTCAAAAAAAGCAAAGTCAGCATTTTCTGTTGCCGTCACAAAAAGTTACCCCAGAGAACGGCTACCTATTAAGTTTGATAAAGTTCTTATGAATGAAGGAGGACACTACAATGCCACTAGTGGGAAATACATATGTAGCATACCCGGTACTTATTTCTTCACATACGACATCACCCTGGCAAACAAGCACTTGGCTATAGGACTAGTTCACAATGGCCAATACAAAATCAAGACTTTTGATGCCAACACTGGGAACCATGACATAGCATCAGGGTCTACCATTCTTCCTTTGAAAGCTGGAGATGAAGTGTGGCTACAGATTTTTTACTCTGAACAGAATGGACTTTTTTATGATCCATACTGGACAGACAGTTTATTTACAGGTTTCCTAATCTATCCAGAACAAGAATATCTTGATGAAAAGAAGGATAATAAGAACATGATAAAGGAAACCGCGGGTGTGAGCTGAACTGCACAGAATAGCCAGCCTTGCCATTGCAAATGCTTATTTGATTTTCTGTAAAGAAACCAAGAGTTGTAAACTTTAATGTTGGTAGAAACATAAAGAAGTCAAGCTGTTTTTAAGTGTCCAGTATGCTCAAGTTAAACAACAGTGAGTACTATGTGAAAGGCCATCTCCATCTATAAGTGACAAGAAAAGTGAATTGTTTCATTTACAAGTTAGCAATAAGTAATTTGGAATTCCTTTAAAATAAATTGTAAATGTGAATCTTACTATCATATTGTCAACTTCTCTCTTTACACTTGATCATATTTAAAGTGTATGTAAACCCTAGCAATGAACTTATTAAGCTGAAACTTCCTGTACTCTCTGTCTCCGACGTAATCTTTATGAGCTGGCATTGTTCCCAGATCCCTATGGACTACAGACCACCCACTTGTCATGTTATGAGGAGGAAAGGGGGATGTGTTTCGTAGTCCTGTCCTAAAAAGGTGACAACGCTGCCCCTCAAGCGATACAGTATGCAGAGTTACTTCTGTCAACCTAGAACACAGAGGGAGATTTACTAAAACTGGCACCCAAGAATCTGGTGCAGCTTCTAGGTTTTAGGGTAAATTCACATTCAGCTGAACTCGTACAATTTCAAACCCGCTTTTTATTTAGAGTTCGGGGCGATTTGGAAAACATCTCTGCGGGGTCATGCACAGATGTCTATTAAAATCGCCCCCCGAAGTCACCAAAAGTAGTGCAAGAACTACTTTTGGAAATCGGTGTGGCGCTACAAAGTTGGCGCACCAATTTAGACAGTGCCATTGCTGGCCATAGGCTGCGATTTGACATGTCAAATTGCATGTAAAAAATTGCCCCGATGTGAACGGGTGGTTATGGTCAAATCTTAATTGAACAAGCTGAAGTTAGAAAATGATTGGTTACTATGCACAGCTGCATCACATTCTGTGTGCACCCATTTTAGTAAATCTCCCCCAAAGTGTTATTGACAGGATTACCAGGTAAAAAAGTAAAATAGAAAAATAAAACAGCAGCCACATTTATTAATATTCACTACAATATATTTTTTGTTCTTGGGTTTAGGTACATTGCAACAATATATCTTAGACAACCAAGGTGAGCTTCCAAACTGGCAATTGCACCGTTCTTGCAACATACAGTACATTATAAAAATAACCCACTTAAAACCTGGCTTGTTTCCAGCTTTACTATGTATCCCCTACCACAATTACATAGTCAGCAGCACAATAAAATAGTTAGCTATGGTAGCCTATTAGCTTTCAGCAGGAGAGTGGGTAAGTTTATATCCAAGTTTCTACTGATTGAACCCTCTTGAAAGCTCTCAACTTCATGCTGTGACCATTAACTCCATGGTACTAGGCATTTCCATGGCTCATGTCATACAAAACAGACAGTACCGCATTTGTAAGAAGTAGGACAAATGCTATAAAAAGCACAGGTAGCCGCTGCTGGATGTGAGAATACTGTACATCTGAACATCGGTGGACAGCCACAGTTTACGTCTTGGTCCTGTACATGCATCCAGGGCTATAGCTGTTCACAACCACCTGGGATTACAGCCACAGGAATCTAAAGATGACCCTAATCGCACGGCTGAATAAGGCGTTACAGAATCTCTTTAACTTACCACAGAGGGCCAGCTATAAGGAGGTTACAGAACAAGATCACATAACAAATTTGCCGTATGCTTACAGGATGGGGGAACTAAGGCTGCTTCAGCAGGGACTGGATGAGATTCAATCCATTTATGGGCAGGCTAGTTGTAATGAAGTAACTCCATCGATTTTTGTCAGATTTTTTTTCATGCGATCACTGCAAGTGGCTAATGATGCAAGCAGTGATCATTGTGTTCTGCCAGCAGGGAAGGCTCCCCACCAGCAGAACACAATAGGGCTGTGGGAGGGATTCCCCCATCAACCCATGGTGGAAAGAAAGAAAATTGCATAAACTATGGGCTGCTTAAACCATGAGGATATATAGAGACACACGGTACTGTTAAAATTAATGAGAATTTGCCAATGCTATAATGGCATTATTTCTACAAAGAATAAAAAAAGGGTAAATAAGCATAAAAGTAAAATGTCAAATTGCCATGCTTAGGAGATAGGTGAACTGCTGCCCCCTAATTAGAACCTCACCTGGGTGAAGTCATATAAATGAGAATAGAAGAAAAGGGAATTGGCGCTGTTCAGAAATATTAGAAGTACCCTTTATATGTGAAATAAAGGAATTGGCAAAGGAATGGCCCTGTAAGTGATGAGGTATAATAAACCCATAAACTGGATCATTAGAATGTTGGTGAACTATATATATATGTAAAAACTTGGAAGGTGATCTGATAAGGTGACATGTGCAATCAATAATAAAGATGATACCATCAACAGATAATAAGCCAAATAAATGTCCAAGTGCAAATAAAGTGCCAATTATGATATTCACAGGAACATAAAATCTACAACAGTGATCAAATAAGGTGACATATGCAATCAATTAATTAGGATGAAGCAATATCAATAAATAATAAACCAATAAATGTCCAAGTGCAAATAAAGTGCCAAATAAAGAGCATATAAGTCTTCAACAGTACAGCTGTATCCACAAGTGCTTTATCCAAACAAGTGACAGTCTATAAAGTGATTCTGTGCCATATAAATATAATTTTCTGTGCTCCCCTCCTGCATATGCACTCACCAGAGCGCCCTACCCCTACAGGGGTGGAAGGCATTGTTGTATCACAGTGTCCCCCTTGCCGGGATATCCTCCTGGTCCTCTGTACCTTGCTGGAAGTATTTTCGATTGGGTTTCCCAGGTTGGATACAACTCCTCTGTGGGTGCTATGATAAAGGGTTCTTTTCCTCCTCCGTAATGTATTTTACAAAGCCAACGGGTATCTACATAGATTTAGAAAGAATGGAACCTCATAGCGTGAATCCATAAAATATTAGGGTATTTTATTAAAATATTCAGTTAAAAAGAGTTCAGTTAAAAAGAAAAGAGCTCCAATCGCGTTGTAAACACAAGTGGCAGTATCCAACCTGGGAAACCCAATCGAACCTACTTCCAGAAAGGTACAGAGGACCAGGAGGATATCCCGGGAAGGGGGACACCGTGATACAACAACGCCTTCCACCCCTGTAGGGGTAGGGCACTCTGGTGAGTGCATATGCAAGAGGAGAGCACTGAAAAAATAGGATTTTTTGTACTCACCGTAAAATCCTTTTCTCGTTCGTCCATGGACGGACACAGCCTTCTCAATTCTTGACGTGTGGGTTACGTTCCTGTTCATAGGAGAGGACTAGGCAGAACATGTTAGATAATTAAAAACACGTTACAATAATCAGAGTGTTTCATCTCTGATTATTGTAACATGTGTTTTTAATTATCTAACATGTTCTGCCTAGTCCTCTCCTATGAACAGGAACATAACCCAACTGTATAGAATTGAGAAGGCTGTGTCTGTCCATGGACGAAAAGAGAAAGGAGGGGAGCACGGAAAAGTCACTTTATTTATATGGCACAGAATCACTTTATAGACTGTCACTTGTTTGGATAAAGCACTTGTGGATACAGCTGTACTGTTGAAGACTTATATGCTCGTGTGAATCTACTACTTGGCACTTTATTTGCACTTGGACATTTATTGGTTTATTATTTATTAATATTGCTTCATCCTAAGTAATTGATAGCATATGTCACCTTATTTGATCACTGTTGTAGATTTTATGTTCCTGTGAATATCATAATTGGCACTTTATTTGCACTTGGACATTTATTGGTTTATTATCTGTTGATGGTATCATCTTTATTAATTGATTGCACGTCACCTTACCAGATCCCCTTCCAAGTTTTTACATATATATATATAGTTCACCAACATTCTAATCATCCAGTTTATGGGTTTATTACACCTCATCACTTACAGGGCCACTCCTTTGCCAATTCCTTTATTTCACATATAAAGGGTACTTCTAATATTTCTGAGCAGCGCCAATTACCTTTTCTTCTATTCTCAAGCATAATAAAAGTAGCACAAAACAAAATATATGAAAAAAAGGTATAACTTGCCTGTATATAAACTTTATTTGAGAATTCTAGATCTGCCTAAGGGCTCAAATTTGGTGGATCGCCAATTACCAATGCCAGTATTTTATCCATAGGCTGCAGGGAACCCTCGATGATTGGATGAGAGGCTGCCCACATATGACTTTGGCAGGTCATGCCACTGGGCTGTCCTTCGGGCACTTTTACCCCCCCCCATTTCCTTTTAATTCAAGGTCACAGGGCTTCACTTACATTTGTAAAACACACCTGTGTGTTCTGAATCTCCCCTTTATATTTATTTTTTTGGTTTAACAACCAAAGTAAAGTCCAGAGTCACTGTTAAACCAAAAGAAAATCTTGACTTTGCTGGTTACTTTTGAGTTGCAGTAACCATGTAAGAGTGTTTTCTTTTTCGTAAATGTCATAGTATTTCTCCTTGGTCAGTACATTTAACATTTAACCTTAGTGGCACAGAATGTTAAGGCTTACTTTAAATTGTACAGTATAAAAACCCAAGAACAAAAACTTAATATATTTCCGCTTACCAGTCATTTGTAATGGTGACTACATCCCCTTTTCTTCAGGTTATTTTCTCAGATTTTTATCTAGTGACATACTAGCTGCCCTTGAGTGACAACGCTCTCCCACCTTACTGCACTATGAAGGAGCAGCGATGCCCCCTTAGAACAGAAAGTGTGTTAGAATTATGTTATGGAGATGAGGAGAGGGTGAGGAGTTCAGTAGTTCACAGAGGTAACCTGGGCACGGCTGATAATAGTGCTACAGATAATGGTGAAGAGCATATATGACAGCACTAGATTTCTGATAATATCAACAACAGGTATGTTTTTTGTACTTACCGAACAAAACAAACACTTTCAATGGTATATTAAAACAGACCAAAAGGGAGCAAATAAGAGAAGCTCGTTATGAGGATTTACGTATATTTTAAAGGTAAGGTTAATGTTAAGGTCAGGGATTAGAGGGTTTAGTTTAGGTTTTTAAGGGTGGGGATGAAGCAAATTTCTGGGGAAAGTAAAAATTCCCTTTGAAGCGAGGCCGCCCCTACACTGCAAGATTTAAATGCTCCTTTAGGTCTAAAGCACAGGGAAAAGCAGTTTTACTTACTCAATCCTCTGCTCCCCTTGCAGCTAATGCTCACCTCTCCTTCCCCACGCTCCAGCTGTGGACTGTTCCTCAACATCCCTAGGTCCAATGCAGTGCTAAGAGCTTTGTATTGTACTTGGTGACATCAGAGGACCTGTGTCAGCTGGAGCATAGGGAAAAAAAGGCTGTGGAGACCAGTCTAGCAGTATAGAGGGAGCATGCAGGAGCCAAGCATCAAGTAAGTACAACTGCTTTTTTCTGGTCTCCTAGACCTAAAAACACTTAAGGGGACAGCATCACTGAAAGGTAAATATTTACTTCCTAATTATAAATGAGTACTACTTGCTTTCATTTATTTTTGTTAGACCCCTTCACACTGAGGCAGTTTTCAGACGTTTTAGCGCTAAAAATAGCACCTGTAAAGCCACTAAAAACTGCCTCTCATGCCTCCCCAGTGTGAAAGCTCGAGTGCTTTCACACTGCCTCTCATGCCTCCCCAGTGTGAAAACCCGAGTGCTTTCACACTGGGGCGGTGCGCTTGCGGGACGGGAAACAAAAGTACTGCAAGCAGCATCTTTGGGGCGGTGCAGGAGCGCTGTATACATTGGAATGAATGGGCAGTATTTCGGAAAGCGCGGCAACATGGGCGCTTTTAACCCCTTCGGCTGCTAGCGGGGGGTTAAAAGAGTCCCGCTAGCGGCCGAAAAGCGCTGCTTAAACAGCAATAAAGCACTGCTAAAACTAGCGGTGCTTTACCGCTAACGGCCCCGCCGCCCCAGTGTGAAAGACGTCTAAGCTTTTATTTTCTTGTTGCTGTTCTTACCTTTGATGTGAGAAAGTGTGACTATGCGATTATGATGCCATTTGTAGACAATTTAAAAGTCTGATGAAGAAATATTTAAACTGCAGCATACTATGAAAGCAATTCTGCTTGTGACCAGCATAAATTAATTAGTATGAACTGGAAATATTTTTTAACTTTATGTACAGTACATAAATATTACTATAATATGGTTCAAAGTATAACAAAATTTATTAAAAAATACCAGATGGTCATAATGTCTATTCATTCAATAAATTACATCAATTTCAGTGTAATCATTTAATTAAAGGCTTGGTGTTAATTAAAAAACAAAAAAAAGATTAACAGTCACTGATTTAATAATCTTGCATAAAAATGCATAACTGCAAGCTCTATCAGTTTCCTCTTCATAGCCCTGACAACAATGCAGCTTTGCAATAATTTTTTATATGTCAGCAGCCGTCTAGGCAATGTTAAAGGGCACTGTGAAGGAAGCCATTGTGGAGGATGAGCTTTAGACAGTCTCAGTTATTCACAAATCCTGTTTAAATGATAATCTGCATAGTCGTTAATATTGACTCAAATGGCTGCCATCACAAAATGTGAACAATGCCACTGAACAAAAGTATCCCCTTAATCCAGAATAAAAACCCGACCAGAGAAGTGCCATGAAAACAAAGTTAATATTTACTGAAAAAGTCATTTGATACTGTTGGCAGACTGCATAGCAATATGACCATGTACTAAAATGGCATCCTATGTGTCCTGTTGGACACTGTCAGTGCCCTCTGTTACAGTCTCATCTTTTGCAGGCAACTCCTCACACTGTAAATTTTTTGCTTCAGCAATTAAACGTTTCACTCCCACCATCCACTGGCTGACTTCATTTACATGATCTACCATCAGGGATCTGTGGATTTCGTCGGCAGAATTCCAATTGTGACTTTTCAACTCTGGAAAAAATAAAAATAACAGTCACTATAGGTATTTTATTCTTCAGCTACCCATTGCTACCATCTGAAATGAATAGCAGATTAGAAGGAAAAAATGCTTCACCACACTCCAGTTTGGCTAGGTATTTCAGGGACAGGACAGCCACTCTTTAAGATGCTTTTTATAAAAAATGTGCATATATTATGTGTGTATAATATATTAGACAAATCTCTTATATATATATATATATATATATATATATATATATATATATATATATATTCTAATCGGGGTGATTAAGCTCTAGTGGTGCATGTCAGGGGTACCACCATTACTGTATAGTTAAAACCTTCAGCCTCCTGGCTTACTCACTTGCAGCACCGCTGCTTCAGACCTCACGCCTAGGCCTTTGGGTTGCTCCTCAGAGCATTTGCTCACGCTGCCAGCTGCAGCCTCCCTCTCCTAGGGAACATGGGTGTCCTCCTGACACTCATACACAAATGTTGTGTCTGTAGGGCGGAATCCTCCTGACTCCTCGGCCAGACTTCCTGTCTGCCTGGGTGAAGCTGTCTCCAAGTGGGAACTCTGAGCTTTAGTCTAACCCTGGGATGCATATGAACCCAGCCCACAGGTGTGCAATCAGCATGCCTGTCTTTGTAAAAACCAGGCTAAAAATGCTACTTTACACAAATGAAATAGGGTCGCCATTCCACTAATATATATATATTATATATACACACACACACCAAAAAAAAACATTACAGTTAAAGGAGTTGTAAAGGCAGAAGGTATTTTATCTTAATGCATTATATGCATTAAGATAAAAAAAAACTTCTGTGTGTAGCAGCCTCCCCAGCACCCCCTAATTACCCACCTGAGCCCCTTCTCTCTCCAGCGATGTCCACGATCCCCTCAGCCATCCAGGGCACGCCTTCTGATTGGCTGAGACAGAGCAGCGGCGCCACTGGCTCCCGCGGCTGTCAATCAAAGTCAGTCAGCCAATCAGAGGGGGAAGGGCCACGTCGGGCTCAGTGTCTGAATGGATACACGGACCTCTGACTTGGCTTGGGTGCCCCCTGTAGCAAGCTGCTAGCTGAGGGGCACTCAAAGGAGGGAGGGGCTAGGAGCAGCGACAAGGGACCCGAGAAGAGGAGGATCCAGGCTGCTCTGTGCAAAACCAACTGCACAGAGGAGGTAAGTATAACATGTTTGTTTTAAAAAACAAAAAAAATAGCCTTTACAATCACTTTAAGGATCCCATTATTGTCTCTCGTTTGGAAGGATCATCAATACAACAATGTATGACATATACGGGTTTGCATTTACAGTGTTAATTGAAAAAAACTATATATTGCATACCGGTAATTGGAGAATATACAGAGGACACATAGATATTGAAAAATATAAGGGAGTCACATCAGGGACCTCAAATACAATTTGTGGGCGACCTCTATTTTCATAAGTGGTTCTACATATGGGTAGGATTTGGTTAATCAGTGTTTTCCAGATTTCTGGGGCTGCGGGAGCAGTGGCGTAGCGGGGGGGCAGCCGATATGGTCGCCCTGGGTGCAGAAAGTTCCGGGTGGGTAAAACTGTGGGACTGCAGCAGTAAAACACAGTACTGGGTTGGGGAAAATGTGTGGTGTGCGCAGGGCTGCCTTATGTCCTGTGTACAAATTTTGAGAGGACTGCGGTCCACAGTCGCTGCGTGTTAGTGGAACTTGTCAGGGCAGGGGCAGTCCACATCGTTCCCCCCCTGTACAAGATCACCAACAGGTGATCTTCCTGCATGGCTCTGCGATAATGGGTAAGTGGTCTCTTCTTCCCTCCTACCTGTGCTGTCATGGATGTGTCATCATCCCCTTTTTATTGGGTTTAGGGTGTGTGTATGCTTATCTGTACATACTAGATCAACTCCCAGGTCTTCTACTCTCTCTCCATGAGTCACATGAGTCCATGAGTGAGCCAGGGAGGATCGCAGCTTTGCTGGACTCCCCCCAACGTTGCAGGCAGGCTTGCTCAACACTTCGTGCAGCTTCACATAAGAGTTCCTGCAGGCAAGGAGTGACAACACAGACAGCTAGCTTTTTCTCTTTCTTCTCCATCTGCCTCCCCCCACCCACTCAGCTTACAGGTAAAGGCTGGACAGGCAAGCACACCAGCGAGCAGCTTAAGCCAGCCAGCAGCAGCTGAATGCATGTGGGCCTAGCTATCTGGAAGGCCTTAAACCCCCCCCCCTCACCCCATCCAAAGCTCAGCAAGTCCTGCAAGCCAACTTTAGTTACTGCTTTCTCATTTGTCTTAATGACCTCAGACCCCCTTCCTGTTCCTAGGAGGAAGGGGGTGCAACAGTACAAGGGGGTTCTGCTTCACAGATCAGCCAAGTATTCTGGGGATCCTCCCTCTCCACCCTTGACTGAGCTAGACTAATTTTTTTTCTTTAATTAGGCTTGGTATTAGAGTCACAGAGAAGGCTTTGCTACTTCTTTGGTGTGTTGTCAGCGTGTGGACTTGGATTTCTATTTTTTTTTCTCTGTCTTCCTTGGCTTTTGGTGGTCTCGGGGGTTCAGATAGACCTCTTCTCAGTCTTCCCAGATCTGCAGCACTTCTCCACTACTTTTTAAAATGTATGAGAGCTGGGTTTAAATAGTCTAGGTTTTTTCACAGCTTCAATTATTTGTGACCCTCTTCTTTTAGCTTAACCCTTCCCAGGCCAGCCTGTTCTTTGAGCAGTGGCTTAAAACTTTAATATGGTAACAGGTTTTGCTGTAAATTTCTGTCACCTTGGTTTGGTTACATCCTGTGCTGGTGGAGGTGCTGAGCTAAAAAGGCAACAGGAATATGAGTGGGGTGCTTTAGTTGGGTGCAGCTACCTTTGAACTCTTTTTCTTATTTTACTAAAAGAAAAATTAGCCTAGCCTAGGAGACCTCCTAAGCTCTGCTATCTGGTCTGAAGTTTTTTTCACCCTTGTCTGTCATGGTTTGAGGTGGTTTCCTCTATAATCTATAAAGTTGTATTTTTTTACATCCATTTTCTATTTCAGAGATTTCCCTTAACGTCCTGTCCCATTGGCCAAACAGAAAGTGAGAGGAAATCCCTGAAAATGAAGGGAATCCCTTGGGGACCCCCAGGTCACCAGAACTAGTGTCCCCATGGGAAGATTTCCCCTCTATTACAACCCAATATTTGGGTTTGGGAGTCTCTCTCTTTCTCATATTTGACTTTGCTTTGAACTAGAATTTAATAGAGGTTTTTTTGAGAATAGCATGACTAGTTGTGGTGTTTTAGAAATTAGTAAGTTTATTTATTTTAAAGGATTTGAAGTCATAAAAAAAACACAAGCATTATTTTACAGTTGCATTTAATGGCCATTGATTGGCTACAGTGCTACACGTCATCCTTATTACAAAAGAAGTTGGCTAATATTTATGGCCTTTTGTCTGGCTTGCAGAGTATACATTAACCCTTTCATGACTAAGCCCATTTCTGACATTTGGTGTTTACAAGTTAAAATGCGGATTTTTTGCTAGAAAATTACTTAGAAACCCCAAACATTATATATATATTTTTAGCAGAGAATCTAGAGAATAAAATGGCGATTGTTGCAATATTTTATGTCACACGGTATTTGTGCAGCTGTGTTTTAAACGCAACTTTTTGGGAAAAATTAACTTTCATGAATTAAAAAAAATTTTAAAAGCAAAGTTAGTCCAATTCTTTTGTATAATGTGAAAGATGATGTTACGCCAAGTAAATAGATACCAAACATGTCATGCTTTATAATTGCCCGCACTCGTGGAATGGCGACAAACTACGGTACCTTAAAATCTCCATAGGCGACGCTTTAAATTTTTTTTACGGCTACTAGGTTAGAGTTACAGAGGAGGTCTACGGCTATAATTATTGCTCTCGCTCTGACGATCACGGCGATACCTCACATGTGTGATTTGAACGCCGTTTTCATATGCGGGCGCGACTTCCATATGCGTTTTCTTTGCCACGCAAGCTCGCGGGACAGGGGCGCTTTAAAAAAAATAAAAAAATTCTTATTTTATTTATTTTTATAATTAAAAATAGTGTTTTTAAAAAAATAAAATAAAAATTTTGATCACTTTTATTGCTGTCACAAGGAATGTAAACATCCCTTTTGACAGTAATAAGTGGTGACAGGTACTCTTTATGGAGAGATCGGGGGTCTAAAAGACCCCCAATCCCTCCTTTGCACTTTAAAGTATTCAGATCGCCGAAAACGGCGATTCTGAATACTGTGTACTTTTTTAAATTCGGCGCCATTGGCAGCCGAGTAACCCGGACGTGACGTCATGACGTCGCTTCCGTGGTTACAGTGAAGAGAAAAAAGCAAAGCCGTTCGCGGCTTTGATTCAGTCTCTCTCTAGCCGCCCGAGGTGGCGGATCGTGGATCGGGTCTCCCGGTGGGACGGGAGGCCCGGTAAGAGCGGCGGAGGCGGCGGGAGGGGGGGGGATGTCGGTGGTTATACCTGGAAAGCCAATCGCCGGCTCTAAACAACGGTACCGGGATGATGCCTGCAGCTGCAGGCATCATCCCGGTATAACCCCCGAAAGCCGAGGACGCATATATGCGTCCGCTCGGCGGGAAAGGGTTTTAAACAAGGGTTTACAGTATCTAAAATCCTGTGATTATTTTTTTTTTTTATGGTCTCCCTAACTCTACAGAAAAAAGGGGATGCGATTTAGAGAGATGAGCTCAATAAACTTCTGAAGTTTCACTCTTTAGTCGGGTGACTTTCCTGATATATATATACATATACACACACACACACACATACATATATACAAAGTGTGTATGTGTATATCCACTTGTCCCCTGCCCACTGTCAATTGACGGCGGGCGGAGGACACTCTCGTTCTGGGAGGACGTCATATGATGTCCTCCCTTTAAAACGAGCTAGGAGGCGCGCGCGTGCCAACGCCGGCACGCGCCCGCCGCGTTCACAAGGCCCCGATGCGCGTGCCCGGCGGCCGCGATTGCCCAGGAAACGAGCAGGAAAGTGGATCTCTGTGTGTAAACACAGAGATCCACGTCCTGTGAGGGAGAGGGGACCGATGGTGTGTCCCTTTGTACATAGGGACAACCATCGGTCACCTCCCCCAGTCAGTCCCCTCCCCCCACAGTAAGAACACATTGAGGGAACATATTTAACCCCTTCCCGCCCCCTAGTGGTTAACTCCTTCCCTGCCAATCACATTTATACAGTAATCAATGCATTTTTATAGCAGGGATCGCTGTATAAATGTGAATGGTCCCAAAAATGTGTCAAACGTGTCCGATGTGTCCGCCGCAATATCGCAGTCACAATAAAAATCACAGATCGCCGCCATTACTAATAAAAAAAAAAAAAAAAAAAAAAAGAAAAAAATACTATAAATCTATCCCTTATTTTGTAGACGCTATAACTTTTGCACAAACCAATCAATACGTGCTTATTGCGATTTATTTTTTATTTTTTTTTAAATGGGTATTTATTATAGCAAAAAGTAAAAAATAGTGTTTTTTTCCAAACTGGACGCTCTTCTTTTGTTTATAGCGCAAAAAATAAAAACCGCAGAGGTGGTGATAAAATACCACCAAAAGAAAGCTCTATTTGTGGGAAAAAAAGGACGCAAATTTCGTTTGGGAGCCACGTCGCACGACCGCGCAATTGTCATTCAAAGTGTGACAGCGCTGAAAGCTGAAAAATGGCTTGGGCAGGAAGGGGGTTTTCGTGCACAGTAGGGAAGTGGTTATATATATATATTAGAGGTGCGCATCTTCACTGGCCTCACGATTCGATTCGATTACGATTATCAGGTCAACGATTCGATTAGATTCCGCGATGCATCACGATTTCAGCGCAAGTGCGCATGGTTTTCATCAAAAAAATTCAAGCAGTCAGGAGATCTCCATTTTTTTTATTATATCTGTTCTTTTTAAAAAAAGACAACACTCCCTGCATGTAGCAAAGTCTAAACAAAGCAGACAACAACTTGTACATAGTACAGGAGATGGTCGGTGACTGCGGACATGCTACAGGAGATGGTCAAGAGAGACTGCGGACATGCTACAGGAGATGGTCAGAGAGACTGCGGACATGCTACAGGAGATGGTCAGAGAGACTGCGGACATGCTACAGGAGATGGTCAGAGAGACTGCGGACATGCTACAGGAGATGGTCAGAGAGACTGCGGACATGCTACAGGAGATGGTCAGAGAGACTGCGGACATGCTACAGGAGATGGTCAGAGAGACTGCGGACATGCTACAGGAGATGGTCAGAGAGACTGCGGACATGCTACAGGAGATGGTCAGTGACTGCGGACATGCTACAGGAGATGGTTGGGGACTGCGGACATGCTACAGGAGATAGTTGGTGACTGCGGACATGCTACAGGAGATGGTCGGTGACTGCGGACATGCTACAGGAGATAGTCGGTGACTGCGGACATGCTACAGGAGATGGTCAGTGACTGCGGACATGCTACAGGAGATGGTCGGTGACTGCGGACATGCTACAGGAGATGGTTGGTGACTGCGGACATGCTACAGGAGATGGTTGGTGACTGCGGACATGCTACAGGAGATGGTCGGTGACTGCGGACATGCTACAGGAGATAGTCGGTGACTGCGGACATGCTACAGGAGATGGTCGGTGACTGCGGACATGCTACAGGAGATGGTCGGTGACTGCGGACATGCTACAGGAGATGGTCGGTGACTGCGGACATGCTACAGGAGATGGTCGGTGACTGCGGACATGCTACAGGAGATGGTCGGTGACTGCGGACATGCTACAGGAGATGGTCGGTGACTGCGGACATGCTACAGGAGATGGTCGGTGACTGCGGACATGCTACAGGAGATGGTCGGTGACTGCGGACATGCTACAGGAGATGGTCGGTGACTGCGGACATGCTACAGGAGATGGTCGGTGACTGCGGACATGCTACAGGAGATGGTCGGTGACTGCGGACATGCTACAGGAGATGGTCGGTGACTGCGGACATGCTACAGGAGATGGTCGGTGACTGCGGACATGCTACAGGAGATGGTCGGTGACTGCGGACATGCTACAGGAGATGGTCGGTGACTGCGGACATGCTACAGGAGATGGTCGGTGACTGCGGACATGCTACAGGAGATGGTCGGTGACTGCGGACATGCTACAGGAGATGGTCGGTGACTGCGGACATGCTACAGGAGATGGTCGGTGACTGCGGACATGCTACAGGAGATGGTCGGTGACTGCGGACATGCTACAGGAGATGGTCGGTGACTGCGGACATGCTACAGGAGATGGTCGGTGACTGCGGACATGCTACAGGAGATGGTCGGTGACTGCGGACATGCTACAGGAGATGGTTGGTGACTGCGGACATGCTACAGGAGATGGTTGGTGACCGCGGACATGCTACAGGAGATGGTTGGTGACTGCGGACATGCTACAGAAGATCAGTAGGTAAGTATAATATCCGTTTTAAAAAAACAATAAAAAAATAAAAACAAAAAAAAAATAATACTGGCACTTTAATTAACTTTTTTCACACTTCTTTACCCTATTCTAATCCCCAACCTAATTCCTAATTCCAAACTAACCTTTTCTGCAGTAGTGAGAAGAACTTTCCTGTTGTGCCGAGAATGGTTCCCCCCACCGGATTCTGTTCCCCTGGCTCTCGGGTCCTATCGGAACTCCGCCCCCCCACTCCCAGCCCTGTACTTTGCCGCTCCCTCCTACTACGAATGCTAATGCTCCTAATACCGCCCCGCCCCGCCTCTCCAGCCCTCTGCTCATTAGCATTCGTTAAACAGTAGCCGAGGGCTGGAGAGGCGGGGCGGGGCGGTATTAGGAGCATTAGCATTCGTAGGAGAAGGGAGCGGCAATGTACAGGGCTGGGGGGGGCGGAGTTCCGATAGTAGCCGAGAGCCAGGGGAACAGAATCCGGCGGGGGAACAGTGAGTGTATATGACGCACTCATGTGACTGCCCTCTCTCCTCTCTGCTTTCACGTCTCTCCTGGCGTACGTGAGACGTGAAAGCAGAGAGGCGGGCCGGGCAGTCACATGAGCGCGTCATAGGAAAAAAATAACAAATGAGGAAACAGCTCTCCCGGGAATGAAGGGGCGGGGCTAGACATCGGGGATAATCGATTAATAGGTTTCCCTGCATCGGTGCCGCATCGGGGACGCCCGAATCGCGATGCACCGATGCAACGATTAAATTTCGCACCCCTAATATATATATGTATAAAAATCCTAAAATGTACCATAAGGGGTTTAATACTGTACTAGTGGAAGGGGGGCACAAACTAGTGGAGTTAGGGGGTGCAAATTACTTGCCTTGCCCCAGGCGCTGACAACCCACACTACGCCACTGTGTGGGAGTAGTGTCCTTACAGATTGGGAGAACAGCCTTTTTATTTTTACATAAAACGGGTATTTGCAGGAGACACTTGGCATGATGACACCTGCAATCAGGGCCGGCCCAAGACATTGTGCTGCCTGGGCCCAGGAATGAAATGCTGCCCCCCCCCAAAAAGATTAATAAAAATCAAGCCCACCAAAAAGGCCCTCACATTAATTATTTTATATCATGACAATTAAAACCAAAATTAAGTTGATCAGAAAGTCATATTTACATGCAACAGTGGTGGTGGGGTTCAGACAGAGGCGGTGGTGGTGGTGAGTAAGGGGGGGGGTTTAGACACAGGCAGGGATGGTAGGGAGGGGGTTAGACTCAGGCATGGTTGGTAGGGAGGGGGTTAGACTCAGGCAGGGGTGGTAGGGAGGGGGTTAGACTCAGGCAAGGGTGGTAGGGAGGGGGTCAGACACAGGCAGGGGTGGTAAACACAGGCAGGGGTGGTAGACACAGGCAGGGGTGGTAGACACAGGCAGGGGTGGTAGACACAGGCAGGGGTGGTAGACACAGGCAGGGGCGGTAGGGAGGGGGTTAGACACAGGCAGGGGTGGTTAGACACAGGCAGAGGTGGTTAGTCAGGGGTTGGGGGGTTAGACACAGGCAGGGGTGGTAGGGGGGTTTAGACTCAGGTAAGGGTGGTGGGGGGGTTTAGGGAGGGGGTTAGACACAGGTAGGGGGGGATTATAAACAGGTAGGGGGGTTCAGACACAGGCAGGGGTGCTAGGGAGGGGGTTAGACACAGGCAGGGGTGGTTAGACACAGGCAGAGGTGGTTAGTCAGGGGTTGGGGGGTTAGACACAGGCAGGGGTGGTTAGACACAGGCAGGGGTGGTAGGAGGGCTTAGACTCAGGTAGGGGTGGTGGGGGGGTTTAGGGAGGGGGTTAGACACAGGTAGGGTGGGATTATAAACAGGTATCGGGGTTCAGACACAGGCAGGGGTGCTAGGGAGGGGGTTAGACACAGGCAGGGGTGGTAGGGGAGGGGGTTAGACACAGGCAGGGGTGGTAGGGGGGGTTAGACACAGGCAGGGGTGGTGGAGATGGGATTAGTGACACTTACTTTCTCTCAGTGTCAGCCATGCCTATAGCGATCCCTATTTCATTATGGGGTCTCTGCTCAGCAGAAAGCTGCTCCCCCTTCACACTGTTGGCCATCAGCTTGTCAGCTGACTTTCTCTTGTCAGCAGCAATGTGGGAGGAGCCGCGGAGAGGATTGGCGGGTGGTCAGGTGTGCTCTGCCATTACATGTAAAAGCAGTGGCCATCCACACAGTGGGATGAGGAGAGGGGTGGGGCAGGCGTGTGGGGCGGAGCGATTGGGAGGGACCACTGTCTTCCTGGGCGTCAATGTGCTGCCCCTCAGATCTTGCCGCCCGGGACCAATGGTCCCATGGTAGGGCCGACCCTGCCTGCAATTTATCAACAGAGGTTTGCCCTAAGAAAAGGATACAAATCTATTTAATCTGCATCTTCCATTTTAGTATAAAAAATATAGAAAGTGTGAACATGGTACCTACCCTTTACCAATATTCCCATTCTTCTCCGCACAGGACTTGATAGCTTCCCACTATTCCACATTTCTTCCAGCATGGCAAGTCTCTTGCTTATATCAAGAAACACTTGTTTCTGGAAAATAAAACAATTCACATACGAATTTTAAAACAGCAGACTGAACCATTTTAACAAATGGCCAACACATTTGCACTGGTCACTGGATCTATGACAGTTTGAAAAGCATGTTAGACTGTTGAATATAAAAGCCTAATGCTGCATGCCTATTGACAACCTAAATACACTGAAAAATTAAGATGATCTTGTCTCTGCTAGAAGAGAGGAGTGCATATCTCCAAGTTGCCCACTGCTATAAATATAACTTATGAGGAGTTACCGCGCATAGGGCTTGCCACCTGCTGGGTGCAAGTGGTAAATATTATTCACACATTTTAAGACTACTTGACTAAAAACGAGATTTACACATTTAAATATTTTTAGTATGTTAATATTTTTTGTGAACTACCCCCCCCCCCCCACAGCCACAACCCCCCGCCCCCAAAAAAACATGCTTTTTAAACATCTGTTTTGGCCAGCTATCAAAAACTGCAGTGTATTTGTTAAACAACTGCAGAGATACAAACAGGTAAAGCCACCTAATGTAGAGAATGTATAGTGTTCAGTTTAAGGTACCCACATAAATAAAATGACAATTACTAGTTTCCTCCAGGTCAGACAACAAATGTGTACGTAAGTGGAGTCACCGACTCCAACATAGAACATAGTTGAGCAGAGTCTGAGCTAGGCAGGGGTTTGGTTGAGCTCAAACAGCCATCTATACGGACCCTAAATGGTAACTCCACTTTCGTGGAAAAAAAATAACAATAAAAAAAAATTTATATAGCAAAAACAATTGCTACACAAGTAATATTGTAATTAAATATTATAAATGACCTTTTCTTTTCGATCTGCAGCACTGTAATTTTCTGTAGAATGAAATACGGCAAGGTGTTAGTGTTCTGGAGGTGTTCTGTACGCAGATGGTGTATGGAACGCCCCCCCCCCCCCCCCAGAAATGTAATTTCCTGGTTGTGTGATTGGCTTACCGATTTTCCCAGAACTCTGCATCAAGATACAAGTCAAATTCTGGCCATTCTCTACATGAATGCAAACATTCATTTTTGGTGAGATGTGCCCAAAGCGAAATCATGTTATCTATAATAATATTTGGGTAAAAGTAAGCCATTTGTCAGTGCGGAGCCCAAAAAAACTGAAATGTGAGCTGCTTAAGTTATCTTCCCCACATCTCTGATCCTCAGCTCAAAGTCTAAGTTAGGACCACCTCATGAAGACCTGAGTTTTATGTTTTTAGTGATTTCCCAAAGTCTATAAGAGTAAGATTCTAGAAAAAAAAAAAAAAAACGTGTTTCCTATCTCATACAGGCTTTTTGACCCAGATCAAAGCTTTCAAGCACTAGAAAAAAGAGGTGACAAAAGGAGTAAAATGTACATACTACAATCATCTAGAAAATTAAGAATAGTACATTCGTAACTAATAATCAGCACAATTCTTTTAAAATAGAAAGTTGTAATGTTCTAGTTTAATTTAACAGGACACCTTAATTAAGTCCTCGTAGGCCTCCAAGATTTCATGGAGTGGGGTTAGAACGTCCTTAACATCTACAGGAGCCTCAGATTTTGTTTGACTGGAACACGACTTTGAGTTGTCTGCTCTGAGGGGCGAGGAGACTTGCCCTAGAGGAGGAGGGCCAATGTTGTTTTTTGGACCTGTTGGTGGCATCTTTGGAGGGGCGGAAGAAGAAAGTGGTTGCCCAGAAGATGCTAAAATGAAACAGAAACATGCTTTAATCACAAATATAAGTCCTTCTATTTATAATGCAATGACCAATGGTTACACACAAAAACTATATCCATACATGCACAAAATATCTTACAATGGACACCATCCCCTCTCTAACACCAAAGCAATATGCTGTCAAAGGTGATCTAGCAATAATGAAAAAAGGGTCAAGACTTGCATCTTTTGGTGCCAAACTAAAAGCCACCACCCCTTAACAAAAAATGCATCACTTCCTTCCTATTCACCCCCAATGTTCTAGACAATCTAACTTTACAGACGTCTCATGCTTGGAAAAAAAGAGGCCCATTCCATTTTGACCACCTGGTGGATGCCAGAACCAGAGTATTAAGATCCTTCCAAAATCTTCAAAACACTTATCTCAATTAACAGGCTCTTTTTGGTTACTTACAAATACATTCTATGCCCAATCCTTAACTGGATTGTGCTAAGCGAACAATGTTCGAGAAAACCTGACTGGGAGGTCCACTCAGTAAAAGGGTTAATTTCAAAAATCTATAAGATACTGGTTTAATCACTGTCCCAATCTTCTCTCAAAACACCCATATATGAAGAAATGGGAACAAATACTTGATGACATGGCAACTACTATGGTCTCAAGCCGATAAGAGTTTGATTTCTACACTATATAAAAAGAGAACCAATACTATACCCAAGACAAGGTATGCTTCTTGTACCCCTCTGCTGATGACAAATTTTGGAGATTCCAGAAAGCTCTTGGAGCCATTCAACACATATTCTGGAATGTCCCCTTTAACAAACCTTACTAAGAAGAAAAGAGAAGGGGCGTGGCCAAGACAGGCATGCGAGAGGACGCATCTCCCGCAGCTCCCGGCATTTATCCGGTACTGATCCTCCCCCAGCAGTCTGACCGGTCAGACATCGACATATGCTAAAAGCGCGTGCTCCAGAGACTACTGTGGTACCACCGCCGGCCCTCTGCACCAGAGGGATGACCCGCAAAAGGACAGGCAGAACCCGGGGCTCCAAGATGGCGCTGCCGCGCTTGCTGTGAAGGGGACGCCTCGTGTCCAGGAAAAGCAGGGAACTAAAACAAGTAAGCTGCCCAAACCCCTCGGCAAAGATCCGCCTAAGGACATGGTGTACTATGCCCAAACCGCTGTCTGGGGCTAAAGGGGACGGAGCAGCCTTCCCGATCGGGGGACTCGCACCATAAGCAGCCTGTTATGCAGGCAGACACTGTCCCGGATCACTGGGGAGATGAGAGGGATCAGGCAGAATCCATGCTAGTGGACACCCAGGCCCTAGACGCACAGAACACAGTGCAACCCACCCTGGTAGACGTCCTTAGGGCTGTGAATAACTGCACAGCGTCCATTAACACCCTGAAGGAACAGTTTGGGGGTCTCAACGAGGATGTGTCTTTATTGCGACAAGACATGCAAAAGATACGTGAACGCACAACGGCTGTGGAGAGCAGAGTCAGTGATGTGGAGGACCAGATGCAGCCCATGGCCCAAGGCACCAAAGCCAAACTGCAACTGGCTCGAGACGCAAACGATTGTGCTGAAGACATGGAAAATCATCTCAGATGAAACAATGTGCGCATAGTTGGTCTACCAGAGTGGGTGGAGGGAAGAGACCCCACTACATATGTGGAATTGGCTAATCAAATTCTTTTGCATTCTCACCATTCTTTTCGGTGGAACGTGCACACAGAGTACCATCTCATCCGCCTCAGCCGGGAGGCCCTCCTAGATCCATCCTAGCGCCACTACTTCACTACTGCGATAGAAAGGCAGTGTTACGCCAAGCTCGGGAGCGATCGAATATTCAGCATAATGGCACCAGGGTGTCTTTTTATCCGGATTTCTCAGCGGAGATCCAGAGGCGCAGGGCCAAATTTATGATGTCAAACGTCGGCTGCGACTCCTACAACTCCCTTACGCCATGCTCTACACTGCAAAGCTCTGCATAGTGGTGAGGGGCCAAGCGCAGTTCTTTGAGTCTGCCAATGAGGCTTCAACGTGGCTGGAGCGCAACGAGCAAGCACTACAAAGACGAGCTCAGGAGGATGAGGACTAATACTTGAATCGTGAATGGGCCTGTTGGCACACATTTTACAACGTTGGAGGTTATGTTACACTCACCTTGCTCAGGGGGGACCCCCTACATTTGTTCTTGGTAAATGTTCTCTGGGGGACAAAATATTGTTGCAAGCTACAAGGAGAGCGAATTGGATCAAAATGCTAACTATGCTAATGTTGATCATAGACAGAATGTGGCGACGATATGTCGTGAAAAGAGTTGCAGCTGCCCTGTTGGTAGCCTGCGGAGTTCCAGGACCAGTTTGGCCTTTTGTTCTTACTTACTTTTCTTTCTTCAGCAGCTATATTTTGGAAGAGGTACATTGCAGAGGATACAAGCCCCTAGCCTACTTAGGCCCTGTCACTTGGTTTGAGACTGCCCTGTCGGAGGTGACACCATCCCTGCCCCGGGGACCGTATGTATGTCTATATTCACAATTATCCGGCCACTTGACTTGTTGCAGGTACCCATGGCTAAGGTTCCTATAGTGTCATGGAATGTGAGGGGCCTGCACTCCCCCCTGAAACGTACTATGGTCTTTATGTGCCTGAAGAAATTTCTCCCTGGGGTGATTTGTTTCCATGAAAGCCACTTGACAGCAAAGACGGTGTGCTTTTTATGGTACTCCTGGGTGGGGGAGGGCTTATCACTCTACGCACACCTCCTTCTCTAGGGGGGTTATTGTATTGGTTCATGGAGCCCTGGACTTCCAGGAATTTGACAGTGTCATAGACACCGAGGGGCGCTATGTATTTATTCATTGCAGATTTGGTATATTAACATGTGTGCTAGCATGTATATATATTCCCCTGCCATTCACGGCACCGGTGCTCCGGCTCCTTCTCACTTTTTTGGATGGTAGGCCGGATGTACCGTTGCTCGTGATCGGGGATTTCAACTGTTATTCGGACGAGATGGCGGATAGACACCCGAGCCCTAGACCCTCTCTGCCCTCTCCAGGAGCACTCCCCTGGTGCGGTTGTTGCAAGAGGTGGGCTGGGTGGATATCTGGCGTCACCGCAATCCGGGTGACAGACAATTGACATGTTTTTCAAAATCCCACAGATGTTTGTGTAGAACTGACCTGGGGGTGGGGAACTTGAGCATGCTCCCGTTTGTGGCCGACATAACGCATAGACCACGTAGTGTATCGGATCACTCTGCTTTGGTGGTCCAGCTCCTGGTGGCTCCACCGACTAAATTACCTAGGGCACCCTGGAAGTTTAATGCCTGTTGGCTGAAGCTGTTCTGCTCCCAAGAGGGGATAGTGGGGAGCATGCGCGAGTTCTTTAACGCCCGGGATAGAACTGATTCCACAGTGATGCAATGGGATGCCTTTAAAAGGCATATTTGCGGGGACTCCTGATAGGTGAAATGAACAAGGTTAAATGAGCCTCCTCTGAACTTAAGATGGAGGTGGAAGCTAGGGTTCAGGAAATGGAACAGACGTATATTGCTGACCCTTCTGATTTGACCAGGGAGGCATGGCAGGCCGGCTCAGTCTGCCTATTAGCAGTTGCTCTCCTCCTCGGCCGAGAAAAATCGTTTTTTTTTGCAAAGCAGGTGTTCTTTGAGGAGGGGGAGAAAACCGGTCGGATTTTGGCGCGGATTGCGAACTCCCACCAACGCTCGCCTGCCATAGGAGCTATTAGATCCAGGACGGGAGGTCTGGTTTCCCAGCCTGAGCTGATTTTGCAGGAATTAGCGAGTTTTTATGAGACTTTGTACAGTCCTGGCACGGCATACATCCAAGAGGACTTGGATTTGTACCTGGCCCAAATGAACTTTCCTGAGCTGTCCGAGGGTCAGCGGGCCCAGTTGGAGGCTCCGATCACCGTCGAGGAGTTACAGGAAGCAGGGAGTGCGTTCCCTAATTGTAAGGCCCCGGGGGAGGATGGGATACCCATGGAGGTCTATAAACATTACTCTGAGGAGTTGCTCCCAAAGTTGCTAAAAGTTTTCAATGGAGCTAGGAGAGAGAGAGGCCCTTCCCCCCTCAATGTCTAAAGCGAACATAGTTTTGTTACTTAAGCCGGGCAAAGACCCCATGGACCCAGGGGCATACCGCCCCATTTCATTGCTACAAAGCAACATTAAGATGCTGGCAAAAGTGCTGGCCATCCGGATGAATGGGGTGATTACTTCTGTTGTGCATGGAGACCAGGCTGGTTTCATGCCCAATAAATCTACTGCTATTAATTTGAGACGGCTGTTCCTCAATATTGAGGCGCGGGCAGATAATATTGGCAGTAGAGTGCTGTTGTTCCTGGACGCTACAAAAGCGTTTGACAGCATAGATTGGAACTACCTTTGGTCAATACTGTGGAAATTCGGGTTCGGGAACTATATTTCCTAGGTGAAACCATTATACAGTCAGCCACAGGCTGCCATCAGGACCTTCGGTTCCTTAACTGGGAGTTTTGCACTGAGGAGGGGAACTAGACAGGGGTGTCCCCTGTCCCCCCCCTCCTCTTTGCTTTGGCAATTGAGCCACTGGCCATTGAAATTAGGGCGAATCAACGCATTACTGGTTTCTGCTATGGCAACATGCAGGAAAAGGTCATGCTATATGCAGATGACACTTTGCTTCTGCTGGGGGACACAGGTATATCTCCATTAGGGAAGCCATGTCGACCATATCCAGATTTGGAGGATTTTCTGATTTGCTTATAAACTCGTCAAAATCGACTCTACTCCTGCTGGATGGGGATGATACACAGGTGGTTAACTCTTCCTGCCTTATACCCATTACTACATCCTTTAAATACTTGGGGGTCCAGATCACAGCTAGGCCGAGGGAATGTATCCATTTAAATATTTCCCCCCTGCTACTAAGGTTTAGGGACAAAGTCAAAACCTGGAAAGCACTACTCCTATCAGTTGCGGGCAGAGTGAATTTAATTAGGATGATACTTATGCCGCAACTACTATACTTTCTCCATAATACGTGAGAAGGAGAATGAAGCCGCGCAAATGGAATTTAAGCAATGACAGTGCAAAAAAGCCAATGCAAAAAAAGGGTGTAAGCAAGACAGAATGGACTGCTGCCTCTACTGATTACCAACACCTAGATGTGGTAATGGGAAGTGAAAGAGAGAGGGAGTAGGAATGGCGCTGTCTATTTACTGTCTTGATACCGTACCAATGAAGGTGTATTATAAAAGGATAATTATGCAAATAAAAAAATAAATATATATGTCAGTAATAGAAGCTGCTAAGATGGTAGTGGCAAATTAATAAAAATTAGGTAATAGAGACATATCTGTGATAGATCCTCGATAGTGAAACCTTAATAATGTGATATGGTGGAATGAAATAAAAAAAAATTAAAAAAATCCTTAGTGACAAAGTGCAGTGACGAAAATAAATAAATAATTGATTCCAATATTAATTCAGAACAAAAAAGAAAAAAGAAAGGAAAAGTTCATTTGCGTCATATAAATAAAGTAAAGTGCTGGTGTTGCCAAAAACAATTCTGGTGTGATCTTGGTGGTCACTGCAAACCGTGGTGCATCCGTGCTCTGATAGAAATGCTCACTCACTTTAACGCTAAACGTTCCGCTTGCTTTGGTAACATTGGAGCTGGATTACCAAGCATTGAGGAACATAGAGGAATAGAGTTTTGTGCCACAGAGCCTCACAGTGGCTAACACTGTAGATGCCTTATACCCCTTGAGGGGGAGAAGGAGAAGGAGAAGGAGAAGGAGAAGGAGAAGGAGAAGAAGAAGAAGAAGGGAGGAGGGAGGAGGAGGGAGGAGGAAGGAGGAAGGAGGGAGGGGGGAGGAGGAGGGAGGAGGAAGGAGGAAGGAGGGAGGGGGGAGGGGGGAGGAGGAGGGAGGAGGGAGGGAGGAGGAGGAGGGAGGAGGGAGGAGGGAGGGAGGGAGGGAGGGAGGGAGGGAGGGAGGAGGGAGGAGGAAGGGAGGGAGGAGGGAGGAGGAGGGAGGAGGAGGAGGGAGGAGGAGGAGGGAGGAGGAGGGAGGAGGAGGGAGGAGGAAAAAAAAAAAGAAGAAGAAAAAGACAGAGGGTGACAGTGTGAGAGAACAGGGGAAGACAAGGACCAGAAGTCAGAAAAGGTAAATGGGAGACCCGCAGGTGAAAGCCAGCCCCCAAATAAATGATCTAATGGATAAGAAAGTCACCAACTCATCAGATTTTAATCTCTAAGGGACATATCAAAATTACTTCAACGGGGCTGGTCATTTTCACCTGTCAGCAGAATGGACCAGTTTGAGACATTTAAAAATATATAAATCTATTTCTTAGGAAGGTTTACTTAAAACTGATCCATTCTGGTGCAAAAGCAGAAAGGACGTCTAATGGTATACATAATGAACAGGAAGTACAAGCCCTTGAGGACTTGATTTCTCTCATGGATAATGACTAATGATCTAAGCAAAATGGATGAGTCTAATAACCTATGGAGGAAAAAGGCAAATCTAAATATTAGACCTATAAGAATGCCTCTATTTAGAAAAAATAATAATAGATTGATTGGAGTGTTGGTTGGCTAGGTTTAGGATGACCTGGGCAAGATAGATTGGAGGAGAACAGCAGAGCAGGATAACCTCTCACCAGAAAAATAGCTCTAAAAGAACTTAAAGAGGTCTTTAAGAGATCTTATAATTAAAAAAGCGATTGGGGGGGGGGGGGCTTTCTCTCTGAGGAGAACTATGAACGGGAAGTGATAAGACAACTAAGGGATCAATCAACCTACGAAAATCTGAAGGAACATGCATTCCCTTTCTTAGTGGCCTCTGAATTATAAGCTTTTCTTGGCCTACGAGGCAGACCTAATCACTAAGAAGGAATGGGAGTATTTTAGGGTTGAGTACAATACCCCTACGCTATACGTGATCCCAAAAATACATAAAAATCTAGAAAATCACCCAGGATGGCCTATCATATATGTCAAATAGGGGCCCCTGGAGCAAATTGCAAAATAACTAGATCCTCTATCTAAAGAAATGTTAATTGGCCTGCCATCGTATGTACAAGATACTTGCGATGTCCTCCAGAAAATCGACCAGGCGGAGGTACAAGGCAAGGTATTGCTGGCAGAAATTGATTCTGATTCGCTTTACACATCTATGCCCCATTCATGGGTCTCATTGTGGTGACTCAGTATCTGGAAAATAATTTTCCAACTATGGGGACTCAAAATGAGTTCATACTTGACATGTTGGATTTTAAATTACATAACTATTTTCTGCAGTGAGCTACCGACAGATACGTGGAACCTCTATGGGGCTCTATGGGTGCCAGCATACGCCTGCCTCCAACTTGGTTGGTGGGAGGAGGACACGGTCTAATGTTCTTTGATGTACCTCAGCCATGTGGCTTTGTGGCTGAGGTACATCAACGATATCCTGGTCGTCTAAAGCGGATCAGCAGATGGATTCGCAGGAACTTTTTCTGTGATGATTTAAGGCTTGAGTTGTAAAAAAAATACAAAAGGTTTAGGAAAAAGGTTATTCCCATAGAGTACTTAGGCGCTCTAGTGGAAAGGCCTTTATACAGACATGTGCGGAACTGTTAAAAACGAATGATAAGAGTCAGACTCTACAGCAACCTAACCCGGTAAGAGTAATTACGCATTTTGGTTCCAAATGGGAGGAGGTTAGAGCTGTGCTAGCCAAGAACTGGCATATACTAACTAGCTCACCAGAATTATCTAAAATTGTTGGCCCAAGGCCAATGCTTGTGGCTAGAAGAGCTAGAAATCTGAGAGATGAACAAGTCCAGTTGGAATTTATAAGATCACCATCAGTAAACTGGCTGACGGATTTGCCACCAATAAAGAGCATGTTCCCATGTGGGAGGTGTCAAATATGGAGATCTGTCGATAGGACTAATACGTTTACCGATGCAGACCACCATACAGAAAACTTTATTGATCCCAAAAGGGAAATTGGGAAAATTGTTACGACACACTTAACAAAGACACACAAAAACGTATCATAGAGAAATTTATTAATTGTAGTACAGCAAGAGTTCTCTATATCTTGGAATGTCTATATAAAAAAACTATACGTGGGGAAGACTAAATGACAGCTCCGTGTATGCACCGGGGAACATCTCTGTAGCATTATCAGCAACAAAGAAGAGAATAACCCAATTGCACAACACTTTGCAGAATTCCATAGGGGGAGTCCAGTGGGTTTGAAGGTGGGACTTCTCTTGTGGAAGGAGAAAAAATGGATATTTAAACTGAGGGCGCTGGTCCTAAGGGTTGAAACATTGAATTAAGCTTACAAGTCTTTCTGAAACCCTAGATACTTCTTGTGTGATAAGAAGTTTAATATTTTCTTTCCTTGAACAGTGCTATTGTTTTCTTGTTCATACATCACGGGACACAGAGCAGCATAGTCATTACTATGTGGGTTATATAGAATTACCTTCAGGTGCTGGCACTGGCAACTTCCAAAACAGGAAGTACCCTCCCCTATATAAGCCCCTCCCATCCGGGAGTACCTCAGTTTTTTTGCCAGTGTCTAAGGTGTTGGCCAAGGTTAACATGTATTCATCTGGGCTTGTGTACAGGTTCTCTGGGCCTTAGCAAGCTATTCCGGATCCGACCAAAAAAGCTTCATAGCTAAACGGTCGGTACCCGGGCCTTGCAGAGAAGAGCAGGGTTTTGCCTGTAATGCCTCTCTTAGGAGGGCTGGACCCTGGGATCCAGAGCTCTGGTCATACCCAAAACCAAGAGGCTATCTGTGCAGGGTGCTATACAGGTCCAGGGGAGTGGAATCCTTGGGAACCCGGTCCCTGAAGGTCTAGTACAATGCCTGCCGTGAGAGGTGAAGTTTGGGCTTCTGTGGACCAAACAAAGTCCTGCGGCGGGGAAAAGGTAAGTGGGGGCCCCTCAGGAACTTGGTTCTATTGAGGGGACCCCCAAGCCTAATATGTCTTTCTGCCTGTTACCTAAAGGGTATTCCCGCTAATAGCTGTATATGCCTAAGAAATCCTAGAAATGTTTTTTCATAAGGGAAGTTTTAAAAAAACTGTAAACCTGGAAATGTTTTTCATAAAGGAGGTTTTTAAAAAAAAAAAGACAAAAGTGCGGTACCTGCGTTTGTCCACTAGAGGCCGCTGTGGAACGTCTTTTTTTCTTGGGACTATTCCTTCCATGGTGAAAGTCCAGGCAGATGAGTGAGCTCTCTATCAGGGAAGCTGCATTCCTCTGTCATGCTGCCAAGTAGTTTCCTTCCATCCCCGAGTCCTGGTGAAACAGGGACCCTGGCTCCTCTCCCTACATGGCGCCAAGAGCGCACACGTGCACGCGCGCGCGCACACATGCTTTCTTTTTATAAGGTTTAGCTTCAAAAAAGGGGGTGGAGCCTGGCGGATGACGCGCTCTGTGCGCCCAGCGCTTCTGCGCATGTGCGGGCGTCCCAGCAAGATAAAAGGACTCAGTCCACGCTGCTTGCTATGGACACAGAGCATGAAAAGGAGCTGGTAGCATGGTATAGGGGCTTACAGCGGGCGGTTGATACAGGCATCCCCAGAAAGACGCATTAGTAGACACCCACTGATGTACATAGCAGCAAATTGCATTAGACTATTTCAGTAAGGGGTGTATTGCGGCTGGAATACCTCAGCTTTGAACTAAGGAATATGCCGCCTAAAAAACTCCGAGATATACCTCTCAGGAAGTGTAGGGGGTCTCCATCGGGCTCTGAGGATCTGGAGCAGTCATCTGCACCCTCCTCCCCTGAGAAATCAGAGGTTAATACCCACAAGGAACCCCCGGGAGTGCCAGGTACTGCGGCTGTCCTCAGTCCACCTGCTCCTGCATATATAACAGAGGAGGTTTTTTCCTCAACTCTGGAGGGATTGGAGCAGAGATTGGCTGCATTGATCGCTTCTTCTCTACAGGAAAGAAAGCGCGCCAGATCTCCATCACCTCCATTAGAGTGCCTGTTGGCAGAGCAACAGTCCCAGGAAGGGACCGACCTACCTGAAGGGGATCAGGAGGAGGTTAGCTCTGTTTTTGAGGAATCGACCGTAGATGAACCATTTTCAGCATCACAGACTGAAAGATTGTGGGTCCAGACCCTAACTGACATGGTTCGATCTGCATTTAAAATGCCTCTTGTTGAACCATCAACTACTGCTGTCTCCTCATTGGGGTCGCTAAAAGCTCCCCAGGTTAATTGCTCCTTTCCAATACATCCATTATTGGAAGGACTTATATACCAGGACTGGGAACATCCTGATAAACTATTTGTTCCGCCTAAAAGGTTTCCGGTGATCTATCCCATGGAGGAAAAGTTCACCCAGAGATGGAATGTTCCTACGGTGGACGCAGCCATTTCTTCTGTGAACAAATCACTGACATGTCCAGTAGATAATGTTCAAATGTTCAAAGATCCAGTGGATAAAAAATTGGAATCTTTATTAAAATCTGCTTTTTCCACAGCAGGGGCTGTTACACAGCCAGCAGTGGCAGCTATTGGAGTCTGCCAAGCTTTAAAGGATCAAATGAAAATGGTCCTGAGGGATTTGCCAGACCAACAGGCCCAGGCTCTGGCTGATCTGCCTAGAGCATTATGCTTTGCGGTTGACGCCATCAAGGATTCTATCCAACAGGCCTCCCGCCTCACGCTGTCTTTGGTACATATGCGTAGGCTTCTGTGGCTCAAAAACTGGTCTGCTGAAGCTCCCTGTAAGAAGCTCTTAGTTAGCTTCCCATTTCATGGGGAACGCCTTTTTGGCGAAGACCTGGATAAGTATATCCAGAAGATTTCCAGTGGTAAAAGTACTCTCTTACCGAGTAAGAAGAGGTCTAGGGGTCCATCTTTTAAGAGGACTACCTCTCCTATCCCTGCGACGTCTGCTACTAAGCAGTTCCGACGGCCTCCTCGGTCAAACTCAGGAGGTAAAAATCAGGGACAGCCACAGGGTAATAAAAAGCCCTGGATCCGAAGAGGTACTAAACCAGCCTCCAAGTCAAGCCTATGAAGGGCTGCCCCCACTCAAACGGGTGGGGGGAAGACTTCAGTTGTTCGCAGAGACCTGGCGGGAGACGATCAAAGACAGATGGGTGCTCTCCGCAGTAACTCTGGGATACAAGTTGGAGTTAAAAGAGTCTCCTCCGTCCCATTTTATGTGGTCAGGCATGCCAAGAGACCCTCTGAAAAGACGGTCTCTCCTATTGGCGTTAGAACAACTATTGCTCCAAGGAGTAATTATGGAGGTTCCTATGGAAGAGTGGGGGTTGGGTTTCTACTCAAACCTTTTCACAGTCCCGAAGCCAAACGGGGACATAAGACCCATATTGGACCTAAAGAGTCTAAACAAATTTCTAAACGTCCGGTCTTTCCGGATGGAGTCGATCCGATCGGTCACCGCTGCCCTACAAGGGGAGGAATGGTTAGCCTCGATCGACATCAAAGATGCTTACTTGCATGTTCCCATCTTTCCAGGTCATCAAAAATTCCTACGCTTTGCAGTAGAAGGGCGCCATTTTCAGTTCAGAGCCTTACCATTCGGTCTGGCCACAGCACCACGAGTGTTCACAAAAATTCTGGCCCCACTGTTGGCCGATCTAAGAACACGGGGTGTAACGATAATGGCATACCTAGACGACCTGTTGTTGATGGACCACTCAGTTGCCAAGCTAGAAGTGGTAATTGTCGATACAATCAAGTATCTAGAATCTCACGGTTGGGTCATCAACCTGGACAAGTCAGCCCTACAGCCAGTGAAAAACCTGGTATATCTAGGGCTACGGCTGGATTCAGACCAGAGGAAGATTTTCTTACCTCTAGACAAGGTATCCTCTTTGAGGGGCTTGGTCCGTCTGCTTTGTGCAAAAAGACAGCCGTCCATACGCCTGTGCATGAGGCTGCTAGGAAAGATGGTAGCATCATTCGAAGCTGTGCCATACGCCCAATTCCACTCAAGGAATTTACAAAGGGCCATATTGTCAGCCTGGAACGGAAAAGTTCAGGCTCTAGACTTCCCGATGGCTTTGTCCCCTTCCGTTCGGAAGAGTCTCTGCTGGTGGTTGATCCCCCAGAATCTCCAGAAGGGAAAACCCTTCAGCCCGATATCTTGGAAGGTGGTCACTACAGATGCCAGCCTTACAGGCTGGGGGGCAGTACTGGAGCAATGGTCTCTCCAGGGCAGATGGTCAAATGTAGTAAAAACCCTGCCCATCAATCTCTTAGAGATACGAGCAGCCCGGTACGCCCTAGTAGCCTGGACATCCAGACTCCAAGGGTCCCCTGTCAGAATTCAAATCAGACAATGCCACAGCAGTGGCATATATCAATCATCAGGGAGGCACCAGGAGTCGTGCAGCCCAGAGGGAAGTAAGTCACATCCTGGAATGGGCAGAAAAGCATGTCCCATGTATATCAGCTGTCTTCATTCCAGGGGTGGAGAATTGGAAGGCGGACTTTCTGAGTCGCCAACAGTTATGCCCAGGGGAATGGTCCATTCATCCCGAGGTCTTCCGAGCAATATGTCAGCGGTGGGGAACACCGGATGTAGATCTGCTAGCATCCAGATTCAACGCAAAGGTGGACAGATTTGTCTCCCGGACAAGGGATCCCCTCGCTTGCGGCTCGGATGCTCTGGTGTTCCCTTGGGATCAGTTCAGACTGATATATGCATTCCCTCCGCTACAATTGTTGCCTCGACTCCTTCGCAGAGTCAGGTTGGAGAAGAAGCCGGTGATCCTGGTGGCTCCAGCGTGGCCCCGAAGGGCCTGGTACGCGGAGATCATCAAAATGTCTGTGGGGAGTCCTTGGACCCTTCCACGTCGTCCGGACCTGCTTTCGCAAGGACCGATATACCACCCTTCCTTACTAACTCTAAGTTTAACGGCCTGGCTATTGAGTCCCACATCCTAAAGAAGAGAGGTCTCTCTAACTCTGTGGTATCAACTATAATCAATGCCAGGAAGCCTGTATCCAGGCAGATCTACTATAGAGTTTGGAAGGCGTACATCACTTGGTGCGAGGCCAGAAAATGGCTTCCACGTAAGTACGTTATAGGCAGAATTCTGGACTTCCTGCAGTGGGCTGTAGACAGGAAGTTTGCCTTAAGTACTATCAAGGGCCAGGTTTCGGCCTTGTCAATACTATTTCAAAGGCCCCTGGCTATGCATTCACTTGTCAAATCCTTTATGCAAGGTGTGACTCGTATTATTCCACCGATTAAGGCTCCCATATGCCCATGGGATCTAAATTTGGTTCTGTCGGTTCTGCAGAAGCAGCCATTTGAA
The DNA here is from genome assembly GCA_029206835.1 of Rana muscosa. Lineage (NCBI taxonomy): Eukaryota > Metazoa > Chordata > Amphibia > Anura > Ranidae > Rana > Rana muscosa. Next base: position 48,116,699 of record CM055118.1, read on the forward strand.
CCTTTGCGGCACATTTCCTTGGTTCTACTCACCAGGAAATTGATATTTTTAGTAGCCATATGCTCGGCTAGAAGAGTGTCGGAATTAGCCGCCATGTCCTGTAAAGAGCCATATCTGGTTATCCATAAAGGACAGAGTAGTATTACGTCCTCACCCAGCCTTTCTTCCTAAGGTGGTATCGAGGTTTCACTTGAACCAGGATGTGGTTCTTCCTTCTTTTTTCCCCAAACCAAGCTCGGTAGAGGAAAAGTTATTGCATTCTTTGGATGTAGTAAGAGCAGTTAAAGCTTATCTAAAAGCCACTGCTCAGATTCGTAGAACGGATTCTCTGTTTGTTCTGCCGGAAGGCCCCAGAAAGGGTCAGGCAGCATCAAAATCTACTTTAGCCAAGTGGATTCGACAGGTCATAATACAAGCCTATGGCTTGAAAAGTAGACCGCCTCCGTTCAAAGTTAGGGCGCACTCCACGAGAGCAGTTGGAACTTCATGGGCAGTGCATCACCAGGCCTCCCTGGCGCAAATTTGTAAGGCCGCAACATGGTCTTCAGTACACACGTTTACTAGGTTCTACCAGGTGGACGTGAGAAGTCAGGAGGATGTCGCCTTTGGGCGCAGTGTGTTGCAGGCCGCAAAAGATCCTCATGCCTGATGGCGCCCAGCTTATGTATGGTGTATCCCCCCCCTCATGTGGCATTGCTTTGGGACGTCCCACATAGTAATGACTATGCTGCTCTGTGTCCCGTGATGTATGAACAAGAAAGTAGGATTTTTAAAACAGCTTACCTGTAAAATCCTTTTCTTGGAGTACATCACGGGACACAGAGCTCCCACCCCTCTTTTGGGGACACGTATTGCTTTGCTACAAAACTGAGGTACTCCCGGATGGGAGGGGCTTATATAGGGGAGGGTACTTCCTGTTTTGGAAGTTGCCAGTGCCAGCACCTGAAGGTAATTCTATATAACCCACATAGTAATGACTATGCTGCTCTGTGTCCCGTGATGTACTCCAAGAAAAGGATTTTACAGGTAAGCTGTTTTAAAAATCCTACTTTTAGACGCATTGTTTGGCTTTTAATTATATGAGCCTTCCAACGTATTCACTGGCAATACTTACCAGCCTCTTTAGATTAAATCCTTCAATTTACACCACTTGGGTTCACCAGTCCATGGGTGGTGTAGAGGTATGCATGTTGTACAGTAGCAAAGTATTAGACCAGCTGCTCAAGAAGGATCATGGATAGGATGGTGGCCCCTGCTGGACAATATTGGTTTTGCAGCTGAGAGCACTTTATATTCCAGCAGATCCACCATTGATTTGTCTTGAGGAAGCTCACGTGATCAGTGAGAGAAACATGTAGATGTGATTACGTCATCTTGCCTGTGGTCAGCCACCTTTCCGTCATGCCGCTCCACAACAAGGCTCTGTGGCCGAACCAGGGCTGGGATGGATAATATTACATCTCTGGGGAGACTATGACAGCCGAGTCTATACAGGTGTCAGGCAAGGCACATTCCTGTGCAAAGAAGATTGGTCTGCGGCCAATTCCCAGGTAGGCTATTTAAACTGCACTATGGCCTTGGGTCCTTGCCGTTTGCTCTATTAAGTTTCCTGAATACCCGCTACCTGTTCCTGTGTTAACTCCCCGTTATCGACTTGATCTGCTCCTGACTCTGCCTGAACGCTGCCTGTACCTACCCCGGGCTTGTCTTTAGATTTCGCCTCTGCCTGCTTCCTCCCATCTGTCTGCCGTTACCGACCCTGGCCTGACTTTCATTACTCTTCAGCCTGCCACTTTTACTTGTTCTGCCTTTCTGTTGCTGACCCAGACTGCCTGACCCTGTTTACCCACATCTGAACCTGCTGACCTGTGCCTATCACCTGTTCCGGTCTCCCTGCCAGTACAGCCTTCTCTTCAGCAATGCACGCACTGCTTATCAGCATCCTGCAATGGGCGACCCGTCAGGCAATCGCGCCCACTCTGTGCTCAGGCGCTCCTGTCACTGTACCAGGGTTCATTAGAGGTGTAAAAAAAGCCTACCTCCACACGTCAGGTCCACCACCAGGTACAATACGAAGTGGTGAGGTTGGCACTTAGCAATTTACTGGGGAAGCTCTACGTCGCACTGTATCTCTCGAGACTGGGACTGATTGCAGATATTGATGGACAATTGTCTGCTGCCCCCTTTTAATGCGCATCTGCTTATTGTTACTCATTGCTACTTCCCTATTAACCAAGCTGCCTGCTTTTTTGCCATCTTTTACTCCATTCTCCTGCTGTTATTTGCTAGCTTATTGCCTCCTAATTGCTTTACCGACTGGGTCTATTTGCGGCTGGCCAGTGAAGCAATTGCCCTACAACAGGGACATTTATAAGATAAGGACTGTCCAAAGAACTGTCATGGGTGGACCGTATCTAATTTACTATCTGATTTTCACAACATTGTCATATGTTTTTAATGGTGATTGGTGGAAGTATCTTTGGTATTTATACTCAAATAGATTTTGATGCGTATGATAAAGATTATGCTTTTTTTGATAAATACTGCTGTGGTCCTAATATAGAACTTATTTTACATGCTAACCCTTCTCCGGTTCTCCATGCAATCTTTGTTCTAGGAAGCTGTTAGTACCCAAATGCATCAAATCTTTGACACCTGGATCCCAGTTAAACCTAAAACGTATCCTGTTCTCTTTGGATCGCTTCCTTTGTGTGAAATCTCTGGTGTTCCTGCCAGTCCCTCTGCTTTCCTAATGAAAACAGACCACACCAAGCAGGCGAGCATACTGTGGTAAATTCTCCAGCTATGCTGGGAACTCAGTATGAGCTCCTCAAATGATCAGACTTGTCCTGACACACCTCCACTGTACAGCCATTCATTCACTGCCGCTTCTCCTCTCCCCAGCTCTTATGCAGCTGGGAACAGAGGGAATGTGATCAAAAAAAAAGGGGACCCAGGTATTTAGAATGTTTTATATGTATACGAAAATGTTTTGCATTTTATTCTATTTTAAACTGAATGGGTTGTTTTACAAGGTGATCGTTTACAATCACTTTAACTGCAAAGAGCATATACAGTGGGTAGAACAAGTATTTGATACAAAGCATGTAGAGGTCTGTAATTTTTATCATAGGTACTCTTCAACTGTGAGAGACTGAATCTAAAACAAAAATCCAGAAAATCACATTGTATGATTTTTAAGAAATTAATTTTCATTTTATTGCATGACATAAGTATTTGATACATCAGAAAAGCATAACTTAATATTTGGTACAGAAACCTGTGTTTGCAATTACAGAGATCATACGTTTCCTGTAGCTCTTGACCAGGTTTGCACACACTGCAGCAGGGATTTTGGCCCACTCCTCCATACAGAGCTTCTCCAGATCCTTCAGGATTCGGGGCTGTCGCTGGGCAAAATTGACTTTCAGCTCTCTCCAAAGATTTTCTATTGGGTTCAGGTCTGGAGACTGGTTGGGCCACTCCAGGACCTTGAGATGCTTCTTACGGAGCCACTCCTTAATTGCTCTGGCTGTGTGTTTTAGGTTGTTGTCATGCTGGAAGACCCAGCCACGACCCATCTTCAATGCTCTTACTGAGGGAAGGAGGTTGTTGGCCAAGATCTCACGATACATGGCCCCACCCATCCTCCCCTCAATACGGTGCAGTCGTCCTGTCCCCTTTGCAGAAAAGCATCCCCAAAGAATGATGTTTTCACCTCCATGCTTCACGGTTGGGATGGTGTTCTTGGGATTGTACTCATCCTTCTTCTTCCTCCAAACACGGCGAGTGGAGTTTAGACCAAAAAGCTCTATTTTTGTCTCATCAGACCACATGACCTTCTCCCATTCCTCCTCTGGATCATCCAGATGGACAATGGCAAACTTCAGACGGGCCTGGACATGCGCTGGCTTGAGCAGGGGGACCTTGCGTGCGCTGCAGGATTTTAATCCATGAGGGCGTCGTTTGTTACTAATGTTTTTCTATGAGACTGTGGTCCCAGCTCTCTTCAGGCCATTGACCAGGTCCTGCCGTGTAGTTTTGGGCTGATTCCTCACCTTCCTCATGATCATTGATGCCCCACGAGGTGAGATCTTGCATGGAGCCCCAGACCGAGTGAGATTGATCGTCATTTTGAACTTTTTCCATTTTCTAATAATTGCGCCAACTGTTGTTGCCTTCTCACCAAGCTGATTGCCTATTGCCCTGTAGCCCATCCCAGCCTTGTGCAGGTCTACAATTTTATCCCTGATGTCCTTACACAGCTCTCTGGTCTTGGCCATTTTGGAGAGGTTGGAGTCAGTTTGATTGAGTGTGTGGACAGGTGTCTTTTATACAGGTAACAAGTTCAAACAGGTGCAGTTAATACAGGTTATGAGTGGAAAACAAGAGGGCTTCTTAAAGAAAAAAATAGGATTTTTATAACAGCTTACCTGTAAAATCCTTTTCTTGAAGTACATCACGGGACACAGAGCGACATAGTCATTACTATGTGGGTTATGTAGATACCTTCAGGTGCTGGCACTGGCAACTTCCAAAACCGGAAGTACCCTCCCCTATATAAGCCCCTCCCATCCGGGAGCACCTCAGTTTTGTAGCAAAGCAATAAGTGTCCCTAAAGAGGGGTGGGAGCTCTGTGTCCCGTGATGTACTCCAAGAAAAGGATTTTACAGGTAAGCTGTTATAAAAATCCTATTTTCTTTCTCGTACATCACGGGACACAGAGCGACATAGTCATTACTATGTGGGATGTCCTAAAGCAATGCCCAATGAGGGGGGGGATACACCATACATAAGCTGAGCGCTATCAGACATGAGGATCTTTTGCGGCCTGCAACACACTGCGCCCAAAGGCGACATCCTCCTGACTTCTAACGTCCACCTGGTAGAACCTAGTAAACGTGTGTACTGAAGACCATGTTGCGGCCTTACAGATTTGAGCCAGGGAGGCCTGGTGATGCACTGCCCATGAAGTTCCAACTGCTCTCGTGGAGTGCGCTCTAACTTTGAACGGAGGCGGTCTCCTTCTCAAGCCATAGGCTTGCATTATGACCTGTCGAATCCACTTGGCTAAAGTAGATTTTGACGCTGCCTGACCCTTTCTGGGGCCTTCCGGCAGAATAAACAAGGTATCCGTTCTATGAATCTGAGCAGTGGCTTTTAGATAAGCTTTGACTGCTCTTACTACATCCAAAGAATGCAATAACTTTTCCTCTACCGAAGTAGGTTTGGGGAAAAAAGAAGGAAGAACCACATCTTGGTTCAAATGAAACCTCGATACCACCTTAGGAAGAAAGGCTGGATGAGGACGTAACACTACTCTGTCCTTATGGATAACCAGATATGGCTCTTTACAGGACATAGCTGCTAATTCCGACACTCTTTTAGCCGAACAAATGGCTACTAAGAAAATCAATTTCCTGGTGAGAAGAACCAAAGAAATATGCTGTAATGGTTCAAATGGTTGTTTCTGTAGAACCGACAGAACCAAGTTTAGATCCCATGGACATATGGGAATATTAACCGGAGGACTAATACGCATCACTCCTTATCTAAAGGCTTTGACTAGTGAATGCAAAGCCAAGGGCCTTTGAAAAAATATTGACAAGGCCGAAAACTGACCTTTGATAGTACTCAAGGCAAGCTTCCTATCTACAGCCCACTGTAGGAAGTCCAGACTCCTACCTATTACGTACTTATGTGGATGCCATTTCTTGGCCTCACACCACGCGATGTACGCCTTCCAGATTCTATAGTAGATCTGCCTGGATACCGGCTTCCTGGCATTGATCATGGTAGATACCACAGGATTAGAGAGCCCTCTCTTTTTTAGAATGTGGGCTTCAATAGCCAGGCCGTCAAACCTAGGGCTGGTAAGGAAGGGTGGTATATCGGTCCTTGCGAAAGCAGGTCCGGACGACGTGGGAGAGTCCAAGGACTCCCCACTGACATTTTACAATCTCCGCGTACCATGCTCTTCGGGGCCACGCTGGAGCCACCAGAATCACTGGTTTCTTTTCTACCCTGATTCTGCGGAGTAATCAAGGTAACAATTGAGGCGGTGGGAATGCATATATCAGCTTGAACTGATCCCAAGGGAACACTAGGGCATCCGAGCCGCAAGCTAGGGGATCCCTTGTCCGAGAGACAAACCTGTCCACCTTTGCGTTGAATCTGGATGCTAGAAGATCTACATCCGGTGTTCCCCACCGCTGACATATTGTCCAGAAAACCTCGGGGTGAAGGGACCATTCCCCTGGGCAGAATTGTTGGCGACTTAGAAAGTCCGCCTTCCAATTCTCCACTCCTGGAATGAATACCGCGGATATGGCTGGGACATATCTTTCTGCCCATTTCAGGATGTAATTTACTTCCCTCTGGGCTGCACGACTCCTGGTGCCCCCCTGATGATTGATATATGCCACTGCTGTGGCATTGTCCGATTGAATTCTGACAGGGGACCCTTGGAGTTTGGATGTCCATGCTACTAGGGCATACCGGGCTGCTCGTATCTCTAAGAGATTGATGGGCAGGGCCTTTTCTGCATCCGACCATCTGCCCTGGAGAGACCATTGCTCCAGTACTGCTCCCCAGCCTATAAGGCTGGCATCTGTAGTGACCACCTTCCAAGAAATCGGACTGAAGGATTTCCCTTTTTCCAGATTCTGGGGAACCAACCACCAACGGAGGCTCTTGCGAACGGAAGGGGACAAGGACATTGGTAAGTCTAGGGCCTGAACTTTTTTGTTCCAGGCTGACAGTATGGCCCCTTGCAAATTCCTTGAATGGAATTGACCGTAGGGTACTGCTTCGAATGATGCCACCATTTTTCCCAGCAGCCTCATATACAGGCGTATGGACGGCTGTCTTTTTTGTACCCACTAAGTGGATCAACTCTTTCAAAGACAACACCTTTCCTCGAGGCAAGAATATTTTTCTCTGGCCTGAATCCAACCTTAGCCCCAAGTATTCCAGACTTTTGACTGGTTTTTAGGGCTGACTTGTCTCGGTTGATAATCCAACCGTGATATTCCAGATACTTGATTGTCTTGTGAACGACCACGTCTAGTTTTTTCACTGAGTGGTCTATCAGCAACAAGTCATCTAGATATGCCATTATCATTACACCTTGTGTTCTTAGATTGGCCAATAAAGGGCCAGAATTTTTGTAAACACTCGTGGTGCTGTGGCCAGACCGAAGGGTAAGGCTCTGAACTGAAAATGGCGCCCTTCTACTGCAAAGCGTAGAAATTTTTGGTGGACTGGAAAGATGGGAATGTGCAAATAAGCATCTTTGATGTCGATCGCGGCTAACCAATCCTCCCCTTGTAGGGCAGTGGCCACCGATCGGATCGACTCCATCGGAAAGTCCTGATATACAGGAATTAGTCTAGCCCTTTTAGAATTAATATGGGCCTCCCGTCCCCGTTTGCTTCGGGACTGTAAAGAGGTTTGAGTAAAACCCGAACCCTCATTCTTCCAGGGGAACCTCCATAATTACTCCTTGGAGCAATAGTTGTTCTAGTGCCAACAGGAGGGACTCTCTCTTCCGGGGATCCCTTGGCACGTTTGACCTCAAAAATGGGAAGGAGGAGAGTCTTTTAACTCCAAACTGTATCCCAAACATACTGCGGAGAGCACCCATCTGTCTTGATCGTGTCCCGCCAGGTCTCTTGCGAACAACTGGAGTCCTCCCCCCACCCGACTGAGTGGGGGCAACCCTTCAATGAATTTAACTTTGGGGGAGGTTTTGTACCTCCCCTGACCCAGGGTTTCTCATTACCCTGCGATTGTCCCTGTTTTTTACCCCCGGGAATTGCCCGAGGAGGCCGTCGGAACTGTTACACAGCCGATGCCCCAGGGACTGGAGAAGCAGGCCTCTTAAAGAGGGACCTCTAACTCTGTTTTTAACCGGCAAGAGCGTATTTTTACCGCTGGAAATTTTCTGGATATATTTGTCCAGGTTTTCCCTGAATAAGCGTTCACCATGAAATGGGACGCTAACCAGCCATTCTTTACAGGGAGCTTCAGCAGACCAGTTTTTGAGCCATAGAAGCCTACGCATATGTACTACAGACAGCATAAGGTGGGAGGCCTGATGGATTGAATCCTTTATGGCGTCAACCGCAAAGCATAAGGCTCTAGGTAGATCAGCTAGGGCAAGGGCCTGCTGATCTGGCAAGTCCCTCAAGACCTGTTTCAACTGATCCTTCACTGCTTAGCAGACCCCACTGCTGGTTGTGTCACCAAGCTTGCTGTAGAAAAAAGCAGATTTTCATAAGGACTCCAATCTTTTATCTATTGGGTTCTTGAACATTTGGACATTATCCATTGGATATGTCAGTGATTTATACACACAAGAGATGGCTGCGTCCACTGTAGGGACCTTCCATTTTTTGATGAACTGATCCTCCATGGGATAGACCACCGGAAATCTCTTGGGAGTAAATATTTTCTCAGGATGTTCCCAATCCTGGTAAATGAGCCCTTCCAGTAAAGGGTGAAGTGGAAAAGAACAGACAGACAGTCTGGGGGCTTCTAGCGACCCCAACGAGGATACAGTAGTGGTTGATGGTTCCGCAAGGTGCATTTTTAAATGCTGATCGGACCATGTTAGTCAGAGACTGAACCCATAATCTTTCAGCTTGAGATGCTGAGAAAAGGTTCCTCCACTGTTGATTCCTCTATAACAGAATCAACCTCATCCTGATCCCCTTCAGGCAGGTCGATCCCTGTATGGGACTGTTGCTCTGCTAACAGGCACTCTGAAGGAGGAGACGGAGATCGGGCGTGCTTTCCCTGACAGGGAGGCAGCGATCAATGTTGACAATCTCTCTCTAATCCTCCCAGAGCTGAGGAAAAAACCTCCTCTGTTACATACACAGGAGCAGGTGAACTGAGGACAGCCACAGTACCAAGTACCCCTGCGGGGTCTCTACGGTCACTTACCTCTGAACTTCAGGGGAGACTGGTGCAGCAGAAGCATGCCCAAGATCCTCAGAGCCCGATGAGACCCCCTTCGCTTCCTGGAAGATTCAGTTCCGGAGCTTCTGGACGGCATATTCCTAAGCCTAAAGCTGAGGTATTCCATCCGTAATACACCACTTTTACTGAGAATAGTCTAGCACAATTGCTGCTATATAACAGTTGGTGTCTACTAAAGTGCCTTTCTAGGGGATGCCTGCATCAACCGCCTCTGTGTGCCTTTATACTGTTGCTAGCTCTTTCTGTGCACTTCAATAGCCAGCTATGATTGTGCTTTAAAACACGCTGGACGCCCGCACATGCGCAGTAGCGCCGCGGCGCACACCGAGCGTCATCCACCCGCTCCGCCCCTTTTTCCAGATCGCCTCTATATATAGAGGCGCGGGCACGTGCGCCTTTTTTGAAAAAAATAAGGAGCTAGATGGGAGCCAGGGTCCCTGCCGCAGGGCCTGGGGATGGATGAGCGCAGCAACAGGGCAGAGGAGACAGCTTCCCAGCAGAGAACTTACCAACTGCCTGGATTTGATTTTGGAAGAAAAAAAAAATCCACATTACAAGAAAAAGAACCATAGCGGCCTCTAGTGTCTAACACAGGTACCGCGGTCTTACATTTTTTTTTTTTTTTTTTTCTTGCCTACTATTAAAATTTTTACATTTTCTCAGTAGTAACAGGCATACACAGAATATTAGCGGGAATACCTTAGGTAACAGGCAGAAAGACAAAATAGGCTTGGGGGTCCCTCAATAGAACCAAGTTCCCGAGGGCCCCCACTTACCTTTTCCTCGCCGCAGGACTCTGTTTGGTCCACAGAAGCCCAAACTTCACCTATCACGGCAGGCATTGTAATCAAACCTTCAGGGACCGGGTTCCCAAGGATTCCACTCCCCTGGACCTGTATAGCACCCTGCACAGAAAACATCTTGGTCGTGGGTATGACCAGAGCTCTGGATCCCAGGGTCCAGCCCTCCTAAGAGAGGCATTACAGGCAAAACCTTGCTCTTCTCTTTGCAAGGCCCGGGTACCGACCGTTTAGCTATGAAGCTTTTTTGGTCGGATCCGGAATAGCTTACTGAGGCCCAAAAGAACCTGTACGCAAGCTCAGTGAAAAACACATGTTACTTCTTGGCCAACACCTTAGACACTGGCAAAAAACTGAGGTGCTCCCGGATGTGAGGGGCTTATATAGGGGAGGGTACTTCCGGTTTTGGAAGTTGCCAGTGCCAGCACCTGAAGGTATCTACATAACCCACATAGTAATGACTATGTCACTCTGTGTCCCGTGATGTACGAGAAAGAAATAACAGGTCTGTGAGAGCCGGAATTCTTACTTGTTTGTAGTCGATCAAATACTTATGTCATGCAATAAAATGCAAATTAATTATTTAAAAATCATACATTGTGATTTTCTGGATTTTTGTTTTAGATTCCGTCTCTTACAGTTGAGTACCTATGATAAAAATTACAGACCTCTACATGCTTTGTAATAGGAAAACCTGCAAAATCGGCAGTGTAACAAATACTACTTGTTCTCACCACTGTACCTCCCTTTTTGACAGAGCTTCACACTAGGATCAGGCATGTCAAAAGTAAGGAATACCTCACAGCTATTATCAATGATTCTGTTGATGAACATAACAAGGTTTGAAATTCACAGCATACTATGGAATATCCCAACTGAAAAAAACCTAGGACTCTCTCCAACTATATACTTATTTTAAAGCTGTCTGAGTGGTGTGTGGGCGCGTTCAGGCTCAGGATGCTGATCGAGGATAATGGTTCACCTCTTCCCTTACTATCTCCCTCTTTTCTATACCTACGTTGCCCTTTCATTTGCTTTCTTGTCTCAACTACTAATCCTGCTTTTTCTACATAACAACTGCATTCAGGTTTGCCAATTAACTTCAATGTTTCTACCTGTTTCCAATGTACTGCATGCATCTCCTGTTACATGATGGAACGTGCAGACTGACATGACTCGTGCATCTACCCTTAAAGTGATTGTAAAGGATCATTTAAAAAAATAATAATTAACAAACATATCATACTTACCTCCACTGTGCAGCTCGCTTTGCACAGAGTGGCCGCAAACACCAACTTCTGGGGGTCCCCCGGTGACTCTCGTGGCTCTTCCTCACTTCAGATAACCTCCTAGGAGAAACGCTCTCCCGGGGGGTTACCTTATGGGCGTCCTCCCGAGTCCAGCAGTCTGCGTCTATAAACACGAATGCCGGACTTGTCCCCGCCCCCCGAGTCGTTGGATTTGATTGATAGCAGCGGGAGCCAATGGCTGCGCTATCAATCTATTCAATTGGGATATGAGACACCAGCTACAGATGGTGTGCTCATTCCCGAACAGAAGATAAAAGCATTCAGGTAAGTAAAACGGGGGGGGCTGGGGGGCTGCAGCACTAAAAAAGGTTTTTCCCCGTATGCAAAAAATGCATTAAGGTGAAAAACCATGAGGGTTTACAGCCCCTGTAAACCCATGTTTCTATAAGCTCAACACCAAATTTTTATATCCGATTCATAGGCTTTCAGTGTCAACTGTACATAGGTTTGTTCAGTCTAGTATCTGAATGACTCATACTCAAACGGTTTATATGAACGATGGTCTGTCTGATTGCTGTCTCGCATTTGCCATTTACTACTTTGGAAAATAACTTCAATAAAACTTCCAGAAAAAAAAAAAATAATTAAAAAAGCTATGGAACCACAGGTCCCAACAAGAAACTAGGTCCTTACTCCTGAAACACCAGGCAAAAATAATAGGATTTTTTACTCACCGTAAAATCCTTTTCTCTGAGTTCATGGACCGACACAGCTTCTCTATTGACATAGTGGGTATTATCCGTTAATTAGGAGTGACTAGGCAGAAAACTTGTAAAAAGTGTTGCATCACACCTTCTACAGTACCGCCCAGGGGGTGGACCCTCTGGGTATATCCCCTCAGTCTGCATTACGCAGATCAGTTCGTCAAAAAGCAGTACAAACTTAAAAGGAGGGGTGGGTGCTGTGTCGGTCCATGGACTCAGAGAAAAGGATTTTACGGTGAGTAAAAAATCCGATTTACGCTTTCGTCCATGGACCGACACAGCTTCTCTATTGACATAGTGGGACGTCCCAAAGCAGTGTCAGAGAAAAAAATCGAGGGGTGGTAACAGCATTAAAAACTTCACCCCAAACAGAGCTCCTCCAAGGAGGAGTTGCAACTCTAAACGGCCGCCTGCAATATCTTGCGGCCGAAGGAAGCATCCGAAGCTGCACACACCTTAACTTGTAAAGTTTAGTGAAAGTGTGAACGGACGAGCAGGTCGCCGTCCTACACACCTGGTGAAAACAGACGCTGGATGCTCTCAGAGCTCGGACAGCGTCCAAAATATACAACATCGTTTCCTTAGGATTTGACGGATGAGGACACAAGGATGGCAGTACAATGTCTTCCTTGATGGAAGGTCAAAAGACCTTAGGAAGAAGGCGGCTGCGGACGCAGCACCACCTATCCTTGTGGAAGATCAGATAAGGAGCCTTACATGACAAGGCTGCCGGCTCAGAAAACCGTCCAACGTAACACCAAAGAGGCATCTATTGCCCTGGTTGAATGCGCCGGAATGGAGGCGCCTGACCCTTCATGGCGTAAGCCTGATCACAATCTGTCGGATGCACCTAGAATGGTGGCCGACGAGACCGCTGGGCCCTACTGAGGACCAGTCACTGAAAAATAAACAGTGAGCCTAGATTCTGAAAACAGAGCAGTACCAGATAAGCATTCTCTCAGAGTTTGGACCACGTCCAAGAATGCAGCGTCGTCTCCTTAGGATTCGACGTATGAGGACACAAGGATGGCAGTACAATGTCTTCCTTGAGATGGAAAGTCGAACACGACTTCTAGGAAGAAAAGAAGGCTGCCCCACCTTATCCTTGTGGAAGATCAGATGCATGACAAGGCTGCCCGCTCAGAAACCCAATGTTAGCTGGCGTAACAGCCACCAAGAGGACCACTTTCTAAAAAAAAGTGTCAACAAGGGAATCTCCCTGATGTTCTAAAACAGTGGTTTCTGAGACACTTAGAGGCCATGTCGTTGAAGCCATAGGATGGCATATGGGACCCTGCACCAGCAGGTCCTCTCGTAGTGGTAGATGCCAAAAGGACGTCTGGTACACAAGACCCACGGAGGTAGTGGAGGGTGGGCCGGAGGGGCCGCCTGCCGAACCCACTGTACAAACGTTCTCACTAGAGAGTGAGCCACCAGGGGTCGTTGAAAGGACAGTCAGGGCAGATACCTGCCCCCTAATTGTACTTAACAGTAGAATTTTTGGCCCGTTCCTTGCTGAGAACAGCAGGACTCTGGCACCAAATAAGTACGCGGATGCCACCTCATTTCCTCACAAAATGGATGTGTAGGTCTTCCATGTGCAATGGTAAATCTTCCTAGGGGATGATTTCCGAGCACTCCTCATGGTAGATATGACCGAGTCTGACAGGTCCCGGTCTCTTAGCACCTGGCTCTCAAGCCATGCCCTCAAGCCAGTGACTGTAAAACAGGATGGCATCTGGACCTTGCAACAACAGGTCCTTCCTGAGCGGTAGCTGCCAAAAGGCGTCTGCTACCAGACGCACTAGATCGGCATACCAAGGACACCAAACCAATTCAGAGCAATTGGGACCATTGTAATCCTCTCTGTTTCCAATCTGTGAAGCAGATGAGGAAGGAGTTTCTGAGGAGGAAGCCATAGATTAGTCGGTACTGACTCAACAGTGCCATCAACGCATCTGTCGTGTTTGCCCATGGGTCGCTTAACCTGGCCACAACCTCAATATCTCCTGATTTCTCGATTCAATCGGAAGGTATACGACTGGCGTGTTTCCCCTCTGGTAAGGGAGCCCCTTAGGAGGTGAGCGACCTTCGATGCTGCAGCAGAGTTGCTTGCTCCTCCTTGATGATTGACATACGCCACAACTGTGGTGTTTGTCCGTCTGGATTCTAATTGGACGCCCTTGCAGCCTCTGAGACCATGTGGAGAGGCAAAGCCAGATCCCAGGACTTTCAGGCCAATGATCTGCAATGGGATTCCTCCGGAGTTCAGTGACCCAGGTTGACTGAGCTATTCAGACTCCTCTGCAACCGGGAAGACAGGCATCCACCGTGATCACTATCCAGTAAAAAGAAAGGAACAACTTCCCAGACAGAATGCCGGTGAAGTCGGCCACCAACTAGGGAAGCCCTGTTTGGGTGGCTCACCCGGATCTGATAATCCAGGGATGAAGGGCACTTGACCCTTCAGGACAGAGTTACCCTCTGTAACACTCGCGTGTGAAATAGTGCCAATGTTACCGCCTCGAAGAAGGCTACCATAAGGCTCAGGACTCGCCTGCCAAGGTGGGATGACAACCCCTCCTTGGGATGTCAACTGCCGCACCGCAACCCGACGGGTCTGCAACTTTCCCCTAGGGGGAAAAAAAACTTGCGCCTCTGAGGAGTCCAGAATCAACCCTAGATATACTAGGAGTTGGGACGGTACCAATACTGACTTCTGAGTGTTTAGCACCCAACCAAGTATCGGAGGGTCTGACAGGTTATAGACCCGCTCACTTTTAAAATTTAAGTTTGAAGTGACCCTCAGAAGAAGATCGTCCAAGTTGCCCCTGATAGCGATGCCACGCTATCTTAGTAGGGCCAGAATCGTGGCAAGCACCTTGGTGAACACCCTTGGTGCTGATGCCAGGCCAAAGGGGAGAGCCACCATTGGTAGTGTTCTTCCCTGGCCGCCAACGCAGACATCTGATGCCTGGTGCATCTGGAGACATGCAGCATGCGTTCTTGATGATTAAGGATGCCGGAAAATCCCCTGGATGGAGAGCGAGCCAACTCTTTTCCGGAATCTTTGTTCTCTTACAAAGCAGTTGAGGGTCCTGATACCCAAGATCGGACGAACCCTCTCCAGTACTATAAACAGATTTGAGTAGAACCCCTAAACCCGTTCCTGTACTAAGACAGGAAGGTTTACGATGCGTATCAGCAGGTTTTGTATCGCCCCATGTAGGGCTTCCCGACAAGTCAGCAGAAGCTGGCGGTTAAGAGGGAAATATCTGTTAGGTAGGCAAGCCAGGTTGGGCTTGCAAACCCAGGGACACTTCTGTCCCTCAGCAGGCGCTTTATCGGCCTGGGGTTGTTTACTTGGCGCACTAGGCGGACGAAGGGACCGCTTGTATGCGGTGAAGGAGGGCCCTAGCCTATGGCGTGGCTCCTTACCCTTATTTGGATTGCCGAAGCAATGTGCTCTTACCTCCTGTGGCATCTTAAATGATGTCATCCAGCGAGGCCCCAAAAGTCTGTCGCCTTAAAAGGGCAGATCCAACAGGGCCTTCTTGGAAGATTGGTCCGCAGACCAGTACCTTAGTCAGATCAGGTGGCGTAGCACCACCGCATAAACTGAGGCTCAAGACAGCAAGGGGATAGTATCCATGTCTGACTTGCAGACAGACTCAAGGCCCTGTACCAACTAGTCGGCCAGAGATACCTCGTATGGAGGAGCCTCCCGTGCTTTTAACTCTTGGAGTAGGTACCTTGCCTACTCAGTAAGTGTCTGAAACATCAGACAAACCCCAGCCAATGCTGGACGTACCTCTGAGCCCCCCACTGTGTATAGGTAGCGAGTATCCCTGAAGACAGGAGCCCCCTCCACTGGAATCGTGGTAACTTGTTAAGTCTGGACACAGGGTGTCCACTATCGGGGGAGAGGTCCATCTTTTCAGGGACTCTCCTCAAGGGGTACCGGACCGCCCAAAAAAAGAAAGAAATTTTTTAGGGCTGAAAAAGGAAAAAAACTCAGTGGGTTTTCCCACTCGTTGTACAAGAGCTTATTAATATAAAAGACACACAAGGAACACCTTAGCAGTGCGGGCTGGCTTTAGGGAACCCACAAAGGGGACCGGTGTCTCTGCTGCTTCTGCAGCATTCTCTATTCTTAGCGTAATCCGCACTGCAGTAATAGGTCAGATACCAAAGTCTTTTTGCGTGCTGACCTGGACTTGGAGCATTCTCACTGTCCGAGAGGTCACGGTCTGCAGTCTCTGATGCATCATAATCCGGGTCATGAGCCATAGCTGGACCTGGTTCTGCATCAGAATTATCCCCAGAAGATTACAGGGGACGGGGGCGTTTACTACCCCCTGTATTCCCGTGTGCTGCTTCCGCCCTGGCAGAAAAAGCCTCTAGGATTGCCGACATAGCGCCCATAGACACATCAAGGGCACCAGCTGCTAAATCTGGTGTTTCAGGGGAAAAAACATCTGGCTCAGATGCCATGCTGACCACGCGCTGACACCCACAGGGCTCCAGGCAAGATATCAATAGGCCACCCTCCTAGCTGATCAGAGATGCTGGGTCACCCAGAGGACTCACCACCCTTGGATCGGTACCGATATGCTGCCGTATGCTGCACCTGTGATGCTATCCCACCGCTGCTGTGTCAGTCTGATAGTCTATCAGCGTTTCCTGTGTAAATTTTTGCACCAGTGTAATGCACCCTAGAGGCCGGAGACCATCGCAAAATGGCCGCCAAGCGGCTGTATGGAAACATGTGGGCTCCAAGAAAATGGCCGCCGAGCCGAATATAGAGGCAAAAGCAACTGCGGACCCCAAAAAGATGGCCGCCGAGCGGCGGTAAACAATACAGCGTGAATCCTAAGAAACATCTTACATCAACAATACAGCGTGAATCCTCTATCGACTGTTCGACGGCCAAGCATGTTCGGACCACAAGAAAATCGCCGCCAAGCGGCGATATATACATATAGGCGCAAAACTACAAGAAAATGGCCGCCGGGCAGTCACTAGAGGCATGGACCACCGCAAAATGGCCGCCGACAGCATGGAGGGGGAAGAAACACACACACACACACACACACACACAGGTAAGCAGAAAATACATCTTTTAAATGACAGTTACAGCCAGCCCCGCACCAGATGGAACCCCTTAGGTGACCCCCAGCACCCAGCAACCTTAGCTCAGGGCCAAGGGAGGAGGGAAGGCAGGGAGAGAAGAAGACATAAAAGGGGCCACAACCACTTACTTGATCTCTCCAGGAATGTCCAGCCAAGTCACCCTGCCAGGGGAGCTACTTACCTATCCTGCATGTCTCATGCTGGAAGACATTCCAAAACAGATCATCATCCGCGCACGGAAGGTGACTCTCGGCCAGGCATGCTGTGATTGGACTCTAGGGAATGATCATATGTATGCCCTGGAGCGCGACACTCATCGGACAGGCTACTGCGACTCGGCCGTAAGGTCAGCCGAAGCTGAGCAGTCCAATGCAAGCCTTGGAGCGTTAGCTCACCGGACAGGCTACTGCGACTCGGCCTTAAGGTCAGCCGAAGCGGAGCGGTCCGATGCAGGCCCTGGAGTGTAAGCTCACCGGCCACCCGTAGAGCGACGGGTATGTCGTGGAAAACCCAGCGCGTAGCTAGGGTCGGCATTCGCTCGATGGCCGGAACTGGGGGGACTACAAAGATCGAGGATCCAGCCTGTCACCCAGTCGGCAGTTGATCGAAGAAAAACAAGGAAACAAAAAAAACCAAAAAAACGTAGAAAAAAAAATTCCTTTTTCCCCGGACCAAAATGGGCCCGAAGGGAGCCATGTCCTACTCCTTGCTAGACAAAAAAAAAAAACTGATCTGCGAGATGCAGACTGAGGGGATATACCCAGAGGGTCCACCCCCTGGGCGGTACTGTAGGTGTGATGCAACACTTTTTACAAGTTTTCTGCCTAGTCACTCCTAATTAACGGATAATACCCACTATGTCAATAGAGAAGCTGTCGGCCCATGAACGAAAGAGTAAACCGGATTGCTTATAGCAGAGAGGGGGTTTTATACTAGAGGCGAATGCCCATAGGTGGTGTGGTGTTCTTTTTGGCCTAGTGTCCTACTCCTGTAGGTGGTGCTATAACCTTATGGTCAAGATTCAGAAGAGTCGTGTCCTTCGTTGAACGGAAGAAAAACATAGTTGTCTAAAAAAAAGACACATGTTGGCCTTTCCAATGTCTTGTGGCAAACAGTTTGTAATGCCTGAGTTTGCATGCATTGTGCATGTGTTGGAGCAGCACAAAAGTGGCAAAAACAAAGCGCTGAAAGCTGTGGAGAGGACTATCTACGGAGATGCTTACCCCCCCCCACCATCACAATTACTTTTCAAACCTCCTCTAAAAACAGGCATCGGTGGGAAGTAAAACTTCCCATTTATCCTGTCTCTCTGGTCACCTGACAGGGGAGGACTGCAGAAACAATTTGCCTTCATTCATGGTAGGCAACTGTTGTGGCACCAGGTCTGTGTAAAGCCAGTCATATATGGATCCAAATTCAGCCAGTTCAGCAGGGACTGACCAAATCTATGGGCAGGGCTGATTGTGCGAAAACTTTCAAACAGGTTGGTTGTACAGAAGTCAAATCGAGAGAAAGTATAAAGTGGAGCTGCACAGAGAAGTTTTTTTTTTTACCTTAATGCATACATTTTAGAATTTCTTTAGAACCACTGTAACAGAAAGCACAAAAAAAATAAATAGGATTTTTATAACAGCTTGCCTGTAAAATCCTTTTCTTGGAGTACATCACGGGACCCAGAGCCTAATTACTTAATGGTTATATCTCACCTTCAGGTGCTGGACACTGGTGTGATCAATTAGACAGGAAGTTTCCTCCCTATATAACCCCTGCCGCACCGGGAGCACCTCAGTTTTTGTAGAAAAGCAATAATTGTCCCAAATCCTCAAATAAGAGGGGTGGGAGCTCTGTGTTTACCGTGATGTACTCCAAGAAAAAAGGATTTTACAGGTGAGCGGTTATAAAAATCCTATTTTCTTTATCGTACATCACGGGACACAGAGCCTTGTTAATTACTTAATGGGATGTCCCAAAGCAATGCTTAACCTGAGGGGAGGGAGACACAGATCAAATGCAGACCGCCATCGGACGTGAGGACCTATACTGCTGCCTGCAGCACACTGCGCAAAAAAGCGGCATCCTCTTACATTCACCTGAAAGAAATTAGTGAACGTATGCACCGGCGACCAAGTTGCGGCCTTGCAAACCTGAGTCATAAAGGCTTGGTAATGCACCGCGCATAAGCATTTACTGTTCTGGTAGAGTACACCCCAAAAGAAAAAAGGGGGAAACCCTCTCTTTAAACCACAAGCCTGAATAATAACCTGATGAATCAACATTGAAAACAGTTGATTTTGATGCTACCTGCCTTTTCCTGTGGCCTCCTGGTAGCGCAACTAACATCAGTTTTCCGTATCTGAGCAGCCGCTTCAGATAGGCCTTGATTGCTCTCACTATAACGAGAGTGTAACCATTTTAATAGCTGACTTGAACGCTGCCTGCCCATTTCTAGGGTATTCTGGCAGCACAACAAAATGTCAGTTTCCTGTATCTGAAACCTTCAGATAGACTTACTTTTCTCTCAAAATTTATGAGATCAGGTAATAAAATTTCTTTCCGTAGAATAAGGTTCTGGAAAAAAGGAAGGCAAGAAACATCTTGATTTAAATGAAAACTAGATCCCTTTTAGGAAAAAAGGCTGGGTGAGGATTCAACATCACCCTATCCATAAGAATACAGTGGAACCTCGGATTAAGAGCATAAACCTTTCAAGGAGAATGCTCTTCATCCAAAGTACTCGCATATCAAAGCGAGTTTCCCCATTGAAGTCAATGGAAATGAAAAAAATTAATTCCGCATTGACTTCAATGGGATGCAATAACGCATGCGGCCAGAGGCAGGGGGGGGGGGGTCGCCAGAGAGCCTCGGAAACGGCCGAAAAGGCCCGAGGACACTTCGGCTGACCTTGGCAAACTTCAGAAAGACTTCCTACCTGAGGTCAGCCGTGCTGTCCTCGGGCCTTTCTGTGCATTTCCGAACAGCGCCGTTTGCTGTGATCAGCGACGTTCGGCTCAGCGCGGCTCCGGTGCCCCCCACCCCAGGCCAAAAGCGGTACTGCACACCGCTTTGGCCTGAATCGTGCTCGTTTTGAAAAACAACACTCGCAAACCGAGTCACGTTTTTAAAAAATACA
The DNA here is from genome assembly GCA_029206835.1 of Rana muscosa. Classification (NCBI taxonomy): domain Eukaryota; kingdom Metazoa; phylum Chordata; class Amphibia; order Anura; family Ranidae; genus Rana; species Rana muscosa. The sequence goes on from CM055118.1 coordinate 48,136,761, forward strand.
GTGCTCGTATTGCGAAACGCTTGTTAACCGCGTTACTCGCAATCCAAGGTTCCACTGTAATTAAGCATGGCTCTATACAAAAGGAAATCTGTCAACACAAACTCTCCTGCGGAGGCTACCGCAAGCAAGAACACCAATTCCCTTGTGAGAAGGATGAAGGGAAATATCGTGCATCGGCCCAAGGTGCCGCCCTTGTAAGCAGACAAAACTAAACTCAACCCCCCGGGCACAAGGGCGACCTAACTGGCGGACTTATACGTGTTACCCCTTGTATAAAGGCCCGGATCAAAGAGTGCGAAGCAAGCAGCCTTTGAAAACACTGACTAGGCCGAGATTCGACCCTTGATGGAACTTAAGGCTAGCTCCATTTCCTTTCCTAATATAGGAAGGCAAGAATTCTACTTATGACATAGTTCTGAGGATGCCATCCCTTGGTTTTACACCAGGAACATGGGCCTTCCAGATCCTATAATACATGGTCCTGGAGGCCAGCTCTCCTGTATGAATCAGGGTAATTGCCACTGATCCTGAAAGCCCCGATCCTCAAGAATGCGGGCTCAAATAGCCAAACCATTAATTTCTAAGTGTGCAAGACAGGGTGGAATACCGGCCCTTGCGAAGTAGGTCTGGACGAGATGTAAGAGACTCTGGGTCCTCTACTACCACCCTTACGATCCCTGCACAGTAAGGTCGACTAGATCATGCCGGAGCCATTAGGCCGGCTTCAGTTCCTATCTGATGTTGCATAGAGGCCGCGATAGTCGCGGCACTGGGGGGAGAGAACGTATAAACCAGTGACAACTGTCCCACAGGGTCACTAATGCATCTGTCCCGTATGCAAGTGGATCCCTTGTCCTTGACACAAAGCCGTCAAACTCCTTGTTGAACCGGGACACCAATAAATTTTATGTCCGGGGTACCCTTTCTCTGGCATCTGGTCAGAAAAAAAAAAAAGGTTGGGGTGTAGAGGCTATTCTCCCGGGAACCATTGTTGACGGCTCCAGAGAACCACCTGACAATTCTCCCTTTCATGAAATGAAGACTCTCGATAGGCAAGTCCCAAGCTCCTCTGCTCAAGCCAGAACATGGCTTACTTCCTTCTGGCTGCGTGACTTCTAGTGCCTCCTAGGTAAATGAAGTAAACCACTGGTGTGGCATTGTCCTATTGTACTTTGACAGAAACATCCTGCAACCTAAACGCCCAGGCCATTAAGCTAGACGTGCCATCCGAAGCTCTAGAATGTTGACGGACAAGGCTCTCTTGGAGCTTGACCACTTCCCCTGGGCAGTCGTCTCTTCCAGGACTGGTCTCCATCACTAGAGGCCAGCCTTTGTAGCCACTGCCAATCTTTTGGTTAAGAACCACCAACTGAGACTCCTGGGACCAGACCCTTTGGATAGTGCCAGGTTAGGGTCTACTTGTTCCAGGCAGACAGAATAATGTCTATAGCAGCCCTGAATGAAATTGAGCACAGGGAACCGCTTTTAATAAAACTACCATCTTCCCTAGCACCAAAAGCAAAAGGCGAATGTAAGGAACTCTTTCTTGCCTTGACCACATAGACCTGCTCTCTTATAGCGCTGAGGCAAAAAAAACTCTCCTTTTTTTGGGCTGTGTCCCAAATGCTCCAAGCTTTTTACCGAACGTACCTTTAGACTTTGATCCTAACGCAGGAGTTCCAGATACCTGACCATGCTGGACACACTTAGGTCCAGCCATGCTACTGACTGATCTATCAGCAGCAGATTGCCTCGGTATGCCATCAGTGCTATACCCTGGGCCTCTAGTTCTGCTAGAGGCGGGCCCTAGCACTTTGTAAACCTGGGCACGCTGGCTAACCCAAAGGGCAAGACCACCGAATGAAAGAGGTGCTGTTCCCCTGTGAAACGCAGGACACCTCTGCAGTCCCATGTAACTAAAACACTGTTAAAGCTAAATGTCTCTATGGAAGCGTGCATTCACGGAAGCATGAACTCTTACAAATATGTTTTAGGCAAAAACATAAAAAGTGTGTACTGTATACACGCATACATATAGCACGTGTGCTATGGAATGGCAACTTGCGAGCAAGCATGCGTTTATGAACGTGTTTATGTAACATTACGCAACATGTATTCATGGAGACACGTATTCTTATGTGAACATAAGGAATCCTGTATAATTAAGGAAAGCTTAATTATCATGCCTCATTATGCAAACCTGCAAACTCATGCAACTTTATGTGATTCAACATCTTTTATGCGATCAAACATTTATGCATCTTAAGCACTACTGTGCAGACAAGTACCCTTGTGAGACCAAGGATTCTTGTGTGATCAGGCACCCTTGTGCGATCCAGCATCTTTTATGCAATTAAGCATTTTTATGCGATTTTAGGCATCTCTGTGAAAACAAGCCACTCCGTTCGATCAAGTATTCTTGGGTAACCAAGGACCTTTGTGAGATCAAGCACCTTTGTGCAACCCTGCACGACTTAAGCACTTTAATGTGACCAAGCATCCTCATGCGACTATGTAAAAACATGTCAATCCATACAAACAGAAAACATGTATCTATATGTGAACAATAATAAACATGTTCTGTTACTTGTTTTTTACCCCATATTGCAATTAGTACATTACTTCATGTATTTTATGCAAAACATGTGGACTGGTAAGAGAGGAAGTTATCCTCCACAAACGTGCGTTTCCGCATCATGCGATTTAGCTTTTGTGCGTTTAGCAACAATATGCACCAGCAACTGTGCACCCCAGCAGTTTGTGCGCTTGGCTAGCCTGAAAGCCAGCACCTGTATGAGGATCCTGGGGAGGTTTTCTAGCAACCTATACTCCTCAGAAAGTTTTTAGGAGAAAAAAAAACAGCTTATGTGGGTGCCCAACCGGCAGAAATAAACTGTTGCAGTAATGGACTGACTGGGAAGGTACAAGAAACCTATGGGAATTAAAAAAAAACCCAAGGAGGAGACATAGGCTTCGGCCGTCTAGGCTGAGGGTAAGTTATACGCAGCATGAATCTCTGTAAGAGTGCTTTCACACTATGCCGCCCCGAGCATTGGCGGTAAAATAGCGCTAAAAACGCTGCTATTTTACCGTCGGATTTGCGGCGCATTTCGGCCGCTATCGGGGTGCTTTTAACCCCCGCTAGCACCCGAGAAAAGGGTTAAAACTGCCCGCAATGCGCTGCTACCGCGGCGTATTGCCGGCGGTACATCGGGGCTGCCCATTGATTTCAATGGGCAGGAGCGCATTAGGAGCGGTGAGTTCACCGCTCCTAATGCGCTCTAAAGAAGCTGCTGGCAGGACTTTTTCTGACGCCCTGGCAGCGCACCGCTCCAGTGTGAAAGCCCTCGGGCTTTCACATTGGAGTGAATAGAGCAGCTGTTTAAGGGCTGATTGCAGGCGCTATTTTTAACGCTATAGCACCTGCAAAATGCCCTCAGTGTGAAAGGGTTTAAAAGACTGCAGCTGCAACTTCAGAGCTTGTGAGGCTTCCGATACCTCCGCCTCATCAGATTGCGCCTGTTCCCTGTCCCGATGGTGAACTTTCATCATCAGACCATTTATCCTCTAGTTTGAGGATTTAGAGCAGGGGAAGGGGCACACCCCGTTTTCTGCTCTTTTGTGAGGATGCTGCGATTATAGCAGTTAACCTCGCTTATAAACCAATAAATGCAAATGCAAGAAAATGTCCAAAATGACATATGCAGAGTGGCTTCAATGTTGGGGGAGGCTGCAATGTCTGACAGGGCCAATGCTCATCCTGTGCGGCTGCCTCAAGTCTCTCAGGGGAGGATGGTATCATGCAGGCTTTGGTGCCCCCCTTTTTTTTTTTTTTTCCTGAACCTGTTCTACAGGGAGATATAGTCCTAAGCTAAAAGCAGAGGAACTTAACACAGAACGCTGGAACGCACGCTGCTACGAACGTGGATTAGCCTGTGCAATAATCCAAGCCTGCAGCCCCAGGATGGGCACTTTTTAAATGTAAGCGGCCAACGTTTTTTACTTCAAATTTTATTTTAATAAATGGGTTGCACTATGGAAGCTGTTTGTTTATATTACATGTCCTATACTTGATCATCGGAGGAGAGAGGTACTACATTTCGTCCAGTATATCGTATGTGTGCAGTCACAATCCTGCTCAAGCGAGTGTGACCTTTTTAATTAAAGAGGTCCATACTTTTTGGTAAGCACATTTCAATTACTAGTGCACCTTGGGTGTCGCAAGTCAGAGTATCTTGGTGAAGGAATACAAATGCACGTTTTTTTGAAGGAATCATCTGTTGCAGCAAGGCTTCTGTCACTTGTGACTTTTCTGCTATTTGGTGACTCTTCATATTGGATCTAAAACATCTCATTTGTTTCTTGGGACATATTTTTCTGAACTATTTGACATTTATTTTTCGTTTTTGACTAGCATTTGTTCATTCACCTCACAGAGGTTTATTTGTTTATCACTAATCACTGTTGCTTGATTGGAATTTGTGATTCAATGCTTTGATATAGGTTTATAGTTTTCACTATTATTAATCATTATTAATAATATTCAAATAATCTATCCCAGCGCCCCCTACCACTTGCACATTAAACAAGGATGGTATCATGCAGGCCTTGGTGCCCCTTTTTTTTTCTTCCTGAACCTGTTCTACAGGGAGATATAGTCCTAAGCTAAAAGCAGAGGAACTTAACACAGGTGCATCAACCGCTAAACTTAGTCTAGCAAAAAAAAATGCCTGCTAATCAGCACAGCCTGATACTGAGTAGGTGTCTTAGGTATACCTGTATCCAACACACAGGAGGTGCTTACGTGCCCCAAGCTTCTGTGTCCCTCTGGCTTACAGAGCTCTGGCGTCCGTTTTTTTTTTAAGGGCCCGCCCTGCGCCAGCACTGTGAGCCGGCATGCACGCACACACCAGTGGCAACCACACCCCCCCCTGCTTCCCCGCCATTCTGGCTTCAAAAGCGTGCGCCGCCCCCCCCTCGCGCGCGCAAGTAGGTAAATGGTGGAGGCGGGGGAGAGAGAGATACCCCAAAAGGAGCGCCATGGACCCCGGACTATGAGGGACCCCCCTCCCACACAACTGTGGCAGAGCCTGAAGCGGAGGAAGTGAGCCACTCAAACAGTCCGGCTGACACTGAGCTTACGTTCCTGGAGAGCATGGTAAGTAAAACACCAGGTATGTCTCGTTACTTCCTCTAGTGGCGGAAAACAGGAAAGACATGCAGCTACTCACAGGAGAAAATCCATAAGATTTTTCTTTAGGATTTTCTCACCTACCTTATCCCCGCCGCAGGATACTGCTGAAGATCAGACAGATCCAACCTTCACCCATCACGGCGGGCAGTGTTGTGCCAATCTTCAGGGTTCTGGGTTCCTGTTTAAAGGAGGCTTCTTCCCTGGACCTGTAGAAGACTCTGCCAGAAAAACCTTTGCGCATTTTTTAATACATGCCCAAAGTACCTGATCCCAGAGCCCAGCCCTACAAGAGAGACATTACAGGCAAAACCTTGTTCTTCCATGAGGCCCGGGTACCATCCACTTTAGCGTTTTTCTGGCTTTTTTGGATGGATCCAGTTGTATAGTTCCTTGACCCCCGGAGGGATCTTTCAGTAGAGCTTTCTTCTTAGCACATCTTTAACCATGACCAACACCTTAGACACTGGCGAAAAAACTGGAGGTGCTCCCGGTGTGGGAGGGGTTATATAGGGAGGAAACTTCCTGTCCAAATGATCACACCAGTGTCCAGCACCTGAAGGTGAGATATAACCCATTAATTAACAAGTTTCTGTGTCCCGTGATGTACGATAAAGAAAAAAATGATCTTTCCTCTGTAAACTGCTAATCCCATTAATCTCAATGTAACAGATATAAACAAAGGCAGACGTGTTGAGGCCCAGCCTGGATGGCAACTATTGCTGCCTTCATAGATAGAGCAGAGGAGTGAGCGTAGCCACCCAGGGACATGATGTGTGTTACATGGATTACCAGGAAAAAAAATAAAGAGAAAAAAGCCTGAAGAAAACAAATGCAGCCACAAAATCTATGGACAGGTATGCTGCAATATGTTACGTTTTTGGTTTTAGTTGCACTTTAGAGTATCCATATACAATTCTGACTGTGCAATCTATAACTGGATATAAGCTAAATAATTTTTTTAGCTAAACCCTCACCAACGTAGTTATATCTAAAGCACATTGTACATTTGGACTTTAACATGAGTGGCCAGCTTTTGGGCTTTAGAGCTTGTTTACTTATCTGTTCTAGCGCTGAGCTACATTCAGGTAGCCTATATTAGTAAATGGCCTCACCCACACAAACAGGTTTCACAGGTACAGAGACAGCTTGCCCACACATGGTTCGAAACTCAGCCGGTTCCTGCTATGGCTGGTTTAACATAAATTGATAGCATTCTGCTGTAAGAGTATTGATGTTAACAGGACAGAAAGATCTTCAGAACCCAACTGACATTAGGCTTGATGCACTAATATGAATGAGTTATTGGAACACCACTACTTATTTCATCTCATGATATCCTCCTAAAGAAATTCAACTTACAAATATAAAATGGCACCAATATGTGTAATTTTTATTTTTACATGAAGTGAACATTTTTTTTTCTGCTAGCTCTTGTTTTCTCATAACTCATAATTTTTTCTAGTGCAGTGTTATTTTATTATCAACTCAAACATCTCCTTTTCCTTCTCTCTTCCATAGACAGCTAATGAAGCTCTTAAAAGGGGTTGTAAACCTTCATGTTTTTTCACCTTAATGCATCCTATGCATTAAGGTGAAAAAACACCTTGCACTCTCCGGCCCCCCCGAGCCCCCGTTTTACTTACCTGAGCTTCGAAATTCTGTGGGCGCGATCCTGCGTCGTTCTCCCCATGCCTAATCGGCTCTTCATTGGATAGATTGATAGCAGCGCAGCCATTGGCTCCCGCTGCTGTCAATCAAATCCAATGACGCGGCCGCCGGGGGGCGGGGCCGAGTCATACAATCGGTGGTATTTACTATGGACGCCGATTGTATGGCAAGGGAGCGCGCCCGCAAGGTAACCCCCTCGGGAGAGAGCTTCCCAGAGGGGGTTAGCTTTTGCGGGGAGGAGCTGCGAGAGCCGCCGTGGGACCCCAGAAGAGGACGATCGGGGCCCCTCTGTGCAAAACGAACTGCACAGTGGAGGTAAGTATGACATGTTTGTTATTTTTTTTTATTTTTTAAATGAACCCATAGTATAACTTTAATTATCACCATCCCAATCACCACCAGCTTGGTGGTAACTTATCTGGTAATCTTTGTGAATTGCCTTTTACAGTTAATTTTTCTTAAGGGCTTATTCATACCATATTCATTGAGCTGCACTGATCAGCATAGATCAAAACATGCTCAACACATGGGAACATAAAAAAAAAACAATTGTCTGCGTTTTCACAACTCCCAACACCACAGCACATCGACATGAATGGCATGTCATTTTGTGACACTTCAATAAAGTAAAAAAATAAAAAAGTAAATCGTGTGATGCATTGTGACAATGCATAGCACCCCTCTTTCACAACCTACACCAGCATGCACATGTTTTAGTGTACAAGCTGATGTGAAGGAGTCTTTAATAACCACTTCAATACAGGGCTTTTTGTACCTATTCAATACCGGGCCTATTTTGGCACTTCTCTCCTACATGTACAAATCATCATTCTTTTGCTAGAAAATTACTCAGAACTCCCAAACATTATATATGTTTTTTTTAGCAGACACCCTAGGGAATAAAATGACGGTCATTGCAACATTTTTTCTTGCACAATATTTGCGCAATAATTTTTCAAACGCCTTTTTTAAAAAAAAAAAAATGGTTTCATGAATTAAAAAATAACAAAACAGTAAAGTTAGCCCAATTTTTTGGGAACATATGAAAGATAATGTTACGCCGAGTAAATAGATACCCAACATGTCACGCTTTAAAATTGCGCACACTCATGGAATGGCGCCAAACTTCGGTACTTAAAAATCTCCATAGGCGACGCTTTCATTTTTTTTACAGGTTACCAGGTTAGAATTACAGAGGAGGTCTAGTGCTAGAATTGTTGCACGCGCTCTAACGCACGCGGCGATACCTCACATGCGTGGTTTGAACGGCATTTACATATGTGGGCGACTTACGTGTGCATTCGCTTCTGATCGCGAGCTACCGGGGACAGGGGCGTTTTAAATTTTTTTTATTATTATTTATTTATTTATTTTACTTATTTATTTATTTTTTTACAATGATTTTACTTTTTTTTTTTTTTTTTATCACTTTTATTCCTATTACAAGGAATGTAAACATACCTTGTAATAGGAATGTGTGTGACAGGTTCTCTTTATTGAGAGATGCGGGGTCAATAAGACCCCACATCTCTCCTCCAGGCTGGAAAGCATGAGATCAGTGAAATTTTTTTCACTGATTTCATACTTACAGCCGCAACGGCGGCTTTGTTTACATTTTAGACCCGGGCGTGACGTCATCACATCGCGCCCGGGCCTCCGACGATCATAGAGATGACTGGTGACCATCTGGTCACCAGTCATCTCTATGCTCATCACGTGACTCCACCAACGATGCCGGAAGATTCGCTCCGGGTCCCCGATCGCACGGGGGAGCCCGGAGAAGCACCGGATGGCGGCGGGAGGGGGGGGTGTCCCCTCCCGCCGCCTATAAGAACGATCAAGCGGCGGAACCGCCGCTATGATCGTTCTTATGGTGCACAGAATCGCCGGCACTTCAAAAGGATATCTGAATGATGCCTCTAGCTGCAGGCATCATTCAGATATCCCCCTACAAAGCCGAGGACGTCATATGACGTCCACCCAGGATGGGAGATCCCATCTGTGGACGTCATTTGTCTATGGCTGGGTAGGGAAGTGGTTAATCTGTGGTCAGGAGCAAATAAAAATGACAGAACTGAGAAGCCATAAAGTCCAATAAAGAAAGAAACATCTGATAGACAGGTTCCCTCTGGCATAAATTAGGGAGGTTTAAAAGATATGATACAGGTATAACTACTACAGGACTATCTGGAAACAGCTAGCCTTGTCTATCTATGATCTTCTTCATCAATAAGTGACCCCAATGTTGTCAAACTACGTAGAGTATTTTTCCTAACCTGGTTGTAACTTACAGTAAAGCTGGCCAAAAAAGCATAGAATCTCTGCTGGTTCAGCAGAGGTTGGTTGTACTGACCAGCTGCCTGATGCCTTGAAAGGAATTACTGCCAGCGGCCATAGCTGTGTTCTGCCAGCTGGGAAGGCTCCCCGCACCCATACTGGCAGAACACAATAGCCCAGTGAAAATCGTGCGATTATCTTTCCTGCAACCCGTGGTTGCAGGAAAGAAAAACACACCATATATGGCTTGCTTTAATATGTAAATTTGTAGTCAACTCTACATAAGTAGTTACATAGTTAGTCTAGGGGGAAAATCACACAATTCCATCTAGTTCAATCAATTAAAGTAACACATTCACTGCTTACTGTGATTCACACAGAAGAGCACACTATGAATCTTCTACGGTCTCCTACCTGTAGGAGGATCCTGTAAAGGTACTGGTAATCTTTTATTCAACAGTGTACGTTTTCCACCTCCAGATACCTGCAAGCCATAAGAGAGTTGGGGAGGGTCATTCCAGCCCTTTTCTTTGTTCCCTGTTAGAAAAGAAAAATGTGTTACGGGTTTTAAACTTAAAGTACTGCTCTTTATTTTAGTGTTTGTTTCCACCCTGAGTAGCCACCCTGAGTCTTTAGAAAGTACAGAGTTTTAGCTGCCTACTACTTCTATTCCACATTAGGCAAGATAGCATTTCATTAAGGCAAAATTAAACCCATTTATAATATTGCAGCTTGCCAATTTTTAGATGTTCTGGCTGCATTTGTTTTCTTTTTTAGGCTTTCTTTCCTTGATTTTCACCTGGTAATCCAGCCAGTAAATCTTTTATTTTTCAACAGAACAAGCTCTCCTGCAAATGTAACAGAGTGTCAAGACAAACCATTTACTACTGACAGGGGTGCTTATAATGGTCAGATTTTATTTATTCATGCAAAATCTTTTTCCCAAAAAAAAACAAAACTTGCTGTAACGGCAGCATGAGCTGGAGTTTGGTTTGCCTACAGTCTGAAGGACAGTAAACTCAACTGGCCCTTTGTTTGAAAAGTTTGGAGACCCCTGCTGTAAAAGGAAGATGCTTATACTTACCTATTCTCGAGGTGTCCCTGTCTGCTCACGTGATCAGCTCCCAGCCGCCGGCTTCAGGGGAGAGGAGGGGGAATAGCTGACAACGGATGCCCCAGAGTACCAGACCAGAGCGCCGATTTTAGATTATAGTATGGACTTCCACTTTAAGGAATCTACTACTGGCGGTTTGGTGTCAGATGCCACAGCATATCTTCAGGGATATGGCATCTATGCCTCAATGGGTCGGGGCTGTTTTAGCGGCACCTACTCAATATTAGGTGGGTGGTCATCAAGATATGGCTAATTGGCATGTGTATATACAGGATCTCACAAAAGTGAGTACACCCCTCACATTTTTGTAAATATTTTATTATATCTCTTCATGTGACAACACTGAAGAAATTACACTTTACATTGTAGCAAAGTAGTGAGTGCACAGATTGTATAACAGTGTAAATTTGCTGTCCCCTCACAATAACTTAACACACAGCTATTAATGTCTAAACCGCTGGCAAAAGTAAGTACACCCCTACGTGAAAATGTCCAAATTGGGCCCATTTAGTCATTTTCCTTCCCCAGTGTCATGTGACTCGTTAGTGTTACAAGGTCTCAGGTGTGTTAAATTTGGTTTTATCGCTCTCACTCTCTCATACTGGTCACTGGAAGTTCAACATAGTAGGTGAGGTTGAAAAAAGACACAAGTCCAACCGATGTGTATGATTATATGTCAGTATTACATTGTATATATTCCTGTATGTTGTGGTCGTTCAGGTGATTATCTAATCGTTTTTTGAAACTATCGATACCCCCCGCTGAAACCACCGCCTGTGGAAGGGAATTCCACATCCTTGCCGCTCTTACAGTAAAGAACCCTCTACGCAGTTTAAGGTTAAACCTCTTTTATGTCTTAATAAACTCCCTTCCGCAAAAGAGTTTTAGCCCTATTGTGGGGTTACCAGTATGGTATTTGTAAATTGAAATCATATTCCGTCTCAAGCGTCTCTTCTCCAGAGAGAATAAGTTCAGTGCTTGCAACCTTTCTTCATAACTAATATCCTCCAGACCCTTTATTAGCTTTGTTGCCCTTCTTTGTACTCGCTCCATTTCCAGTACATCCTTCCTGAGGACTGGTGCCCAGAACTGGACAACATACTCCAGGTTAGACGGGCCAGAGTCTTGTAGAGTGGAAGAATTATCGCTTTATCCCTGGAGTTAATCCCCTTTTTAATGCATGCCAATATTCTGTTTGCTTTGTTAGCAGCAGCTTGGCATTGCATGCCATTGCTTAGCCCAGGGCTCGACGAAATCCAGGCGCCAGGTCGCAATTGCGACTAGAAATAGCAACCTGGCGCCTGAGGAAGGAAGCATAGGCCTGCAGAAGGCCGCAAAGCCACGGCCTCAATTACCGGCCGGCCGGCGCGGCCCGACACGATTGCACGGCGGGGGCGCACGGAGACACAGGATACCCCATACTGTGTCTCCGTGCGCCCCCACCTCCCCGCCACGCGATCGCGTCGGACCGCGCCAGCCGGTAATTGAGGCCGCGGCTTTGCAGCCTTCTGCAGGCCTAAGCTTCCTTCTGCGATTTGGCGCCATCTTGTGGTGGCCGCTGGCATGACAAGACTAATTGAGCTTCCCCTGTGTTTTCACTGCCATCTCCTTCCCTCTAATTAGAACCCCCAAACATTATATATATTTTTTATTCTAACATCCTAGAGAATAAAATGGCGGTCGTTGCAATACTTTCTGTCACACCGTATTTGCGCAGCGGTCATACAAGCGCACTTTTTGGGGAAAAATACACTTTTTTAAATTAAAACATAAGACAACAGTAAACTTAGCCCAATTTTTTTTTATATTGTGAAAGATAATGTTACGCCGAGTAAATTGATACCCAACATGTCACACTTCAAAATTGCGTCCGCTCGTGGAATGGCGACAAACTTTTACCCTTTAAAATCTCCATAGGCGACATTTAAAAAATTCTACAGGTTGCATGTTTTGAGTTAGAGGCGGTCTAGGGCTAGAATTACTGCTCTCGCTCTACCAATCGCAGCGATACCTCACATGTGTGATTTGAACACCGCTTTCATATTCCGGCGCTACTCACGTATGTGTTCGCTTCTGCGCGCGAGCTCGGCGGGACAGGGCGCGTATCTGGCTCCTAACTTTTTTAGCCAATTCCTAGATTCCAAGCAAATTTGTCAAACCCTGGCTTAGCCTATCATCTACTAGGCCTTTTTCCATCCTAGATTCCCCCAGAGGTTCACCCCCAAGTGAGCAGATTGCATTCATATTTTTGCCACCCAAATTAATTATTTTACATTTTTCTACATTAAACCTCATTTGCCATGTAGTTGCCCACCCCATTAATTTGTTCAGATCTTCTTGCAAGGTTTCCACATCCTGCGGAGAAGTTATTGCCCTGCTTAGTGTCGTCCGCAAAAACAGATTTAACTGTTTACCCCCATCTTCCAGGTCGTTTATGAGCAAATTAAACAGGATTGGTCCCAGCACAGAACACTGGGGGACCCCACTTCCCACCTCTGACCATTCCGAGTATTCCCCATTTATCACCTCCCTCTGAACTTGCCCTTGTAGCCAGTTTTCAATCCATGTACTCACCCTATGGTCCATGCCAACTGTAAACCGGTGTACAGTAAACGTTTATGGGGAATGTGTCAAATGCTTTTGCAAAATCCAGATACACCACGGCTATGGGCCTTCCTTTATCTAGATGGCAGCTCACCTCCTCATAGAAGGTTAATAGATTGGTTTGGCAAGAACGATTCTTCATGAATCCATGCTGATTACTGCTAATGATACCGTTCTCATTACTAAAATCTTGTAAATAGTCCCTTATCATCCCCTCCAAGAGCTTGTATACTATTGATGTTAGGCTAACTGGTCTGCAATTCCCAGGGATGTATTTTGGCCCTTTTTTAAATATTGGCTTTTCTCCAATCAGCTGGTACCATTTCAGTCAGTAGGCTGTTAGTAAAAATTAGGAACAATGGTCTGGCAATTATTTGACTGAGTTCCCCAAGTACCCTCAGGTGCAAGCTATCTGGTCCCGGTGATTTATTAATGTTAAGTTTCCCAAGTCTATTTCCAATTCTGTCCTCTGTTAGCCATGAGGGTGCTTCCTGTGATGCGTCATGAGGACAAACATTGCAGTTTTGCTTACTGAAGCCCCCTGATTCAGAAGAATAAATTCAATACCTTCGCCATCTCCCCATCCCTTGTTGTAACCAAATGTCTTTTCTCATTCTTTATGGGGCCAATACGGTCTGTCCCCTTTTTTTTTTTTTACGGTTTATATACTTAAGCCCAGGCTCACACTGGGCTGCTGGAGTGAAGCCGTGCGAGTTCAGCTGAACCTGCACGATTTCACTCCTGCCTGTCAGTCCCGATTTCAGCCGCGATTACAGGGACATCTGTGCAGGTTTCTGCACAGATGTCAATGTAAATCGCAGCCCAAAATCGCAAAAAGTAGTACAGAAACTACTTTTTGAAATCGATGCAGCGCCGCACCGATTAGGATGGTGCCATTGCCCGCAATTTGCAGCAAATATCGCAGATTTTACATGTCAAATCGCACCAGTGTGAACCAGGGCTAAAGAATTTGAGATTGGTTTTGCTCTCCTCCACTATGTGTCTTTTGTGTTCTATCTTAGACACCCCAACTGCAACCTTACATATCTTGTTGCATTCTTTGTAAAGTCTGAATGCTGATAATGATCCCTCAGCCCTGTATTTTTTGAAGGCATTCTGCTTTGCTTTTATATGCATTTTTACATTGGAGTTAAGCCATCCAGGACTTTTGTTCGATCTTTTAAATGTATTTCCCAATGGGATGCACTGGCTAATGCCCTTATTCAATATGCTCTTAAAGCAAACCCATCTCTCCTCCGTGTTCTTTGTTACTAAGATTTTATCCTAATTTATATCTTCTAGCAAGGTTCGTAGTTTAGGGAAGTTGGCTCTTTTGAAATTCATTGTCTTTAGCCTCATACACACGGCCGAGAATCTCGTCAGGAAAAAACTCGTTGTTTTTCTTGACGAGATTCTTGGACAAGAAACTTGTCCCGGCCGAGTGTACAAACGCTCGATTCAAAGAACCCGCGGTTCTTCGAATGGAGCGAACGCGGTGACGTCATTGACTACGACGAGCATGCGCTCGCCACATTCGATGCCGTCGCCGCCATCTTGCTACACCCTACCTATGCCTAGGAAGCTACCGCGCATGCGTCAAAGTCATTTTGAGCATGCGCGGGTTTCCACGGCGACAGGCAAGTGTACACACACAAACACACACACTTTTCTCGTCGAGAAACATGCCGACGAGAAAATAGAGAGCAGGTTCTCTATTTTTCTCATCGAGATTCTGGTCAGTGTTCTCGACGAGAAACCATACACACGAACGATTTTCTCGGCAAGAAAGCCATCTCGGCAGTTTTCTTGTTGTTTCTTGCCGAGAAACTCGTTCGTGTGTACGAGGCTTCAGTGTTCCCCTTATGTTTCCTATTTATGTGATTTATACTGAGGCCAATTGACCTGTGATTGCCGTTTCCTAAATTGCCCTGTATTAGCACATCTGTGATCAGATCTGTATTGTTGGTAATTAGTAGATCTAGTAACGCCTTGTTTCTAGTTAATACATCTACTATCTGATAAATGAAATTGTCCTGCAAGATATTTAGGAACTGGCGAGCCTTAGACGAATGTGTGGTTCCCTTCGCCCAGTCTATGTCTGGATAATTTAAATCCCCCATTATGATAACACTTCTCATCCTTGCTGCTAATCCAAATTGTGATAGATGGCCCATCTCCCCCTCAGATTAGGGGGCCTATAGCATACTCTCAGTATTTCCCCTTAGCTTCATCCCTTTGGAGCTCTACCCATAAGGATTCCACCTCCTCCCTAGCTCCCGTATAGATGTCATCTCTCACATTCACTTGTACATTATTCTTACATTACATTGTACATTCATACATTACCCCTCACCCCTTTTTACCCTCTCTATCTCTGCGATAAAAGGGAATACCCTTGAGTGGTTGCCAGCCAATCATGAGAGCTGTTGAACCAGGTCTCTGAAATTCCCACAAAATCTAAATCCTCCTCGTTCAACAGTATCTCTAGTTCACCCATCTTGTCCACCAGGCTCCAGGCATTGGTGAACATGCCACGTAGTCTAGACCAGTCGCATACTGTCCTCTTATTTGGTGTTCCGAGATTGCAAATAGGACTTGTTACTAAGGATGAGCTCTGGCGTGTTCGCATAGTACACGTGCAGAGCCCGCCAGGAAGTCGGCACCGTGCTGCGCTAATCACAGCCAGGGAGACATTTCCCGATCTCTGCAGCCGAGCATCGGGACAATGTCTCCCTGGCTGTGATTAGCGCAGCGCGGTGCCGACTTCCTGGCGGGCTCTGCACTTGTACTATGCGAACACGCCAGAGCTCATCCTTACTTGTTACTATGCTTACCTCGGGTTTATGTGCTTTAGTCAACCTACCACTAATGCCCCCAATGCTACCCTCTGGAATATGATTATTAGTGGTGCAATGGATCGTCATTGATCCGTGATCCGTACGGATCAACATCCTCGGTTCGGCACACACGTGATCCGCAGATTGACGGGGCATGGCCTGGAGAGCAACTGAGTAGGACGCAGGTAGAGTGAGCTCCGCTGCCGTTACTCCTTTTCCTACCATCCTGTCAGCATCCTGGTAGATTCTTGCCATCCACTTCATCCGGGGTTCCGTCCAGTTTCCTCCGCTGCCTTTGGAGCCTGTCAGCCTGCTAGAACGCCACCCATGGCCGTGGACGTGCGGCCTCCCAGTCCTGCATCGGCCATAGGAAAGGCCGTGGCTTCGGCCTAGCTCCCGGAGCGGCGGCCATCTTGGTCCACCCTGCGGCAGCTGCAATAAGGTTTCCTGGCCTTCCTGATTGTCTGGAGTTCGCTCCCCTCCCGGATCAGCCTCCAGAGTGCCTGAGAGCGCTCCCGCAGCACATCCGCAGCCTACACCTGCTTTGGGACAGACCGCGGCGTCGGCCTACCTCCTGGAGAGGCGGCCATCTTGCTCCACCTGGCGGCAGCCTAGGCGAGCTCCCCTGCCTTCCCTGACTGCCCAGTGTTCCGTCCTCCCCTAGAACGGCCTCCAGGCTGCCTGTGGCGGCTACCGAAGCGCCTCCACATCCTGCCTCTATTTTGGGGAAGGAATCAGTCCACACACAGCGTGGTCATGGCGAGCGGAGGAACGGAGGAGCTTGAACGCCCCGCGTCATTTAAATCCCCTGTATGGGAGCATTTTGGCTTCCCTGTCAAATATAATGATGAAGGAAAGAGGTTAGTGGATAAAACCGTGACGGTTTTAATAAACAAAAAGACAAAACTTATGTTTATTTGTATTGTCTTTTTTTTTTTTTTTTTGCTGATCCGAAAAATGATCCGATCTGTGACTCTGATCTGAACCGTGAGTTTTTTGATCCATTGAACCTCTAATGTTCATTGCTGAATATCTCTACCTCTGGACCCTCCCCCTGTCGCCTAGTTTAAAAACCCCTCTAACTTTCCGGCCATCTTCACTCCCAGCACATCTGCACCCTCCTCATTTAGGTGCTATACAACTGGTGACCAACTGAGAAGTCGGCCCAGTTCTCCAGGAACCCAAACCCCTCCTTACTACACTAGCTCCTCAGCCACTTGTCTTCCCTAATCTCCCTTTGCCTTTTTGGTGTGGCTCGAGGTACCGGTAGTATTCCTGAGAATACTACCTTGGAGGTCCTTTTCCTCAATTTAGCTCCTAAGTCCCTAACATTCTTTAGGACACTACATCTGCATCTGACTTTGTCATTGGTGCCAACATGCACCATGACAGCCGGATCTTTCCCAGCCCCTCCCAGTAATCTGTCCAACAGATCCGCGATGTGCCAAACCCAAGCGCCCGGTAGACAGCATACAGTTCGGCGCTTCAGGTCTCTGTCACAGATTGCCCTCTCTGTCCTAAGAATTTAGTCCCCTACCACCAGAATCTGTCTATCCTTTTTAGAGCTGGGCGATTTTCTCCTCAAAAAATCTGCGATTAAAAAAAAACAAAAAAAAACACTTGATTCACGAGTCAAATCGAGTTTATTTTTTTTTGATGGACACCACACCGGTCCTGAGGAGCTGCGGGCAGTAGTTTTTAGGCGAGGCCGTGGCTTCGGCCTAGAATGCGGCGTCCGGCCTCGCGGACTAGGCCGAAGCCGCGGCCTCGTCTAAAAACTCCTGCCCGCAGCTCCTCAGGACCAGCGCAGTGTCAGCGCCGGTCCTGGTGAAAAAAAATAGGATTTTTATAACAGCTTACCTGTAAAATCCTTTTCTTGGAGTACACCACGGGACACAGAGCTAGTCATTACATAATGGGTTAAGGGTCACCAGCGGTGATTGGACACTGGCACAACCAATGGAAGACAGTTCCCCTCCATATAACCCCTCCCATCAGGGAAGTACCTCAGTTTTGTAGCAAAGCAGTAAGGTTCCCATAAGAAGGGGGGGACCTCTGTGTCCCGTGGTGTACTCCAAGAAAAGGATTTTACAGGTAAGCTGTTATAAAAATCCTATTTTCTTTATCGTACACCACGGGACACAGAGCTAGTCATTACATAATGGGACGTCCCAGAGCAATGCTCATATGAAGGGGGGGAGACACAGATCAAAACAGGCCGCTTGCGGACCAGAAGCCCTATACTGCTGCCTGCAGCACAGTTCGCCCAAAGGCGGAATCCTCATGTCCTTTCACATCTATTTGATAGAATTTGGAAAATGTATGGACTGAAGACCAAGTTGCAGCTTTACAGATCTGAGCCATCGAAGCCTGGTGGTGCACTGCCCATGAAGCACTTATCGCCCTGGTAGAGTGCGCCTTAACAGGAAAAGGAGGAGTCCTGTTCTTTAAACCATAAGCTTGAACAATTACTTGTCTAATCCACCTGGAAATGGTGGATTTTGATACCGCTTGGCCCTTCTTGGGCCCATCTGGTAAAATAAACAAAACATCTGTTTTACGTATCTGAGCGGTTGCTTGCAGATACACCCTTACCGCTCTCACTAGATCTAGAGAGTGTAATAATTTTTCCCCCGCCGTCCGCGGGTTTGGAAAAAAGGAAGGCAGAACAATGTCTTGATTCAAGTGAAAAGCCGACACCACCTTAGGTAGAAAAGCCGGATGGGGTCGTAGTACGATTTTGTCCTTGTGACAAATTAGATATGGCTCTTTACAAGAAAGAGCTGCTAGCTCTGATACTCTCCTAGCAGAAGCTATAGCAATCAGAAAGGCCAACTTCCTACTCAATATAATTAAAGGAATATGGCGAATAGGTTCAAAAGGTTGCTTTTGCAACACTGACAATACCAAATTCAAATCCCATGGACACAAGGGAGTCCTAACTGGAGGATTTATCCTCAGTACCCCCTTAATGAATGTCTGAACTAGGGAGTGAGATGCCAATGGTCTCTGAAAGAAGACTGATAGAGCCGATATTTGCCCTTTGATGGTGCTAAGGGCTAAATTCATATCCACTCCTAACTGGCAAAAAGCAAGAATCCTACTTATTTCATATTTCTGAGGATTCCAACATCTGGATTCACACCAGGAAACGTATGCTCTCCAGACTCTCTGATAGATGAGTCTGGAGGCTGGCTTTCTAGCATTAATGAGCATAGAAAGAGCCGGACCAGAGACCCCTCTCTTTTTCAAAATGTGGGTCTCAGCAGCCAGGCCGTCAACTTTAGCCTTTGTAAGGAAGGGTGGAATACTGGACCCTGTGACAGCAGGTCGTGTTGAAGTGGAAACTTCCAGGGCCTTCCTATCGCCATTTTTACAATCTCGGCGTACCAAGGCCTCCTGGGCCAGTTTGGGGCCACTAGGATTACTGGTATTCCCTCCTCCTTGATCCTGCGAAGCAGTCTTTGTAGAAGAGGGATCGGAGGGAATGCATAGATCAGTGAGAACTGATTCCATGGAGTTATTAGAGCGTCTGTATTATTAGAGTGTCTGTCCCGTAGGCTAGAGGATCTCTCGTTCTGGACACAAAGTTGTCCAATTTCTTGTTGAACCTGGCAGCTAGCAGGTCTACATCTGGGTTTCCCCATCTCAGACATATGGCCTGAAAGATCTCGGGGTGAAGAGACCACTCTCCTGGTAGCAGCTGCTGACGACTCAGGTAGTCTGCTTGCCAATTTTCTATCCCTGGAATGAAGATTGCAGAAAGGCAAGGTACATGCTCTTCTGCCCATGCCAGGATCCGGTTCACCTCTCTTTGGGCTGCCCGACTGCGGGTGCCTCCTTGGTGATTGATGTAAGCTACTGCAGTAGCATTGTCGGATTGAACCCGAACTGGGTAGCCCTGTAACCTGTATGTCCAGGTTTTGAGGGCTAGATATACCACCCGGATCTCTAGCACATTGATGGGCAGGATCCCCTGAGTCTTGGCCCAGGTTCCCTGGGTAGAAGCCTCCTCGAATACTGCACCCCAGCCCGATAGGCTGGCATCCCTAGATACCACCTTCCAGGCCACTGGGAGGAAGGACTTTCCCTTCCGTAAATTCCTGGCTTCTAGCCACCAATCGAAGCTGTGGCGTACTTGTGAGGACAGGCGCATGGGTATATCCAGAGCTTGGCTCTTCCTGTTCCAGGAAGCTAAAATATTGCCTTGAAGTAGTCTCGAATGAAACTGGGCGTAAGGGACCGCCTCGAAGGAGGCTACCATCTTTCCCAATAGTCTCATGCAAAGGCGAATAGACGGCCTCTTGTTTGCTTTGACCTTGTGGATCAGGTCTTTCAGAGACTATCTTCGGTTCTGGCAGGTATACCCCGTTTTGGGCTGTATCTATGATCATGCCCAGGTACACTATCCTTCTTTGGGCCTGGAGAGAGGATTTTTGTAAATTTATAATCCATCCTAAATGCTCCAGGTATCCTACTGTAGTGTGTACAGCGTGACCCAATCCCTCCTTTGACTGATCTATTACTAGTAGATCGTCCAGATAGGCTGTTACCGCAATGCCCCGTGTTCTTAGGTTTGCTAACAGAGGAGCTAGCACCTTTGTGAATACTATGGGCGCGGTGGCTACACCAAACGGCAGAGCCACAAATTGAAAGTGGCGATCTTCTACCGCAAACCTTAGGAATCTTTGGTGAGCGGGGAGGATGGGTATGTGTAAATGTGCGTCCTTGATATCTATGGGCGCCATGAATTTTCCGCCCTTTAAAGTGGCGGCCACGGATCGGATCGTTTCCATTCGAAAATGGCGATCGTTCAGGAACCGATTTAGGGATTTTAGATCCAGGATGGGTCTGACATCTCCATTTGGCTTTGGAATCACAAAGAGGTTTGAGTAAAAACCTGCACCTCGCTCTTTTTGGGGTACGTCTGTAACTACCCCTTGAGCCATTAAGCGATTCAAACCTTTGAAGAAGGATTCTCTTTTTTGTGGATCCTTGGAGAGTCTTGAACCTCGGAATTGAGAAGGTGGGATCTCTCGAAATTCCAGTTTGTACCCTGAGGATATTGTGGATACTACCCAATTGTCCTGGATTTCTGACCCCCAAGTCGCTCAGAGCTGATAAAGCCTTCCTCCCACTCGGCCGAGCAGGGGCGCCCCTTCACTGAGAGGCTTTGGGGGCTTGCTTATTAGCTCTTGCACCCCACGGCTTCTTGTTCTTCTGAGCTTGCCCCTTGGCTTTTGTGGGCGGCTAAAACAGGCCGCCGCCACTGGTTGGAGTCAGATTTCCCGGGAGCTGGGGAGAGAGAGCGTTTAAAACAAGATCTCTTGTTTTTCTTTCTCAGGTAAAAGTCGTTTTACCACTTGATATCTTCTGTATATATTTTTCTAAATCTTCCCCAAATAGGCGTTCGCCATGGTACGGGAACTTGCCAACAGCTTTTTGCATGGGGTTTCCGCTGACCAATGCTTAAGCCAAAGTACTCTGCGCATCTGTACCAGCTGGAGTGTAAGGCGTGATGCCTGTATGATAGAATCTCTCATGGCATCCACTGTGAAGCATAAGGCTTTAGGCAAATTTTCCCAATTTCTAGCCTGCTCTGAAGGCAGTTCCTTCAGCCCCTGCTTTACCTGTTGGCTGATGACCTGACACATACCGACTGCTGCTACTGCAGGTTGGGTAATTGAGCCGGCCAAAAGGAAGGAGGATTTCAACTTCCTCTCAGAAGGATCTTTTAAACCCTTGTACATTATCCACCGGACATGTCAGGTTTTTATTTACACAAGAAATAGCCGCAACTACCGCAGGCAGGCTCCATTTCTTTAAAAAAAATTCCCCCATAGGATAAAGAATGTTAAACCTTTTTGGAGGTGAGAAACGCTTATCTGGATGTTGCCAGTTTGCGTATATTAGATCCTCTAGTAACTGATGAACCGGGAAGGAGCATGCACCTTGCAGGGATCTTAATGACCCTAGGGAGGAGACAGGTAATTCCGTTACCTCCGCAGAGGTTAACTTAAATGCACTGCTATAGCATTGTACCTGTGACCTTAAAATCTGGCTCCTCATCCTCTGCTGATGTAGCCTCCTCCTCCTCATCCTCCTCCCTCAGGTACTTCTGAAGGGAGGTCCAATACTGGAAGAGACCTGCTTCGCTTATTGTCCTTTTTAGAGGACTTAGCGATTAAGGTAGCAATTTTTTCCTCCAGATTATTTAGGGCAGCTGATAAAGTGTCCTCAGTGACATATACAGGCCCAGGCTTCACTGGGGAAGCCGCCATACCTGACAGAGGTAATGGCTCATCCTGTACAGGTGCATTTGGCAACACAGGAGAGGAAGGTACCGAGTCAGCACAGCTAGAGCCTCCTCTCAGGCGGTGGTGCTTTCTTATCTCTTTTTGTCCGTATTACTTCCCCTGGAAGGCTTACTGTTTAGACAAAATACAAGGTACCTAAATGCATATACTACCGTGTTCAGTTTAGCAAATACATTAAGTATGCAACTTTTAACACATAACTATGCATAACATGGATGTCTTCTAGGAAGTACCCAATCCAACCACATGGAGTCTTACGTCCCTGTATAGCTGCTGTGTTTCTCTGCCAGGAACAAGAGAACTAACGAGCTTGCTTGCTGCTGCAGTGCTTCTCACACTGACAGTCTTTTAAATTTGGCGCCGTTTCTGTGCCTGCGCGCGCCACGTGCCCGCGCACGCCTTCGCCCCCCCCCTCCGATAAAGCGCGCTCCCGCGCACGCGCGCGGCCCTTAGCGCTATGGCGGTGGCCATAGTGAGAGAGGACTCTCATCAGCCCTTGTTCCCACTTACCTGCATCTGCAGGTGTCTGGTCGGCCACCGAAAGGAGGATCGGGGTGCCCCAGCAAGCTCAGCAGCGGAGGTGACGAGCAGTGTACTTCGCCGAAGCCGACACTGAACAGAGTGAGGTGAGTATATTCAGCTCTTTACTCCCCCCAGTGGTGGAAAAAAAGAAGACATCCATTTTTTGAAAAAGGTCCCAACCTAGTTATGGACCTTCTAATCTCACCTTATCCACGCCGCAGGTTTTTCTGCTGAAAGATTTCAGACAGATACCAAACTTCACCCTTCACGGTGGGCTATGTGTGCCAACCTTCAGGGATATGGGTTCCTATTTAAAGGATACCTCTCCCCTGGGCCTTGTACAAGACTCTTACCAGGACTTTATAGCGAAATAGCGAAAGTGCTGGATCTTAGAGCCCAGTCCTCCGAAGAGAGACATTACAGGCGACGCCTCATGGATGAGGCCCGGATCCCATCCAGATTCAGCTCATTTGTAGGCGTCTTGGATGGATCCGAAAGCATAGCTCTTTTACCCCCAGAGGGTCTCTTTGGTAGAGCTTTCCTTTAGCACCTCCTAACGCGTCCAACACCTTTCGACACTGGCGAAAAAACTGAGGTACTTCCCTGATGGGAGGGGTTATATGGAGGGGAACTGTCTTCCATTGGTTGTGCCAGTGTCCAATCACCGCTGGTGACCCTTACCCCATTATGTAATGACTAGCTCTGTGTCCCGTGGTATACGATAAAGAAATAAATAAAATAGATTTGCTGAAAATTTGAATCGATTTGACCTTTCAAACTTGATTAAAATCGATTTTTTCCCCCAGCCCTAATCCTTTCCCTTCGCTTCCCCCCCACTCTCACTGGAGGAATTCTTCCCCTGGCAGCTAGGATAGTCCCTCAGCTCCAGCAGTGCTGGTCCCTGACCGGTTTCACCATTGTCACTCAATGGAGCGTACTTATTGGGATGCTCCAGCCCAGGATCGGCCTCCCTGGCACTTCCCCCTCTATTCTTCCCGACGGTCACCCATGTTGTGGAGATTTTTATGGAAATGTATTAATGTATGTTGTCAGATGTCCCCCCAGTGTCAGTTTTGCTGTAATGCGCTCATCTGAGCGTATTTGCACATACAGACGTTGGTGGAAGATCGGTGGCGGGAAAATCTTCCTATGGAAACAGCGATGTTTGCTCCATTTAGAGATGTTGTTTTGCGCCCCGTTGGGGGAACTGGCCAGCCCCTGGCGGGGGGCGTTGAATGACTCCGAGCGCACATATCTGTGTCCACAGGAACAGTAGCATAACTATAAAAAAATTGTGGTCCATTTGAGGCATAATTGTTATGTAGTTTCCGTCATTTGGTAACAGTGTATGTCACTGCTAGTCAATTTGAATGAACATTGCATTCATGTATGACATCTCCTGTTGGAAGGAAGGTCCAGGTATTGCCATTTTCCTTGTATGGTCATTTTCCTGTGAGGAAGGAACATCCTGTGAGGTCCCCGCCCATGGGGGAGGGGATTGGTTGCTGCAGCCAATCACCTCCTGTCTGAGATCTTTTGAGTTTAATAAAAGCCTATGAGTAGGCTTTGGCTGGACAGTCTATGCTGGGATGGCCTGACGATAAGATCTATGTGTGAGCCTTGCTTCTTGGATGGATGATGTGATGAACGGTGAGTGGATTTTAGCAAACTTAAAGATAGCATTATTGCAAAAAGATGAATCTAAAGTGTGTGCTTATAGAGCACAGGAAATATAGGCTGTGTGCTCTGCAAACAACCCATATTTCCACGACACCCATCTACTCATTTCTAGTGCCTGCACCTCTTTGTCCCCACCCGCTTCTGTGCTGGCCCTTGCCAGCACCAGCCGGGTATGTTCCCAGCTCTCCTTTAGCAGCTCTCCAGTTGCTTCCCTAGATTCAGAACCTGGGCTTCCAGGGAAACAATGTGCTTACATTTTGCACAGCAGTATTTGCCCTCGATCAGATGATCAAGGAACGCATACATGCCGCAAGATGTACACCAAGTTGCATCTCCACAGCCGCCGGGCATCGTACCTACTGATTTAATGAGGATTAGGGATTATACCCTGTCCAAATTACCATCACAATTATGACAAATCACGGCTTAAACTATCTTGCTTTGCATGTAATGAGTCCATCTCATATATTAATTTCACCTTTTAAGTTGCATTAGTGAAATAAATGAACTTTTGCACAATATTTTAATTTTTAGAGTAACACCTGTACAGCGGTTTAACAGGCCAGGTTCCACTCAGAACAGGCCTCGCCATGGTCGACCACAGAAGTAAAGTGCACGTTCTCAGCATCATATCCAGGAGGTTGCCTTTGGGAAATAGACATATGAGTGCTGCCAGCATTGCTGCAGAGGTGGGGGGTCAGCCTGTCAGTGCTCAGACCATACGCCGCATAATGCATCAAATTGGTCTGCATGGCTGTCGTCCCAGAAGGAAGCCTCTTCTAAAGAAGATGCACAAGAAAGCCCGCAAACAGTTTGCTGAAGACAAGCAAACTAAGGACATGGATTACTGGAACCATGTCCTGTGGTCTGATGAGACCAAGATAAACTTATTTGGTTCAGATGGTGTCAAGCGTGTGTGGCGGCAATCAGATGAGGAGTAAAAAGGCCTACAGTCAAGCATGGTGGTGTGAGTGTCATAGTCTGGAGCTGCATGAGTGCTGCCGGCACTGGGGAGGTACAGTGTGACACACTGAAGCTGAACATGATCCCCTCCCTTCGGAAACTGGGCCGCAGGGCAGTATTCCAACAAGATAACGACCCCAAACACCCCTCCAAGACGACCACTGCCTTGCTGAAGAAGCTGAGGGTAGAGGTGATTGACTGGCCAAGCATGTCTCCAGACCTAAACCCTATTGAGCATCTGTGGGGCATCCTCAAACGGAAGGTGGAGGAGAGCAAGGTCTCCAACATCCACCAGCTCCGTGATGTCGTCATGGAGGAGTGGAAGAGGACTCCAGTGGCAACCTGTGAAGCTCTGGTGAGCTCCATGCCCAAGAGGGTAATGCAGTGCTGGAAAATAATGGTGGCCACACAAAATATTAAGACTTTGGGCCCCATTCACTTTTGTTGCCAGTGGTTTAGACATTAATGGCTGTGTGTTGAGTTATTTTGAGGGGGACAGCAAATTTACAGTTATACAAGCTGTACCCTTACTACTTTACATGGTAGCAAAGTGTAATTTCTTCAGTGTTGTCACATGAAAAGATAATATATTTCCAAAAATGTGAGGGGTGTACTCACTTTTGAGATACTGTATACACACAGGCCAATTAGCCATATCTTGATGACCACACACACACACAGTATATCTATATATATATATATATTGTGGCAGAGCGAGGCTCTGTCCCAGTGAAAAAAGGGTTAAAGTGGACGCAGAGTCTGCATATCGGCTGAGTGCAGAGCTACAGAGCGTAAATTTAAAAAAACAGAGAAAACTGCTCTGGCAGTTTTCTCAGATTTTGCTATTTCTACATGGGGCTTCTATGGCTTGGAGATCCTTCAGAGTCTTGGGTGGGATGGGATCTCCAACCCTGTGTCCGGGTCTTGTGGACAGCCAGCATGGTGTGTGCTCAGGTGCACACAACCAATATAATGAGGGGCTGGTGAGAGCAGAGGAGAGTGAAAGATGGTGAGCAGCTTGCTTACTGCAGTAGCTGCTAGTGAGTGTCTCTGTGTGAGGACAAACGCTGTGTGCGTTGAAGGGCTTTAAGCTGTGTGCGTCCAAGGAGCCAGAAGCTGTGTGCATTAAGGGACTTCAAGCTGTGTGCGTTGTGAGGGGGTTAACTCGGTAGCGGGTGTGTGTGACCCCCTGGATGGGCTCCCCACACAAAAACAGGCACAGCAGACGGAGGTTGTGGTTTTCAAGATCAAAAGGTGCGGTTTATTTCTCTATTTACAGTGACAAAAACACAGCAAAGCAAAAAGAAACATAAACAAAATAAATCCTGGTCAGCTTGACCTCTGACTAAACATGCAGGTTTCCCTAACTAACAACTGGGATCAGCCTGGTGCTGTCCTAGTCCCTAAGTCCCTGGTTTAGTAAATGTCCAAACAAATAGCCACACAGGCTTTGTCTCACCGCACAGGGGTTCACTCTCCCTAGACAGTCCACACAGGTCTGGTTCCAGGCATGAGCAAACACCTAATGAAGCTGGGAGTTTTTATAGAGGCCTTAAACGAGCTGACAAGCTTCAGCTGGTCTCATCAACTCCCTGCCTGCACGACGCCCAGCACTCTCCCTAGAGGTATGAATCATCCATGAGCCCACTAGCCTCAGCTGGGCTTCATCAACTCTCTCCCTAGTTGTATAAGTCGGCATAAAGCCTGAATCTGGGAGAAATATACCTACCCCCCTGGATGCAACCAGGTGACTTTACCTTCCTGCTGTCACAGCGTTTATGAAGCCCAAAGCTGTGTGCATCCAAGACTGTGAGATTGGAAGATATAGTGGTTTAAGGTATCAGTACCTAAAGCAAGCAGAGGAACTGCTAACGAGAGCCAGGTGGCTTGGTATGTTTTCCTTATTTTTTGAACTGCTAAATGAAGTTAAACCCCTGCGTGGGAATCCTGAAGGGACAGTTTGCTTTTGTTTTTCTGTTTAAATAAACGTGGGCTACCAGGCCCTTAACTAGAATGCCTGTCTGATATGGACTCACTGCATAAAAACGCATCTATCCACTTGAGCTAAAACACCCCAATATCACAGTGGTGGATTCAGCAGGCAACACTACGGTGGAATCCGGGTCCTTGCTCCACAGTGAGTTCAGGTCAGGAACTGTTGGCTAAGTGTGGAAGTGCAGCCAGGCGAAAGGCATTGTGTGTTGCAGGTGGTGTACCTGTGAACGAAAAGTCAATTTTTTTCTCTGCGATGAACTGCTACTAGCTGTGTGTGGCAGCCAGGCGAACATCATTGCACAGAAGTTTGATGGACTGTGTTGCATGCAGGTTGTGTACCTGTGAAAGGAGAATCACATTTTCTTCCCTCTGCTGTGAACTGTGTTACTGGTTGCTGTGTGCAACACCGCAAGGATGGGGCGGTCAAAGCAGAAAAAGGAGGCGATCCTTGCTGAAGCAAGAGAAAGGCTACTGTGGCTAGAGGGTATTTCACCACATGCCCCAGCCAAACCAGAGAATTTGACTGAGCGTGAAATCTCTGTGATCTGGGGTAAGTTACTCATGTCACCCCCAGTTAAAAGTGAAGAAGTGAAAGAGGTTGTCCCTGGCAACAGGAAGCCGGGTGGACAACAGCGTGTGGAAAAGAGGAGAATGGTCGTCCGTGGAAGCAACGTCCAGGCCAGCAGGGATGTTGGGGATCCAAGGAGTCTGTCTGCTGATGGTCATGACCAGTGGAGTCCTCAAGAGTGGTATCCCATGGCAACAGAGAGCCAGGCATTGAGGAGATGCCAAGAAATTAAATTTCAGCGTCCAGTACCGTGCTTGGAATGTGGTCAAGTGGGGCATGGGATCTTTACTTGCCCAAGGTTCTGGAACACCGCTGAAGAGTCTGGAAAGGCTGCAGTGTCGCCATATGGCCCCAAAGAGACAGTAGCTGGTATGGATGCAGCTGAGAGACAGCGCACTCAAGTGAAGGCTATGATGCCAGCCACT
Source organism: Rana muscosa (assembly GCA_029206835.1). Taxonomy (NCBI): domain Eukaryota; kingdom Metazoa; phylum Chordata; class Amphibia; order Anura; family Ranidae; genus Rana; species Rana muscosa. The sequence continues at coordinate 48,164,925 of CM055118.1, forward strand.
GAAAATGGTAAGACTGTTCCAGTTTATGGTACTGAACCCAGTGAAGTGGGAGTAGATCCAGTGGGGAGATCCGCAGTGCCAATGGACATAGACTTGCGACAGTGTGCTACCCAGAGCAGTGGGGAGGCACAGAATAAAGCCCAACTAGCCGCAGGGCTAAAGACTGGAAAGGACATGGGGACTCTGCATGTGCCTGCTATAGTCCAGCAGGTGGCTGGGAAAATAGAGTTAGGGGTGACCAAAACAGTGCTTGTGCCATGTTCCCTAGTGACAAGTACTGCAGGGTTGCCCAGGGAGACTTCCAAGAAGTCCGCAGTGACGGAGCCGAGCGTTTCCCAGGTCAACTTTGGAGCTGCCCATGTAGGAAAGGGTTCCCCTTTAAAAATGGAGGGCGCTGTGAGGAGTCACTCAGAGGCTTTGGTGGGTAATAGACAATCCACAAAAGTAGCAGTTATGTCTACACGTAGTGAAAATTCTGATGGTTATGCTGACAAAAGTGTTACTGTTGGCAAATGTGATGGTATTGGTGATCATGACATTGAAAAATGTGTTTCCTTTAGTGTCATGTCTGAAAATGTTGGAAATGTGTTTACTACCAAATGATGGGAGTAGGATATCTCCCATGACAACCAGAAGCGCAGGATTGTCCATGGAACTCTCATGGGGCCTCCATGTGTTGGAGCCAGAGGTTTTCCAGGATTGCTGTGGTGCTACTCTGGTGAAACAAGGGAAGACTGTCACATAGTGAGTGTGTGTGGGCGCAGCCCCACAACCCTAAGTGTAACCCAGTTGTCAAGGGGTTAGATCAGCCTGAAAAAGCTGAAAGTGAAGAGCTGTATGTGTCTGTAGCGCCACCAAAGCAAGGTGTTCAAAATAAGGTATTGCACCTTGCCTTGGTTGAGGATGCAATCTCCCAGTGTGATGTGAGAAAAAAAATATTGTCACAATGTGAGGTAGATAGAAGTGACAAGTGTGTTGTTTTGGCTAGTGAATCTCAGGTTCCTGTTGGGCCTTCTAGAGCAGGTGATGCAGTGCTGTGGAGCACCAGTGATGGAACCACAGGAGACTGGGATGATTGGTGTAAGGAAGCAGTTGCGGCACTAGGCCAAGTGACAAGGAATTACGAAGCAATGATGTGTGACAGAGTTGTGGACAGAACACCTGCTGTGCCCAGTGGAGGGATCGCAGAATGGCCAGTGCTCAAGGGCACGCCAGCCCCTGCAAAGGCTGATGCCCTCCAGTCTGAAGGAACGGTTCTGGGCGCAGGCATGGCAGATGGGTTGTCCACGGCCCAGCAACTAAATAATGGCAAGTGTCAAGTTGACAATGTGACTAATGTTGACTTGCAGAGGCGCATTGGTGTAGCGTTAGAGGTGAAGAGGAGACATGTGTCTGACAGCGCTCCAGGGGAGCAACAGGCTGGGATAAGGGGTACCTTCAAGGAGATGGTGGTCTCTTCAAATGTCTCAACCTCACAAGCTGCAATGGATGAGCCCCTCCATGTCTCGGACAGGGGAAAGGTTCCCAAAAAGGTCACGCATTTAGACATTGGTTGCATAGAGTTGACAAAAACTTTATTAGAAATGCTGGAGTTGGTAAAAGTGCCCTCACTGTACACTTGGGTGTCTCCACCGCAGTCGGACCAGGTGGTGCTGCGTGGTACCAATAGGTGGAGCCAGGTGGTACAGGCTGTGCTGGGAAGCTTGTTAACAGTGTGGCAAATAGTTCTGAGGTTCTCTAAGGGGGTGCTCCCAGTTACTGAGTTGTCTGGAAGGCGCTCAGAACTGTTGGAGTCATCAAAGGTCTCTCCGGCTGGTGTAGTGACTGGAAACATCTCTGCTGGTGTGCTCCAAGGTGCAGCTGAGCAGTGGTCAGTAGAGGGCGCAGATACTGTCTCGGCAGCTAAATCTCATGAGAAGGAAGGGCCCAGAATAGATGCAGCACTAGCAGAGATGCTTTCTATCACTCAGAAAGAGGTACAACTTAAAGTACCCGGAGACACTGTGAGAAAAAGTGCTATAGGTGAATGCTGCAACAATGTAATGTGTACATCAGAAAGAAGTAGTTTGTGCCTAGATCAGTGTCATCTGTTAGATCAGTTACCCATAGAGTGTTGGACAACAGGTGAGGTAGAACTTGGCTTTAGTCCTGTGGGATTTAATCTCTCGCCTATGTGTGGTCCCTCCTCAGGTCTGGTACTAACAAGCACTGAGATGGACAGCACTGATTGCGTTGGAAAGTGTGACATTAAAATATATGATTTAATGATTGGCGCTGTTAAAAGCAATGTGGTTGCCCTGGGTAACAAGAGAGAGGTTTTTGAACCTGAAAGACCTGTGGTGAAAGATAAAACTTATTTACGTAAGCTGAAAGGTAGGATCAGGGTAGGCAGAGTTCCCCCAAGAGAGGAGAGTATGCTCAGGGACCCAAAGAGAAGAGAGGGAAGGCAGAGTATACGGAATTATAGGACCCTGTTAAGATCCAAGCTGGGACGTACCTGGAAGCACACCCGAAAAAAGGGTTGGGCCTACGTGGCTGATGGCCAGCACAGAGGTGTCCCAACTACTATGATGGGTGCAGGTGTTTCTCCCTCTGGATCAAAACAAGAGGGGGGGGTATGTGGCAGAGCGAGGCTCTGTCCCAGTGAAAAAAGGGTTAAAGTGGACACAGAGTCTGCATATCGGCTGAGTGCAGAGCTACAGAGCGTAAATTTTAAAAAACAGAGAAAACTGCTCTGGCAGTTTTCTCAGATTTTGCTATTTCTACATGGGGCTTCTATGGCTTGAAGATCCTTCAGAGTCTTGGGTGGGATGGGATCTCCAACCCTGTGTCCGGGTCTTGTGGACAGCCAGCATGGTGTGTGCTCAGGTGCACACAACCAATATAATGAGGGGCTGGTGAGAGCAGAGGAGAGTGAAGGATGGTGAGCAGCTTGCTTACTGCAGTAGCTGCTAGTGAGTGTCTCTGTGTGAGGATAAGCGCTGTGTGCGTTGAAGGGCTTTAGGCCCCATGCACACGAGACGCAGGTGCAAACTCTGCTGAACACACGTTTTTAAACGCTGAAACCGGCGTTTATAAACGCGCGTTTTGCGGCCGCGTTTAGCGGCGTTTAACCGCGTTTGCGTTTATAAGCGTTTCATCATAGACCCTCCCTAAGCTCAAAAAAACAGTAAATTTTAACCATTTCAGCCAGTTTGTGAGACCAGAGTGAGTAGCAGCAGTGTACTTGTATTTAGCGTATCACTTGCCACATCATCTGCCACAAGTTGTGGATTGTCCACTTGCCACGTCACCTGGCCACATCACCTGGCCACGTCACCTGGCCACGTCACCTGCCACAAGTTGTGGATTGTCCACTTGCCACGTCACCTTGCCACATCACGTGCCACGTCACCTGCCACAAGTTGTGGATTGTCCACTTGCCACGTTACCTGGCCACGTCACCTGGCCATGTTACCTGCCACGTCACCTGGCCACGTTACCTGCCACGTCAGCTGGCCACGTCACCTGCCACAAGTTGTGGATTGTCCACTTGCCACGTCACCTGCCACGTCACCTGGCCACGTCACCTGCCACAAGTTGTGGATTGTCCACTTGCCATGTCACCTGGCCACATCACGTGCCACGTCACCTGGCCACTTCACCTGCCACAAGTTGTGAATTGTCCACTTGCCACATCACCTGCCACGTCACCTGGCCACGTCACCTGGCCACGTCACCTGGCCACGTCACCTGCCACAAGTTGTGGATTGTCCACTTGCCACGTCACCTGGCCACGTCACCTGCCACAAGTTGTGGATTGTCCACTTGCCACGTCACCTGGCCACGTCACCTAGCCATGTTACCTGCCCACATTACCTGCCACGTCATCTAGCCACGTCACCTGCCACAAGTTGTGGATTGTCCACTTGCCACGTCACCTGGCCACGTCACCTGGCCACGTTACCTGGCCACGTTACCTGGCCACGTCACCTGGCCACGTCACCTGCCACAAGCTGTGGATTGTCCACTTGCCACGTCACCTGGCCACGTCACCTGGCCACATCACCTGACACAAGTTGTTGATTGTCCACTTGCCACTTTACCTGCCACAAGTTGTGGATTGTCCACAATGCGATGCAAGCAATTACAGTTTTCTTTTATATTTTTTAATAGTTTTTCATCATTTGCCATCATTTTTGAGATTTCTAATGTTAAAAAATAGGTCACCTTTAAAAACGCTTATAAACGCAAACGCGGCAAAACGCCGGTACCGCGTTTAGCCGCGTTTAGCAGCGTTTAGCGTCTGAAACGTGAAAACTTTTGCGTCTGAACCCATTTTTTTGCTTCTGGAAAAACGAGGTTAAACGCAACTGCTTGTAAACGCCAAAAAACGAGAGTGTGTGCATGGACACATAGGATAACATTGAATGGGTTCAGGAGCAGTTGAAAAAAGCGTCCAACTGCCTCTGAACGCGCGTTCAACAGCAAATAACAGCGTCTCGTGTGCATGGGGCCTTAAGCTGTGTGTGTCCAAGGAGCCAGAAGCTGTGTGCATTAACCACTTAACAACCACCTGCCGACAAATAACGGCGGCAGGGTGGTTGCTTAACTCTGGGAGGACGTTATATAACGTCCTCCCAGAATCGCGCTCCCGCGCGCCCCCTGGGGCGCGCACACGGGAAACTCCGTCACGAATCGCGGTAAATCGCCGCTGATAGCGGCCGTTTACCACGTGATCGCTCCGTCAAATGACGGAGCAATCACTTGTAAACAGACCGGCGTCATTTGATGACGCCGGTTCCTCCCTCCCCTCTCTGTACCGATCGGTACAGTGTGAGAGGGGAGGGGGAGGGAGCGGATGGCAGCAGCAGCACTGTGGGCTGGATCTGTGACAATTGCAGTCACAGATCCATCCATCCATCCATCCCTGCTCAGCCATCCCTGTGCTATACCCTGCCAATACTCTGCAATACACCCTGCCAATACTCTGCAAAATACCCTGGTGCAATACTCTGCAATACCCTGGTGCAATACTCTGCAATACCCTGGTGCAATACCCTGCGAAATACCCTGCGAAATACCCTGCGAAATACCCTGCGAAATACCCTGCGAAATACCCTGCAATACCCTGCGAAATACCCTGCGAAATACCCTGCGAAATACCCTGCGAAATACCCTGCGCAATACTCTGCAATACCCTGCGCAATACTCTGCAATACCCTGCGCAATACTCTGCAATACCCTGCGCAATACTCTGCAATACCCTGCGCAATACTCTGCAATACCCTGCGCAATACTCTGCAATACCCTGCGCAATACTCTGCAATACCCTGCGCAATACTCTGCAATACCCTGCACAATACTCTGCAATACCCTGCACAATACTCTGCAATACCCTGCACAATACTCTGCAATACCCTGCACAATACTCTGCAATACCCTGCACAATACTCTGCAATACCCTGCACAATACTCTGCAATACCCTCCACAATACCCTGTGCAATACCCTCCACAATACCCTGTGCAATGCCCGTGCAATACCCCGCAATGCCCGGCAATACTCCGCAATGCCCGGCAATACTCCGCAATGCCCGGCAATACTCCGCAATGCCCGGCAATACTCCGCAATGCCCGGCAATACTCCGCAATGCCCGGCAATACTCTGCAATAACCACTTCCCGCCCTCCGGCCGTCATATGACGTCCTTGACTTTGTGCGGGGATATCTGAATGATGCCTGCAGCTACAGGCATCATTCAGATATCGGCTTTTTCAGCCGGCGATTCCCTACACCATAAGAACAATCATAGCGGCTGTTCCGCCGCTTGATCATTCTTACGGGAGGCAAGAGGGGATGTCTCCCCCCCCCCCCCGCCGCCCTCCGGTGCTTCTACCGACTCACCGCTACGATCAAAGCCAGGATTGTTGTTTTTTTTTTTTTGTATTTTTTTCAGGCTTCCCAGCCTAGAGGTGAGATGTGGGGTCTTATTGACACCCCCCCCCCCCCCCCTCATATCTCACTGTAAAGAGGACCTGTCATGCCATATTCCTATTACAAGGGATGTTTACGTTCCTTGTAATAGGTATAAAAGTGATCAAAAAAATGTTTAGGGCGGAAAAACATGTCAAACTAAAATAAAATGAAGAATAAAATTTTTTTTTTTTTTTTTAAAGCGCCCCTGTCCCCGTGAGCTCGCATACAGAAGCGAACGCATACGTAAGTCCCGCCCACATATGAAAACGGTTTTCAAACCACACATGTGAGGTATCTCTGCGAACGTTAGAGCGAGAGCAATCATTTTGGCCCTAGACCTCCTCTGTAACTCAAAACATGTAACCAGTAAAAATATTTAAAGCGTCGCCTATGGGGATTTTTTAAGTAGCGAAGTTTGGCGCCATTCCACGAGTGTGTGCAATTTTTAAGGGCGACATGTTAGGTATCTATTTACTCGGCGTAACTTCATCTTTCACATTATGCAAAAACATTGGGCTAACTTTACTGTTTTTTTTTTTTTTTTTTTTAAGCACAAAACATTTTTTTTCCGTAAAAAACGCGTTAAAAAAATTGCTGCGCAAATATCGTGCGAGATAAAAAGTTGCAACAACCACCATTATATTCTCTAAGGTCTTTGCTAAAAAAACATATATAATGTTTTGGGGTTCTATGTAATTTTCTAGCAAATAAATGATGATTTTTACATGTAGGAGAGAAATGTCAGAATTGGCCTTGGTGCTCCAGAACGCCTGAAGGTGCTCCCTGCATGTTGGGCCTCTGTATGTGGCCACGCTGTGTAAAAGTCTCACACATGTGGTATCGCCATACTCGGGAGTAATAGCAGAATGTGTTTTGGGGTGTAATTTGTGGAATGCATATGCTGTGTGTGAGAAATAACCTGCTAATATGACAATTTTGTGAAAAAAAAAAAGAGAAAAAAAAAAATCTTGATTTTGCAAAGAATTGTGGGAAAAAATGACAACTTCAAAAAACTCACAATGCCTCTTTCTGAATACCTTGGAATGTCTTCTTTCCAAAAAGGGGTCATTTGGGGGGTATTTGTACTTTTCTGGCATGTTAGGGTCTCAAGAATTGAGATAGGCCGTCAGTACTTCAGGTGTGATCAATTTTCAGATATTGGCACCATAGCTTGTGGACTCTATAACTTTCACAAAGACCAAATAATATACACCAATTTGTACTTATTTTTACCAAAGATATGTAGCAGTATAAATTTTGGCCAAAATTTATGAAGAAAAAATAGTAATTTGCAAAATTTTATAACAGAAACGAAAAAAAAATCATTTTTTTACAAAATTTTCAGTCTTTTTTCTCTTATAGCGCAAAAAATAAAAAACCCAACAGTGATTAAATACCACCAAAAGAAAGCTCTATTTGTGTGAAAAAAAAGGACAAAAATTTCATATGGGTACAGTGTTGTATGACTGAGTAATTGTCATTCAAAATGTGAGAGCACCGAAAGCTGAAAATTGGTCTGGTTATTAAGGGGGTTTAAGTGCCCAGTGGTCAAGTGGTTAAGGGACTTCAAGCTGTGTGCGTTTAGGAAGCCCAAAGCTGTGTGCATCCAAGACTGTGAGATTGGAAGATATAGTGGTTTAAGGTATCAGTACCTAAAGCAAGCAGAGGAACTGCTAACGAGAGCCAGGTGGCTTGGTATGTTTTCCTTATTTTTTGAACTGCTAAATGAAGTTAAACCCCTGCGTGGGAATCCTGAAGGGACAGTTTGCTTTTGTTTTTCTGTTTAAATAAACGTGGGCTACCAGGCCCTTAACTAGAATGCCTGTCTGATATGGACTCACTGCATAAAAACGCATCTATCCACTTGAGCTAAAACACCCCAATATCACAATATACACACACACACACACACACACACACACACACACACAATATACATACCGTACAAAAATCAGGCAGCACAGTATTATACATATACACACACACTTCTTTTTGAGCCAGCATCTTCAATTCCTTGCAGAGGCAAGGATGATGTAGTCCCCTTGCAGCCTACTGGGATACTCACATTATGTATCCTAGAAGGCTTTAAGGCAGGGGTGCCCAACCGCTGGCCCACGGCGCCCTTTGATGTAGCCCACCAACTCCTATTTTGGGATGGCGGGTCAGCAAGCCCAGATCGTGGGTTTCCTACCCGCTGTCCCTAAGCATCAGTGTGAAGAAAGGAGGCGGCGTTAGAGGAAGCAGAGCCAATGCTTCCTATATAGCGCTGGCTCCTGTCACAGGCAGAGTGGTATCAAATGTACACCTGGGACAGGAGCAATACAAGAAGCATCGGCTCTGCTCTCTACTGCAGTCGCATGCTTCCTCCAGCGTTCCTCTCACACTGATGCTCGTTATTGGCGGGTCGGGAACCTGCAATCTGGGACCGCAGCCACCAGGGATACCCACCAACTAGAGCTGCACGATTCTGGCTAAAATAAGAATCACTATTTTTTTGCTTAGAACAGGGCTCGACAAACCCCGGGCGCCAGGTCGCCATTGCGACTAGAATTAGCGACCTGGGGCAGTACAGCTGGGAAATCCTGTCTCTCCGTGTCCCCCCCCCCCCCCCGCGGGATCGCGACGGGCCGCGCCAGCCGGTAATTGAGGCCGCGGCCTTCTGCAGGCCTATGCTTCCTTCTGTGATATGGCGCCATCTTGTGGTGGCCGTTGGTATGACAAGACAAACAGCAATGCTAATGGAGCTTCCCCAGTTTGTTTTCACTGCCATCTCCTTCCCTCTAATTAGAACCCCCAAACATTATATATATTTTTTATTCTAACACCCTAGAGAATAAAATGGCGGTCGTTGCAATACTTTCTGTCACACCGTATTTGCGCAGCGGTCTTACAAGCGCACTTTTTTGGGAAAAAATACATTTTTTTTTATAAAAAAATAAGACAACAGTAAAGTCAGCCCAATTTTTTTTTATATTGAGAAAGATAATGTTACGCCGAGTAAATTGATACCCAACATGTCACGCTTCAAAATTGCGTTCGCTCGTGGAATGGCGACTAACTTTTACCCTTTAAAATCTCCATAGGCGACGTTTAAAAAATTCTACAGGTTGCATGTTTTGAGTTACAGGTTAGATCTAGGGCTAGAATTATTGCTCTCGATCTACCGATCGCGGCGATACCTCATGTGTGGTTTGAACACCGCTTTCATATGCGGGCGCTACTCACGTATGCGTTCGCTTCTGCGCGCGAGCTCGGCGGGACGGGGCGCGTTCCTGGCTCCTAACTTTTTTAGCTGGCTCCTAGATTCCAAGCAAAATTGTCAAGCCCTGGCTTAGAATAAAGATCACCATTCTCTCACCATTCTCGCAGCGTAACATCATCTTTCACATTATACAAAAAAATTGGGCTAACCTTACTGTTTATTTTTTTTAAATTGAAGTGTATTTTTTCCACAAAAATTGCGTTTGAAAGACCGCTGCGCAAATACAGTGTGACATAAAATATTGCAACAATCGCCATTTTATTCCCTAGGGTCGCTGCTAAATACAAATTATATATATATATGAAACAAGTGTAGCGGCCTCACCCCGACCTCTTTAGCTAGGGGTATGTCGAGCGACAGAGTGAGGTGCGCTACGGCCCATGTCCTCCCCATGGCTGTGGGTGAGGTGAAGGCCAGTACCAATCTTTTCCTCGGGCCAAATGTGTGCTGGTTATGAGGGTCAGTCCTTCCGTGCCAGAATCTCCCTTTGTTCCCATCAACAGAGTCCATACACCCATCAAAGTCCAAACTCAGGTTTATTGCGTATCTCCACATACAGTCAAATGCAACGGCATGATACGATGGGGGAGCAGGTCGAGGCACTGTACAGGTTCCTAGTCCCTACACTCCCTGTGCTATGACCAGGGGTTGCAGGAGTCTTGATTAAAGCTCCTCCGCTGCGCTGTAGCCCCCATCAGGGGAAGATGTCCTCCAAGGGAGTTACCGAAGGCCCATCCGTCACCGGGTTGACACTGCACCGGGTCTTCGGACGGGTGACCTCCCCAGCCTCCTCACCTCAGATGCGGGTCCCCTCGCAAGGGGCGCCCTGGAGCAACTTCACCCTCGCGGGACCCAGTCGGAGTCACCGGGTCCCAGGCCTCCTCAATAGTACCTCACCCCAGGCTGAAGGTGCCTGGGATGGACTCCATCTTCATTCCGGCCAGGCCTAGGGTGCCTAGGCCGGAACCTTGAACCGCCCGCACCCAGGCCTAAGGTGCCTGGGTGCGTGAAGAGATGATCCTCCCCCAAAAGACCTCGTGGCGAGGGCGTCTCCCCCTTTTATATCCTCCCATCAACACCACGACGGGTTCCCCGCCCCAGCCGTACCATCTCCAGGAAGGGACAAAAAGGGTAGCACTGTGGTAGTGATTCTACCTCGAGCCTGTAGGTACCTCGCCACCCACAGGCCAAGGAGAATATTGCACCACCCAATCCTCCACGAATAACAAAAAGGGGTCTAATCCCTGACATAATTACACACCTGGGTCTCTCTACCCCCAGGTGTATCCCACTAACTTTGAAGACCCCGCTACACAAGTGTCAGAAAAAGGTTTATTTTTTAAGAGGTTAAACTTCCCTCATTTACAGACCGAAGTTCATCCCTTTGATCTAAGAACGAAAAGTTACAATGTTTAGGCTTCATGTATACGGGACGTTGTTCAACCTCTCCTGAACGATTTAACTTGACAGCTAAAAACCAGTGTCTAAAAACGGCCGTTTAGCCACGTTTACTTCTAGAAGCATTTGAGAAAAAAAAAAAAATTTTGTTAAAATGAAACGCTGCTAAACGTGAGTTGCCGCGTTAAGCCGTGTTTGGCGCCTTAAACTGCCTCTAAACACAGCTTCTGAATGCATTTTTTGGGTTCAAGAAAAAGCCTCTAAACACAACTGCCTATAAACGACTATAAACAACCACTGTACATGTACTGATAAGCTAACAGAGGATAGTTAAGGAGCAGTTGAAAAAAATGCCCAACTGCTCCTAAACTTCCGTTTACCAGCAGCAATGTACATGAGGCCTTAGTCTCCATGCACACGAGACACTGTTATTTGCTGTTGAACGCGCGTTCAGAGGCAGTTGGACGCTTTTTTCAACTGCTCCTGAACCCATTCAATGTTATCCTATGTGTCCATGCACACACTCTCGTTTTTTGGCGTTTACAAGCAGTTGCGTTTAACCTCGTTTTTCCAGAAGCAAAAAAATGGGTTCAGACGCAAAAGTTTTCCACGTTTCAGACGCTAAACGCGGTACCGGCGTTTTGCCGCGTTTGCGTTTATAAGCGTTTTTAAAGGTGACCTATTTTTTAACATTAGAAATCTCAAAAATGGCAAATGATGAAAAACTATTAAAAAATATAAAAGAAAACTGTAATTGCTTGCATTGCATTGTGGACAATCTACAACTTGTGGCAGGTAACGTGGCAAGTGGACAATCAACAACTTGTGTCAGGTGATGTGGCCAGGTGACGTGGCAAGTGGACAATCCACAGCTTGTGGCAGGTGACGTGGCCAGGTGACGTGGCAGGTGACGTGGCCAGGTGACGTGGCCAGTGGACAATCCACAACTTGTGGCAGGTGACGTGGCCAGGTGACGTGGCAGGTGATGTGGCAAGTGGACAATTCACAACTTGTGGCAGGTGACGTGGCACGTGATGTGGCCAGGTGACGTGGAAAGTGGACAATCCACAACTTGTGGCAGGTGACGTGGCAGGTAATGTGGGCAGGTAACATGGCTAGGTGACGTGGCAGGCGACGTGGCAAGTGGACAATTTACAACTTGTGGCAGGTGACGTGGCCAGGTGACGTGGCACGTGATGTGGCCAGGTGACATGGCAAATGGACAATCCACAACTTGTGGCAGGTGACGTGGCAAGTGGACAATCCACAACTTGTGGCAGGTGACGTGGCCAGCTGACGTGGCAGGTAACGTGGCCAGGTGACGTGGCCAGGTAACGTGGCAAGTGGACAATCCACAACTTGTGGCAGGTGACGTGGCACGTGATGTGGCCAGGTGACGTGGCAAGTGGACAATCCACAACTTGTGGCAGGTGACGTGGCCAGGTGACGTGGCCAGGTGACGTGGCCAGTGGACAATCCACAACTTGTGGCAGATGATGTGGCAAGTGATATGCTAAATACAAGTACACTGCTGCTCTCTCAGCTGCTGCTACTCACTCTGGTCTCACAAACTGGCCGAAATGGTTAAAATTTACTGTTTTTTGGGTCTATGATGAAACGCTTATAAACGCAAACGCGGTTAAACGCCGCTAAACGCGGCCCCAAACGCGGCAAAACGCGCGTCTATAAACGCCGGTTTTAGCGTTTAAAAACGTGTGTTCAGCAGAGTTTGCACCTGCGTCTCGTGTGCATGGGGCCTTATAGTTATCTACCAGCAGACAATGTTGTGAAAAACTTGGCAGGCTGCCCAGTTTTTCTCTTATGACAGCTGAGTGACCAGAGAACTCTATATACTTGTTACATGAATGAATCAGGAAATTCTGCATAGAGATGGGGGGGGGGGGGGGGGGGTTGAATCGAGCTCTACCACCAACAGTGCCAGCAGTACCCACTAGGGATACCCAACAGTGCCAGCAGTACTACCCACCAACAATGCCAGCAAAGTACCCACCAACAGTACCCACCAGGGATACCCAACAGTGCCAGCAGTACCCACCAGGGATACCCAACAGTGCCGGCAGTAATACCCACCAACAGTGCCAGCAAAGTAACCACCAACAGTACCCACCAGTGCCAGCAGTACCCACCAGGGTTACCCAACTGTGATAGCAGTACCCACCAGGGATACCCAACAGTGCCAGCAGTACCCATCAGGGATACCCAACAGTGCCAGGGATACCCACCAGCAGTACCATCCACCAGGCATAAGCACCAGACGTAGCATCCATCAGGAAGACTCACCAGCCTTGCCAGCAGTACTCGCCAACAGTACCTACCAGGGATACCCACAGCAGTACCCACCAGGGATACCCAACAATGCCACCAGTACCCACCAACAATGCCACCAGGGATACCCACCAGGGAGTAGCCAGTAGTACCATCCACCAGGGATAACCACCAGCAGTGCCAGTACCATCCACCAGGGGTACCCACCAGCCATACCATCCACCAGGGATACCCACCGAGAGTGCCAGCAGTACCCACCAGGGATACCCAACAACAGTGCCAGCAGTACCCACCAGACTGGTGGAGAAGCTAGAATAAAAAAAGCATGCGGATTGGAGGAGTAAAGTGACAGGGCAGGGAAGCGACTTGCAAGTGAAAGTGAAACAGCAGCAAGAAATGGTCAAGGCAAGACTGATGTGTGGCAGAGCTGTGTAAATCTCATGACTCAATGGACATGGAACCTGTGCATCGGGTCCCTGCACCCATCAATGCGTACCTGCCAATCCTGGTTGTGTGGATGAGTGTGTACAGCCAATGCGTACCTATTCATTTTCTATGGTTTGCCTGCTCACAGCTCAGCAGTAGTGTTAAAAAAAAAAAAAAAAGGGGAGGAGGAGAAGAAGGTTGCACTGCCTAAAGTACTACTTTAACTTTATGGAAGGGTCACAAAATGACATTTCATTCAAGTCTATGTAATGCGCTGGAGGACAGTGAGGAGCAATGAAAGCACAAGGCACAGCAGCCCAACTCAGCGCTGTGATCAGGACACAATCGTTTCCTATGCATGTTGGTGATCTATACAGATGACAATGTGAATGAGCCCCAACACATGCTGCTTAGGACAAGGAATATGTCCCCAGCACACTGGATCCTTCATGTAAAGTCCAAACAACACATCTAGCAGATTTACTGAATGAGCCCCAAGTGAAGCGGTGTCCTTCATCATGAATCTATATACACACACCACACCATCCTCCCCATATCCTCTTACCCGGCTTCACATACAGCTCAGCCATGGCTCCAGTCCCCTCCCTCTCCAGGAACTCTCACTTCTGCTTCGTGGCTGCTTTTTTTTTTTCCCTTCAAAGCTTTATTTGTAAAACCAAAACACTGTGCTGCTCCTTCCTTTGGTGTGCACTGCTCCCAATGCAGTCCAGGCACAGAGGCAGAGATCAGTCTCATATACAGGGACAAAGCAGAATTATATATTATAGGTTTCTTAGATAGATATTAGCCTTTGTCACCCCTCCCAACTTTTGAATTTCAGAATGAGGGACATTTCAGGGAGATTTATGATAGTGGGAGGGGAGGGGCTTAAGGGCACTTGACCTCAGGAAGTTTTATGCAATATGGCACCGCGTTACTTTAACCACTTAAGCCCCGGACCAATACGCAGCTTAACCACTTCCCGCCCAGTCAATAGTGAATTGACGTCCGGGAAGTGGTTGCATTATCCATACTGGACGTCATATGACGTCCTGCAGGATAATGCCTTGCGCGCGCCCGCGGGGGCGCGCAGCGCGTGATCGGGGACGGCATGTGTCCCTCGGACACAGCGCTTCCCCGATCACGGTAAACAGCCAATTTCATTGGCTGTTTACCATGTGATCGGCTGTGTCAAAGTCACAGCCGATCACCTGTCAAAACAGACTCGTGCGCGCCGCCACAGGCTTGCAGAGCGGGGATCGGGTAAGGCGAGTGTCCCTTGGACACAGCGCGTCCCCGATCAGAGTAAACAGCCAATGAATTGGCCGTTTGGACACAGCCGGTCACGTGGTAATCACAGCCGGTCACAAATGTAAACAAACTCCACAGGAGTTACTACCTGATCCCTGCTCTCTCCTCACACACCGATCTGTGAGGAGAGAGAAGAGATCAGTAAGTTAGCTCAGTGTAGTTTGTCTACATAAGTTTACAGTGCACAACACGCCCCCCCCCCATAAAGAGGACCTGTCACACAGCCCAGCACATCAATCAGCCCAGCCAATCAGCCCATCTGTCAATCAATCAATCAGCCCATCTGTCAATCAATCAATCAGCCCATCTGTCAATCAATCAATCAGCCCATCTGTCAATCAATCAGCCCATCTGTCAATCAGCCCATCTGTCAATCAATCAATCAGCCCATCTGTCAATCAATCAGCCCATCTGTCAATCAGCCCATCTGTCAATCAATCAATCAGCCCATCTGTCAATCATCTGTCAGAGGCCCACCTCCATCGGTACCGCCATTGGTACCGCCACACAGGCTACCAGTACCGCCACCAGGCCCAGCATCTATACTGCCACACAGGCCCGCTACCAGTATCACCACTAGTGCCGCCACCAGTACCACCACCCGTACCACCGTCGGTAGTGCCACCACCACCTGTACCGCCATCTGTACCATCACCACCCATACCACTATCGGTACCACCACCACCTGTACCGCCATCGGTACCACCACCACCCGTACCGCCATCGGTACCACCACCACCCGTACCGCCATCGGTACCACCACTACCCATACCGCCATCTGTACCACCACCACCCATACCGCCATCGGTACCCGCCACCACCCGTACCGCCACCACCCGTACTGCCATCGGTACCACCACCACCTGTACCACCACCACCCATACCGCCATCGCTACCACCACCACCCGTACCGCCACCTGTACCGCCATCGGTACCGCCGCCACCACCACCACCCGTACCCCCATCGGTACCACCACCACCTGTACCGCCATTGGTACCACCACCACCCATACCGCCATCGGTACCACCACACAGGCCCACCACTAATACCTCCATCGGTACTACCACACAGACCGCTACCACCAGCAGTACCATTACACAGGCCCACCAATAAGCACTGCCATAATGTCCCAAAAGGTTTACACACCTGAGGAGGCATATGCCATTCTTGCCATGTCGGATGATGAGAGCAGCGGGGAGCTCCCATTATCCGATTCTGGTTCGGAATACGAGCCAGTGGAGGATAGTGGCTCAGAGTCCGAGTCCCCGGAGGAAACTGTCCCGCCCAAAAGAATGCGATCAGCACCAAGATCAGCACCAAGATCAGCACCAAGATCAGGAGAACTGCCCACCACCAGCAGCGCCATACCCCAGGAAGAGGAGCCCAGTACAAGTAATGGAAATGCACGCCCCAACCCGAAGAATCCAGCCCCAATCCTACCTTCCCGATGCCCTGGCAAACCCCTTATGGTTGCCTGCCAACTCAGGATCCGCTATCATCCCCCCTTTCACCGCACAGCCAGGTGTGCAGCCCGACACTACAAATTTTTCAAAATTTGATTATTTTTGTTTATTTTTCCCACAAGATTTGCTGCAGAATATAGTGGATCAAACGAATCTGTATGCATCCCAATTTATTGCTGCCAACCCCGATTCTTCCTACGCCCGCATGTTCCAGTGGCGGCGTCTAACATTGGAGGAATTTAAATTATTTTTGGGCCTTATGTTCAATATGGGGCTTACAAAAAAGAACGAAGTCCATTCATATTGGTCCAAACGCCCCATCCAACACATGCCCATATATTCCGCTGTCATGTCCAGGAAAAGATACGACATGATTATGCGCTTTCTCCACTTCAATGACAATTCACAGTGCCCTCGCCGAGATCATCCCAACTACGACAAATTGTACAAGATACGCCCCCTAATCAATGCCTTTTCCCAGCGATTTGAAGAAGTTTTCATCCCAGACCAAAAAATTTGTGTGGACGAGTCCCTCGTACATTTCACCGGCCGACTGCAGTTCAAGCAGTACATACCAAGCAAGAGAGCCAGGTATGGGTTAAAATTAAATAAATTATGTGATCGAGCCACTGGATACGTCTGCAAATTCAGGATCTACGAAGGCAAAGACTCCCAGCTCCAGCCCCGTGATTGCCCCACATATATTGGAACCAGTGGGAAAATTGTCTGGGAGTTGGCATACCCCCTGTTCGGAAAAGGTTACCATTTATATGTTGATAATTATTATACCAGCCTGCCCCTTTTTCGCCACCTTTACAGTAAACAAACCCCGGCCTGCGGTACCTTAAAAAAAAAAAACAGAAGGGATTCCCACAAAATTTATTGACAAAAAAATTGCGACCTGGAGAATCGGCATCCATGAGGAACGAGGAGGTGTTGGCCATGAAGTGGAGGGACAAGAAAGATGTCCACATCCTCTCTACAATCCACAATGACACCATGGTGGAGATCCCAAGAAGACGCGGCCCCATTGTAAAGCCTGAATGTGTCCACGACTACAATTTGTACATGGGGGGGGGGGGTTGGATTTAAACGACCAGATGCTACAGCCCTACTTATCAACCAGAAAGTCCCGTTATTGGCACAAAAAAGTTGCGTTTCACATGGCCCTTTTTAATTCGTTTGTCTGCTACCAAAAAGCAACTCAAAATCACCAACTCCACTACCTCCAATATATCGAAGATATCATCGATGCCCTCATTTACCAACAAGATTCCGCCCCAGGAAGCATTCGCTCTGATAGTGTGAGTCGGCTTCACGAGCGACACTATCCCTTTAGCATCCCCCCCACAGAATCTGGAAGAAGACGCCAAAAGAAATGCTGTGTATGCAGCAGAGGAGGAGTAAGAAGAGACACCAGCTATTATTGTCCCAAATGTCCCTCCCAACCTGGCCTGTGCATCGGAAATTGCTTCAAAAATTATCATACATCCATTAGTTCCCCTTATTATTAACAGACTGCCATTTCCCCATTTGCCTGCTACCATGTTACTAACTACCTTCCATGTTAATTAACTGACCCTGGCCTGTTTACCGACGATGTCTTTGCTTGCCGATTTAAACCACGTTTCTGACCTCCACGTGCACCAACCTCAGCCTGTTTACAGACGATGCCTCTGCCTGCCGATTTAAACCACGTTTCTGACTTCCACGTGTACCGACCTTGGCCTGTTAATCGACCATGTTTTTGCCTGCCACTTGGACTGATCTTTTGGCCATCTACTTTTAGTACACAGGGGTCTCACATATGTGAGGGGCTTCAGAATAGCGTTCTGAGTAGAGAAAAACAGTTTTTCGTTTTCTGTGCTCCAAGAACAGGGTCTGGTTGCCCGGAGGCTTCAAAGCGATTTGGGTGGGAGAAGCCTCTACCCCTGTCCCCCTGGCCCTAAGCTTGATGGTCCTTCCTGCTGCCTGGACCAATAATTTGGCTGTGCTGACCATATTACTGCCTGTAATGACCCATGACATTATGGACCATGTTTCTTCCTGCTGCTTGGACCAATACTTTGGCTGTGTTGACTATATATCTGCCTGCTGCCTCTACTGACTTTGGACAGCATTTCTGCCGGGACACCTCTGCCTGCTACCTGGACCTGTGCTTTGGCTGTGCTCTGGCTGTGCTGACAGTATCTCTGCCTGTGCGAACTATGGACAGTATTCCTGCCTGCTGCCTGGATGATTGCTTTTGCTGTCGCTGACCTCATCCCTGCCTGCTGCCTGGACCGATGCTCTCCTCTGTGGACCACTGCACTTCTAAAACCACAGGTAATCTTTTGTTATTTGGTATGTACCTGCTATGTGTTAGACATATGAAGGGCCTTCAAAAATGTGATCGGTAGTCAGAAAATGATATGTGCAATTAATGCTGCTAGAATGCCTGGAGGTGCTACTTGGATGTTGGGCCTCTGTATGTGGCCAGGCTGTGTAAAAGTCTCACACATGTGGTATCGCTATACTCAGGAGGAGTAGCAGAATGCATTTTGGGTTGTCATTTTTGCTATGTATATGCTATGCGTTAGAAATATCTTATAAATGGACAACTTTGTGTAAAAAAAAAAAAAAATGCATTTTAATTTTTTCTCCACATTTTCCAAAACCTTCTGGAAAAAAATGAACCGTTCAAAAGACTCATAATGCTTCATAGATTATACGTTGGGGTGTGTGCTTTCCAAAATGGGGTCATTTTGTGGAAAATTCCATTGTCCTGGTGCTCCAGGGCCTTCAAAAGTGTAATAGGTGGTTGAGAAAGGATATGTGCGATTTATGCTTGTAGTACGCCTGAAAGTGCTACTTCAATGTTGGGCCTCTGTATGTGGCCAGGCTGTGTAAAAGTCTCACACATGTGGTATCGCTACACTCAGGAGGAGTAGCAGAATGTATTTTGGGGTGTAGTTGCAATTATGCATATGCTGTGTGAGAGAAAAAAACTGTTAATATGACCAGTTTGTGTAAAAAAAAAAAAAAAAAAAAAAAAAAATGTTCCCAAGCATTGTGGGAAAAAAATACAACTTCAAAAAACTCACCATGCCTCTTAGTAAATACATTGGACTGTCTACTTTCCAAAAAGGGGTAATTTTGGGGTATTTGTACTTTCCTCGCTTGTTAGTGTCTCAAGAAATGAGATATCCCTTCAGTACATCAGGCGTGATCAGATGTGATAAATTTTCAGTGATTGCCACCATAGTTTGTAGACTCTATAACTTTCACAAAGACCAAATAATATACACTAATTTGGGTTCATTTTACCAAATATATGTAGCAGTATACATTTTGGCACAAATTTATGAAGAAAAATTACTTATTTGCAAAATTTTACAATAGAAACTAAAAAAAAGTGTTTTTTTTTTTTTTTTTTTTTTTAAATTGCTGTTTTTTTGCTTATATCGCAAAAAATAAAAACCCAGTGGCGATTAAATACCACCAAAAGAAGGGGGGCGTGTCCGGGAGCCGACTGAGGAGGACGTGCAGACATTGAGCTCCGCAACTGCACCCTCAATCTATAGCCATCCTCGCTCCTAATCCACTGGAAATTGCTCCAACTCTACCCCTGTCGTTCCTGAGGATTCCCTACCTGCAACCCAGCCTGAATTGTGACTCCGGGCCGGCCGTACGGTAACTACCAGGCCCGCTCCACACAGCCCAGGCCCGACGCCATCTTGGGGCCCACGAAGCCTCCAACGCCTCCCGGAGGGTCTCCGGATACCCCACGGACATCCTGCATCTCCATCCAGGCTTGGATGGAGGTGTTTGACTAGTAGGGAACCCCCTCGGTCGTCTTCTCGGCCCGTGGTCGGCTCCGAGGCCTGGCCGCCATCTTGCGGCCTGTGGGACCAGCAGCATCCTCCGGCCTAAAGTGCTGCGGTCAGCGGAGTGTGCGGCGGGCGGCTCGGCCGCAAGTGTGCCTACACTGGACTGGTCTGTATACCTGAGGGATCCCGGGACGTTCGGCCTGACACACCCGCGGCGGCCAGTTCTAGGAAAGTCCGCGGCTTCGGCCTACTCCTGGAAGTCGGCGGCCATCTTGCTGCTCCCAATACACCCAGAGCAACATCCAGCACAAAGCACCATCTCGCACAGGGTAAGCGGGGCGGGGGCAGAGTAAAAGGCACCAGAAGTAGGCTGATGCCTCCCCGGCTGGCAGTCAGAAAGGAGCACTCGGTGGGAGCCCTGACCCCATAGGCTCGAGGGGCGGCCATTTTGCTACACCTGACCATAGGACTGCTGGGTCCCCCCTTGCCCGTTTGAAACCGCTTCGCCCTACACATCAAGGTCTGATTACTCTGGTATACAGGGCGGCTGGGCCTCCACCTCATTCATCTTGCCCTCCCCGTAACCCTCCAGTCACAGACTAGCAAGAAGTGTAGCGGCCATCTTGCTCCACCCGGACTCCGTGCTCCCCCTTGCCACTAGCCTTGCTCTGCCCCCTCCTCAGCCGCCAGTGCTGCCCAGGCTGCCGTACCACTGTCCTGTAACACAAACACCGGCACTCCCCTGCGCCTGCTCCAATAAGACAGTAGCAACACAGCAAGCGTCTATTCCCATGTACGACACGGGTCGCACTCTCTGCTCTTCCACTCCACCTATGGGGATGCGTGGCTGAGGATGGACGGCTGAAGACATGTACTGCTGAGCATTGTGCTCTCCCGACGACCGCAGGCTGCGTTCCCAACCAATCACGCCCAATCTGCTGATGGCGGCTTCCAGCTCTACCTCTACTGATTCCGCTGCACTGCAACAAGGTAATATCCAACGGTACCTGCTACGCACAGCCTCACAGGACTCCCGTACAGGGAAAGACAGGGCTTTGTCAGCCCGAACCCCAGGAAAACCAACACCTCTTCCCCCGACTGCAGCAGCTTTCTCTGTCGGTGGGACCGGCCCGGGTGTACACCCGGCCCCTCCGATGGATCCCGCTACTCTTAGCGTGAACACGGCCTCAGCAGAGATGCTTTCCCAGGGCTCCACATCCGCTGCCGTACTTTCTGCTTTCCGAGCTGACTTTGATTCCTGGGCTTCCAAAATGGAAACTTCTCTCCATGTTGAACTAAATGCCCTCAAACAACGGGTTTCCGCGTCGGAGGTCACGGTTTCTGCTATGGCCACCACCCAGGAGGACCATTCAGCCCGCATAACGGCGCTTGAAAATGCATCTACGGCTCACCTTTCCCGTCTACGGCAACACCAGCTCCGGATAGAAGATAGTGAGAACCGGAGCCGCAGGAACAATATCCGGCTGCAGGGGGTCCCGGAGGCTACATCAGGTGCCGATCTCAAACCCACTGTCATCGCTATCCTCAATCAGGTCCTGGGCAGGGAAGTTACATCTCCCATTGAATTGGACAGAGTGCATAGAGTGGGAGGCATGGGGGGTGACCGCAGGGACCGCCCTCGTGACGTACTCTGCCGGGTGCACTACTATACCCTGAAGGAAGAAATCTTGCGCAAGGCCTGGCGCCTGGGGCCACTGGACTTTCACGGATCACCTATACACCTCTACCCGGACCTCTCCCGCAACACACTGTACATGCGGCGAGCGGTCCGTCCTCTGCTGGACTTGATTCGCCAAGTAGGCGCCACGTACACTTGGGGCCACCCCTTCAGCATCAAAGTGACCCGAGAAGATAACCACAAATTTGTGCTGTCAGACCCGGACCAGCTTCCTGCCTTCTTCCTGTTCCTGGACCGGGACCCTATTGTCGTCCCGAACTGGTTGGACCCCCCAGATGACCGCCAGCGGCTACCGGGCCCTCCTCTACAGCGTCGAGGACGCCCACAGTCTAGATCGGTACCTTCCGGTCCTAGAGTACGGCGAGCCACGTCACCAGAAGACTGATCCAGACTCTGTCGTCTGAGACCTGAAATGGTTCTTTTTGCTATGTCCTTTTGTCCACCAGGTGACTACAGTTCCTCTATGAGACTCCGGCCAGGTTTGCCTACTGTTTTCTCTATTTTGTTTTGTACTCACGGTTTTACTTGCGTATCCACCCCACTGACTCTTGCTCACTTTGTTATCTAAATGCTGCTAACGGTTTAGTTGTCTCACTTGGCACGGAGAATGTTTCCTTGCCCTCAGCTGGTACAGTTGTGCTTGCTGGGGCTCTGGAAAGGCGGTCGGTGGTGTTGATATGTTCTTTCACGGCATTGGCTCTACTGGCTGGCTTGGTGTTTCCCGGGCATAGCCCTTTGGCTTGTCCGGGGACCTCCGGGTCTTCCCTCGGGCTCTGGACAATTATGTCCCTGGAGCTTGGGACTGGCTGGCCTTATCACTGACACCTTCTGTGCGTTTACACAGATATCTGAGCTAAGCCGTGACGACTATCATAGTTAATGCTGCTATAAATGTAGTAATTGGTGCTTCCAACCCTCGCATGCTTACGCGGGAATACCTGTGCCTTTATTCTGTCACCAGTTTGTGTACACCTTGTTCTACGTTGATGTTATTTTTCTATGTAATTTTAGATTGTTTATTACACTCAAGCGTACCAATGGTATTAGTCTGACACTCTGCTCTTTAGTGACTAGGCAGTTGAGCATTAGATGCCACGGTCATTGGGTGTGTTACATTTACAGTTATGTTATATATGCCTGCTAGGTTGTCGGGATCACAACTCAGCTGTTCTAACCCCGTTCTCTCCCCCTAAATAGGATTGGCACAGTTCGTGCCTACTACGTGATATTTCACGAAGTGTTACGTTTTTGCGCACACTTTAGTATTTTTGAGCCACCTTCCCCAGGTGCTCTCTATGTTCAATCTCTTCCCCGCCTCGCTCTACCTTCTCTCTTCCTCCCCTGTTGTGTTTCCCCCTTTTTTTTTTTCCCGCTTTTCTTTTTTTTTCTTCTTCTCTCTCTCTCCTTCCCCCCCCTCCCCCCCCATCACTCCATCATGGCCCACACAGTGACCTCTCACCCTAGGTTACAATTCTGTTCCTACAATGTCAATGGGCTCAATATTGCCTCCAAAAGAGGACAAATCCTGTATCAAATGCACAAACGCCAAGTCAATGTGCTTCTTCTCCAAGAGACACATTTTCACTCTGCCTCCACCCCTTCCTGTTCCAGCAGATACTTCAACAGGTGGTTCCACAGCACTAGCCCAACCCAGAAAGCCAAGGGAGTGTCTATGGCCTTCCATAAGACGCTCCCTATAGAGGTGCTTGACCATCTCTCGGACCCCCAGGGGAGGTATGTTTTTGTGAAATTCGTGTTATGGGGTACCAAATTTACGGTAGCTAACATTTACCTTCCTAATGTTAATCAAGTATCGGCCGCGTTACAATACTTGAGGATTCTGTCAGGATTCAGGGAGGGTAAGCTCGTATTGGGGGGAGATTTTAACACCCCTCTTGAACCACTTTTAGATTCCTCCACCTCGCGATCGTGTATCTCCTTCCCCAAACTGAGGGCTCTGAAACGGGCATTCTACGATCTGCGTCTAGTGGACGTTTGGAGAGTGCTGCACCCCACGGCCCGTAACTATACCCACTTCTCCCATGTTCATCACACCTATAGTCGCATAGACTACCAAATGAGTGACCATAGCTGCCTGGACTGGTCCCCGGAATGCACCATAGACCCAATGGTCTGGTCTGACCATTCTCCTATACACATGACATTCTCGCTCCCTTCCACTCCGATTAGGGAATGGTCATGGCGCTTGAACGATTCGCTGCTTACGAACCCAGAATGTGTGACAAGGGTTTCAGATACAATCTCTAACTTTTTTGCGGACCACGCTTTGGATACGACATCGTTGCCCTTTCAATGGGAGGCACTTAAGGCTGTCCTACGTGGTACCTTTATCCAAATGGGTACGCGTCTTAAAAAGGAGCGCTCAGCCGCCATAGAGGCAGCAAATCAAACGCTTAGAAACTTAGAAACTGAGCACAAACGATCCCCGACAGTGAAAATGCTGGCGGACGTTTCTAGGGCGCGATCACAACTTAGAGAACTTTATGAAGCCTCTGCACGCACATATGCAGATAAGCTCACTTTCCATCAATATAAGTTTCGAGATAAATGTGGTAGGCCACTGGCTCGCTCCCTGCACCCAAAAACAACCTCCGCCTTTGTGCCCCATATTCGGGGGGCACAGGGAGAAATGGTATCCTCACCCACTAAGATGGCGGGGGAATTCAGGGACTTCTATCAGTCCCTGTACAATATCCCTAAGACTCAAGGGACAAGTTCCCCTTCTTCCGGGGTGGAGGACCAGATGTCATATGTATTGGAAACCGCGCTCCCTACATTAGACGATGACGTCATCGCTGATCTGGAAACCTCAATCACAGAAGACGAAGTTGCCAAAGCCATAGCGGGTACACCGAGTGGAAAGAGCCCGGGCCCAGACGGCTTCACTCCTAAGTTCTACAAACTTTTTGCCGCCCTCCTCACGCCCTTTCTAACTAAGGTGTTCAACTCTTTGTCGGAGGGTTCAATGTTCCCTCCACAAACACTTGAGGCTCACATATCCCTCATCCCAAAGCCAGGCAAAGACCCTACTCTTTGTGCAAGCTATAGGCCGATCTCCTTGATTGGGGTCGATTTGAAAGTCTTTGCTAAAATCCTAGCCAATAGATTACAACCATTGTTGCCTGGGATAATACACCTAGACCAGGTCGGCTTTGTGAGTGGCCGTGAGGCTAGGGACAATACCCTGAAGACCCTTCTTTTAACCAACTATGCCCGGTCCCACGATATCCCACTATGCCTCTTAACAGTCGATGCCGAAAAGGCATTCGACCGAGTAGACTGGCAGTTCCTTCGACTATCCCTGCAACAAATAGGCGTGGGAACCAATATGATGGCGAGAATAATGTCCCTTTACTCCTCTCCATATGCTAGGATTAGACTAAATGGCTCGCTATCTCCAGCCTTCTCTGTATCTAACGGGACGCGACAGGGATGCCCACTGTCCCCCCTCCTCTATGTTCTCACTATGGAACATCTAGCTATTGCTCTACGTAACAATCCTTCTATCCAAGGCATAACAGTCGGGCCCACACATACTAAACTCGCCCTCTTTGCAGATGATCTGCTCCTGTTCGTGACACACCCTCACACATCCTTGCCCTCGGTATTGCAGGAGTTTCGGAAATTTGGAGAAGTTAGCAACTTCAAGGTCAACTACAATAAATCGGAAATCCTCAACATATCTCTGCCTACGTCGGCCCTACGAAGACTATCGTCTTCTTTCCCCTTCAAAACTGGTTCCCCCTCCATAAGGTATCTCGGAATTCAAATACCGGCAGATGCTTCCCAACTTTTTTCCTTGAACTTTGCCCCCCTACTTCTTAGGACCCAGGCAGATTTAATCAATTATGCGTCCAAACAGCTCTCATGGCTAGGTAGAGTGAATGCCCTGAAAATGGATGTTCTCCCTAGGTTCCTGTATTTGTTTCAGACCATCCCTATTCACATACCTAATTCGTACTTCAAGAAAATACGCCAGCTGTTTTCCAAATTTATTTGGAATGCGGCCCGTCCCAGGATACGGTATGAAACACTTTCTCTTCCAAAGGCTCGGGGGGGGGGGGGCTGGAGCCCCAGATGCCTCCCTATACCATAAAGCAGCGGTGCTCACCCGCATACTAGATTGGTTCCATCATTCTTCAACCAAGCTTTGGGTTCAATTGGAAAGCCACATGAACCCAATTGAACTCTCCGCTCTCCCCTGGACCTTGCCTACGGTACGGGGGGGTTCGGGCCCTCTTAATGACCTTACCCATCAAACGATCCAGATTTGGGATCGCATGCTGTCCAGAAGGGGCTTATCAAACCGCATGGGGCCTATGACTCCCTTCTTTGGGACCCCGGCCTTTCCGCCAGCTATGTCGGTAGCAAGATTCGGACCATGGCGAAGAGAGGATCATAGGCGACTTGCCCAGGTCCTTCGTGCAGACCCCACTTTGAGGTCAGATACCTCTACCGGTCTGACCTCCCGTCAACCCATGCAGTGGCTTCGGAGGCAACAGACTACCTCCTACATCCGGACTTTCCCATCTATTACAGACATTCTTGCTGAACCGACGGGATTCGAGGAACTGCTCATGCAGGTGGAACCTCCAACGCATGTTGTATCTCAACTATACTCCCTTCTGCTCGATATTTACTCCCCTGACCTCCCACCGTATACGGTGGCCTGGGAGACAGACCTCCGTCACACTATCTCCCCTATTGACTGGCAAAAATGTTTTACCCTGACGCACAAATTGTCCATAGCCACCAAGACCCAGGAGAAGGGGTTTAAACTGTTAACAAGATGGTACAGATGTCCATCATCTCTTCACCACTTCAATCCGGAGGTGTCAGATACCTGCTGGCGGTGCCTCAGCTCCCGAGGAACCATGCTCCACATCTGGTGGGAGTGCCCTCCTGTGTGGAGGTACTGGCAGCGGATTTTCACACTCTACTGCAAATTGATGGCGACCTCTATCCACCCTTCACCTGAGGTGGCTATCTTGTCTATTCTCCCTGGATCATTTAAATCCATCAGAAATGATGTCTTGCGACACTTTCTGGCGGCGGTCAGGGTAGTGATTCCCCGTCATTGGAGAACGGCAACCATGCCTTCCCTGGGGGATTGGGCTGTTGAGGTGGACCGCATTAGGGACCTTGAACGCCTGTTGGCGGAGGAAAATGACAAAAGTGAACAGTTCTCTCTCACATGGACTTCGTGGTCCGTGTTTCGGTACTCCTCGGAGTTTATCTCTTGGGCGGAGTGTGCCCTGGACGAGAACACTCTCGGACCTTGATGGAGTGATTCTGATCCCTGTCCCCTATCTGTGCACCCCTACTATTTGCCCCTGACTCTAAATCTTTCTCTTTTCTCTACACATAAATACACCTCTAAGAACCCAGTAGGATAACGTACCAGGGCTTCGATTTACCTACTGCTTATAACCCATTGAGTGACCCTACTTCATATTCTCCAAATAGATTTGTGTATACTCTCATCTGATGGAACTTAGCCCTGCTCTGTTCTGACACACATGATGCCTGTTGAGGATGTATCCTATCAATGTTTGTAATGTTTAAGACAATGTATGTCTTTTTCTGTCGTTTCCTTGCATAAACAAATAAAATAAGATTGAATTAAATACCACCAAAAGAAAGCTCTATTTGTGAGAAGAAAATGATAAAAATTTTGTTTGGATACAGTGTAGCATGACTAAGTAATTGTCATTCAAAGTGTGAGAGTACTGAAAGCTGAAAATTGGCCTGGGCGGGAAGGTGCATAAGTGCATGGTATTGAAGTGGTTAAAGACCAGGGGTGTTTTTACAATTTGGCACTGCTCTGCTTTAACTGGAAATTGCAATGTTGTACCCAAACAAAATTTGCGTCCTTTTCTTCCCACAAATAGAGCTTTCTTTTATTGGTACAGTATTTGATTGCCTCTGCGCTTTTTATTTTCTGTGATATAAACGGAAAAAGACCGAAATTTTTGAAAAAAATGATATTTTCTACTTTTTGTTATAAGAAAAATCGAATAAACTCAATTTTAGTCATACATTTAGGCCAAAATGTATTCAGCCACATGTCTTTAGTAAAAAAAATGTCAATAAGCGTATATTTATTGGTGTGCGCAAAAGTTATAGCGTCTACAAACTAGGGTACATTTTCTGGAATTTACACAGCTTTTAATTTCTCATTTCTTGAGGTGCTAAAATGGCAGGGCAGTACAAACCCCCCCCCAAAATGACCCCATTTTGGAAAGTAGACACCCCAAGGAAATTGCTGAGAGGCATGTTGAGCCCATTGAATTATTTTTTTTTGTCCCAAGTGATTGAATAATGACAAAAAAAATTTTTTTTTACAAAAAGTTGTCACTAAATGATATATTGCTCACACATGCCATGGTTATATGTGGAATTGCACCCCAAAATACATTTTGCTGCTTCTCCCAAGCACGGGGATACCACATGTGTGGGACTTTTTGGGAGCCTAGCCGCGTACGGGACCCCGAAAACCAATCACTGCCTTCAGGATTTCTAAGGGCGCAAATTTTTGATTTCACTCCTCACTACCTATCACAGTTTCGAAGGCCATAAAATGCCAAAATAGCACAAACCCCCCCAAATGACCCAATTTTGGAAAGTAGACACCCCAAGATATTTACTGAGAGGCATGTTGAGTCCATGGAATATTTTATATTTTGCCACAAGTTGCGGGAATATGACAACCTTTTTTTTTTTTTTGCACAAAGTTGTCACTAAATGATATATCGCTCACACATGCCATGGGCATATGTGAAATTACACCCCAAAATACATTTTGCTGCTTCTCTTGAGTACGGGGATACCACATGTGTGGGACTTTTTGGGAGCCTAGCCACGTACGGGAGCCCAAAAACCAAGCACCGCCTTCAAGATTTCTAAGGGCGCAAATTTTTGATTTCACTCCTTACTACCTAGCACAGTTTTGAAGGCCATAAAATGCCAAGATGGCACAAACCCCCCCCCAAATGACCCCATTTTGGAAAGTAGACACCCCAAGCTATTTGCTGAGTGGCATGTTGAGCCCATTGAATATTTTTTTTTTTTTTTTGTCCCAAGTGATTGAATAAAGAAAAAAAAAAAGAAAGTACAAAAAGTTGTCACTAAATGATATATTGCTCTCATTTGTTTTTGAAAATGAAGAAAGAATGGGGAAATTTGGGGGGGGGGGGGTTGAACTGTACTGGCATTTTATGCACAACATTAGGAAGCTTATGTCACACATCATTCACTCTTCTAACCACTTGAAGACAAAGCCCTTTCTGACACTTTTTGTTTACATGAAAACATTTATTTTTTTTTGCAAGAAAATTACGTTGAACCCCCAAACATTATATATTTTTTTAAAGTAAAGGCCCGACAGATTAAAATAGTGGATGTTGCATTTTTTTTTTCCACACGGTATTTGCGCAGCGATTTTTCAAATGCATTTTTTGGGTAAACACTTTTTTTTTTTTTTTTTTTTCAAATAACAATTTTATTGAGGTTTTCCACAAAGAAAATACAAGGGCTTGGGAGACTTTCAAATACAGAAAACAGCACGTTTCCAGGTTAGCAAACATAGTCAGTAAGGCTTTAACACACCCATAAACCATAGCAGGCACCCAACCAATGATGGAAGTGATGCGGTAGAATGTTGTAGAAAAACATCCAGCAAACTACGTGGGAGTGAGAGTCCCAGGAATACTCTCAGTGGAGAGGAAGAGAAAGGGAAAGAGAAAAGAAATCATCGTGTTAGCTCAGTCACCTGGTCCCGGTGTATCCTCCCGGAGGTGCCACAGCTCCCAGACCTTGTCGTGAATGTCCAGCTTATCCTGCATCCTGGCCGTCATTTTCTCCATCAGCTCCACGTCTTTGATTCTAGCGTGCAAGGCCTCGGGAGTAGGGGGGGATTGTTTTTTCCAGTTTAAGGCTACGAGACAACGCGCGGCTGTGAGGATATGGCGTGTCAGTTTTTTGTAGGGTGGGAGAAGCCGCAGCGGTGAGAGGCCTAGCAGAAAAAATTTGGGAGTCATAGGGATAGGCATGTCCAACAACCTTGACAGCAGCTGCTGTACTTCAGTCCAGTAGGGAGTGATTAGAGTGCAACTCCAATATATGTGAAGAAGGGACCCCCCTATCTCTCTGGCATCGCCAACAGCGGTCCGAGCTGGCGGGGTATATGGTGTGGAGCACGTTAGGGGTCATGTCCCAGAAAAGAAGGATCTTGTAAGTGTTTTCCTTGTACAGAGTACAAAGAGAGCTCTTCGCTGCCTGAGACCATATGACCCGCCACTGTTCTAAAGGGATGTCCTCATTGAGGGCCCTCTCCCACCTAGTCATGTTGGAATGTTTACCCTTTGAGTCCATGGAATAGGCGTTAAGTATCCTGTAAATAGAAGAGATTAGGCCCTTCTGGGCAGTGCCCGCCATAACCAGGGACCCAAAAGGGGTCGGGGGGAGAAGTGTAGGTCGGGGGCTATGGTCAGGGCATAGTGGCGAATTTGCAGGTAGCTGTAGAATGCCTGGCCCGGTAGGTCATACTTGGTCTGAAGTCTGGGGAAGGGTAATAATTTACGCGTCACTAGATCCACCAGATTCCCGAAATGAAACAGATTTCGGGACGTCCAGGGGTACGACATTTGGAGGGAGAGGCTGTCTGGCACTTTGGGATTACAGACGAACGAAGTCAAGAGCGAGCGTTCAGAGTACAACCCATAATGACTCGCCATCATGCGCCAGAGTCGTCTAAGCTGGGACATAGACCCCAACAGTCGTTCAGGGGGGACCTCCGCACCCGCACTCCAAAGCAGGCTGTTTGGATGGGTCGGGGCCAACCACATTTTCTCAATCTCCGTCCACTTGTTATAGGACCGTTGAGTGAACCATGAGGCTATAGCGCGCAGCTGGGTTGCTTGGTAGTATCTGACAAGGTCAGGGACCGCCAGGCCCCCATCCGAGCGAGCCGCCAATAGAACTGATTGATGGATCCTATGTCTCTTAAGCCCTGTACACACGATCGGTTTTACCGATGAAAACCGTCCGATGGATTGTTTTCATCAGACAAACCGATCGTGTATGGGACCCATCGGTCTTTTTTCCATCGGTTTTAAAAAATAGAACATGTTTTAAATTTTTCCGATGGATAAAAAACCGATCGAAAACTCTGATCATCTATGGGCAAGTCCATCGGATAAAAAACCCACGCATGCTCAGAATCAAGTCGACGCATGCTCAGAAGCATTGAACTTAATTTTTCTCAGCTCATCGGAGTGTTTTACGTCACCGCGTTTGGAACGGTCGGTTTTTTGACTGATGGTGTGTAGGCAAGACTGATAGAAGTCAGCTTCATCAGATTTCCGATGGACAAAACCATCGGATTAGAATCCATAGGATATCCGATCGTGTGTACGAGGCTTTATAGTTCCAAATAAATTTAATGAGGTCTGATTGGAGACTTCTCAAGTGTTTGTAGGGGACTGGGATAGGCAGTGTTTGGAAGAGGTAAAGGAGCTTCGGGAGAACCATCATCTTAACTGAGGCGATCCTGCCGAGTAGAGAAATGCGATGATGCTTCCACTGCGTGAGCAAGGTTCTAATTGAGCGGATAAGAGGGGGAAAGTTCTCCTGGTATAGAGTAGAGAATTTCGAGGTGATGTGAATTCCCAGGTATTTCAGGGTGGTAGTTTTCCAGTGATAAGGGAAATTGGCCCTCAGATGAGTGATCTCTGTTTCGGAGATATTCACGGGTAAGGCCTCTGACTTGGACGCGTTGATTTTAAATCCCGATAGGGCTCCATAGCGGGCCAACTCCGCGTGAAGATTCGGAAGGGAGATCCTAGGCTGCGTCAAAGATAGAATAACATCATCTGCAAACATGGAAATTTTAAATTCCCGGCCCCGTACCGAGATTCCCCGGATAGCCGAGTTACCACGGATAGAAGCTGCTAAGGGTTCAACGCAAAGCGCGAATAGCAAGGGTGAGAGCGGACACCCCTGCCGCGTGCCATTGGTTACAGAGAACGAAGGTGAAATGGCAAAGGGAGTTTTCACCTGAGAGGACGGGTTGGAGTAGAGGTGTTGGATCGCACGCAAAAAAGGGCCGCGAAACCCAACATGGCGAAGCGTCGCGAACAGGAAGGGCCACCCAAGCCGGTCAAAGGCCTTTTCAGCGTCCAGGCTAAGGAGCAGGGACGCCAAACTCTCCCTGTTTGCCACATCCACCAGATCAATCACCTTTCTAGTGTTGTCTCCCGCCTGCCGGAGTGGGACAAAGCCCACTTGGTCCTTGTGGACGAGAGAGGGGAGGACCATATTTAAGTGAATAGAAAGTATTTTTGTGAAGACTTTTAGGTCCGAGTTCAGGAGGGCGATAGGCCTGTAGTTGGCACAAAGAACGGGGCCCTTATCTGGCTTGGGGATCAAAGTGAGAAAGGAGCGCTGCATATCTGCCGGGATATTAGTGTCTCGTAGGAAGGTATTGAAAAGTCTGCACATGTGGGGGAGTAACACGGGGAGGAAAGATTTGTAGTATTCATAAGGTAGGCCGTCCGGGCCCGGGGATTTATGGGAAGGCAATGATTTAATGGTCTGTTCTATCTCTTCTTTGGTAATCGGCATATTTAAGGACGTTAGATCAGAGTTTTGGAGTTTAGATACTCCACTCTGGTCAAGATACTGTGTCATGCGTAGGGAGAGGTCAGGGGGGAGGGGGCCGCTGGGGATCTCTGGATTATTATAGAGGTGTGTGTGTAGAAATCAGCAAAGGTCTGGGCTATGACCTTAGGGTGGGATTGTAGGCAGCCTGACTTGTCTTTGATCTGGTGGGGCGTGGTTATGAGGTGGGTCTCCCGCAGCTTTCTCGCCAGAAGGGAGTGGGACTTATTACCCTTGTCATAGTAAACTTGCCGCAATCTGAGCAGAGCCTTCTCTACTCGACCTAACGCTAGATCCCTCAGTGTCATACGCAAGTTCGTAATCTTTTTAAGAAGGGAGAGAGTGGGGGACGCCAACAATCGGCGCTCCAGGCCCCCAAGTTCCTTCTCGGCTTGCAATTTCGCAGCCCCGGCATCTTTTTTCAGAGCCGAGGATATCGCCATACATTTACCCCGGATGACCGCCTTATGCGCCTCCCACAACGTGGAGAGGGACACATCAGGTGTAGAGTTTTCCGTGAAGTAGAACTGCAGGGTGGAATTTAGGTCAGTTTTGGACGGGAGGTGTTGGAGGAGAAATGTGTTTAACTTCCAGTTGTAGGGTCTGGGGACGGGGGAGCCTATGTCCAAAGTAAGCAAGATAGGTGCGTGGTCTGACCAGGAAATCGGGAGAATCCTCGCCTCACGGGTCACTCTGAGTGTACCACTGTTGGTGAAGAAGTAGTCTATACGGGAATGGGTACAATGGGGGGCAGAGTAGAATGTGTACTGCCGATCACCCGGATGGAGAGCCCTCCAGGCATCAAAGAGAGCATAACGTCTGGTGAGCTGGCGGAAAAGCTTTGAGTCCCTAAGGGCTCGAGCCGACGATGCCTTGGGACTCACCACGAGGCGATCCACAGTTGCAGAATGGGCCAAATTAAAGTCACCCCCTATCACCAGGAGCCCATGATCAGTCCGGAAGAGGCGAGTAAACACCCGTGACAGAAATCTATGTTGCTTAACATTCGGGGCATATAGAGCACAGAACGTGATTGCCTGTGTACGCCACAGTCCTCGAAGAATAACAAAGTGACCATTTGGGTCACTGTAATAACCGGAGCAGGTAAATGGAGACCCGCGCCTGATCAGCACAGCGACTCCAGCCCGCTTGCGGGGTCCGGAAGAGGAATAGATCTGGGGAAACTGTTTAGATGCGAACGCGAAGGACCCCCCCTTGTCAAAGTGTGTCTCCTGGACAAGAACAACGTCCGCTCCCGACTGCCTAAACTCCCTCAGTGCCAGATGCCTCTTTCAGTCGGAGTTCAGGCCATGAACATTCAGAGACAAGACCTTAGCCATGGTAATGGGTGGGGGGGGGGAAGTCTCCTACCAGATCCGGCGCGGGGCTGACTAAGGCCAGTGGTCAGGGAGCTGCACACCCCGGGAGGGAGTCCAGGCGAGGTTCGCGTTCCACGCAGAGAGCCACACGATGATGGAGGAGAAAAAAGGAGCGAGTGAGAAAAGAGACAAGAAAGTTAGCACACAGAAAACAATAAACAATTACAGCAGATACTTGCATTTGACCTTGAAAGGCTGTTAGACCTAGGTCAATACGGTTTCTCAGGGATACACCCAACCAAAATCCACAAGGAAAGGTCAGGCGGATGCAAGGGAGCTCTAAAGTGGTCAATCGATACACAAAAAACTCAACACAAAGATTGTAAACATTTAACCAGGGAGGGGGCGGACAGGCAATGAAAGTCCTTCTCTCACGGGTCCCTTCCGAGACTCGCCCGTGAGATAAACTGGGAATTTAAGCTAGGGCACTTAAGGAGGGACTAAAAGCTAAAAAAAAAAAAAATTCAGGGCTGAAACATTAATCAAAAACAAAATTTATATAGTCAGACCATTCAGTAAGGAGAAACATATGGAGAGAGACTCAGGAAGGTCAGCCATTACTGTGTCGAGCAGCTTTGCGAGAAGCCCCGTTACTTTGGGGACGGTTAGTAGAGGGGACCCTCTGCCATGTTGTAGGTGGTGGGGGTGGCGTCGCCACGAGGTTCCACTCCGGAAGTTGGGGGACAGGTATCCCCAGGACATCACAGAAGGCGGGGAGATCCTCTGGGTATCTCAGAGCAGCTGACTTGCCCTGATGCTTGGCCGTTAGACTGAAGGGAAATCCCCACCTGTAGGGGATGTTTTCCTCTTGCAGGGCTTGCAATAGGGGTTGCAGGAGTCTGCGTTTCTGCAGGGTAATCCACGAAAGATACGGATACAACGGTACAGGAACCTCATGTAGCATCACTTTGCGCGCCAATCTGGCCTGCCTCATGATCTCTTCCTTCAAGGGGTAAGAGCTGATCCTACATATGATGTCCCGTGGCTTGGAAGTAGCGCCTTTAGGGCGCAGGGCCCGATTAGCTCGGTCCATTTCAATGTGCTTTGCGGGGGGCTCCCCTAGAAGATTGTTAAACACAGTCTGAAGGGAGTCTCTTACGTCCTCAGGGCCATCAGATTACGGCACACCCCTCACCCGGATGTTGTTCCTTCGCCCCCTATTGTCCAAATCCTCCACATGGCGTTGCATATCTCTCAGGAGGGATCAGTGATCTGCACCCTGGAGTTGGACCCTGTGAACAGCTAGTTTGGTCTCCTGAATGTCTTCCTCTGTCATTTCCACCCGATCGGTCAGGTGTTTAAGGCCAGACTGTAGGGCTTGAATTTCTGAGCGGCACGTGGACTTTACATCCTCCACCAGTTGTCTAAAGTCCTCTTTTGTAGGCATCGCCTGTAAATATGATTGCCACTGTGGGGGAGGAGGTTGGGCATGAGCCGACATGGGGGGTTGCTCTGGCGGAGGCAGTCTGGGTGACAGCAGCTAAGAGCGTGGGGTGGCGTAGCCATGCGCCAAGTACGCCAGCCCTGTAGATGAGGTCCATTGATCGCCCCAGGTTGGCGTCTGGGCCAACAGGGAGGGTTGCATGACTGCAGCTTCAGGTGGACAGGAGGCAGGGGAGCAGTCCGTCCGGGCATAGGTGGGCGCTGGTGGTGCCTGCGGTGCCATAGGAGAGCGGGAGACCCGTGTGGGAGACATTCTCTGGGCCTCAGGAGGGGACGGCATAGGAGCGGGGAAATGGAAGTCCTCCTGGTGCTCAACAGGCTCTTGAAGTGCCTGGGCTGCAGGGTACACAGGGTCCGACAGGGCAGGGAAGTCCAGTGAGGCCTCTGAGTGAGAGGGGGAGCCAGGGTCTGTCCCAGGTAAACAGGGGTCAGAAGCTGTTCGCAGCAGGCGAGGATAAGCTTCAGAGCACTGAGTGTAGTGCGGGGGAGGGGGGGCAGACATGGCGGCCTGCACACCACGCGGTGAGGCTTCATTGTGGAGGAGAAGGCAGGGGGAACTCACCGCTCCATGGGGGGAAGGAGAGTCCGCAGTATCCACTGAGGCGGGCGGGGAGTCAGCAGAGATCCGATCCGGTGTGTGAGCCGTCGGGTTCAACTGCTTGGAGGACCGCGAGCGGGCCATGGAGGAGTCCAGCGCCATCTTGTCTGTTCCCCCGGGGGAAGATCTAGGCTGCAGGAAGAAGTCCCGGAGATCCGCTTTGGATCCGGGCAGGGGTTGGGATGATCCCCGGTGTTTAGTGGAGCGAGTGTTCCGTGATTTGCCCATCCTAGATCAGTTTAAAGTCCCCACAAGTGCCGGTGAAGCTCGGGCTAAGAGAGAGCCAAGTACCTAGGCAGCCATCCAGGTCGGCTTCTGGACACGCCCCCCTTTTTTATTTTGAATGCACTAAAACACACTATATTGCCCAAATGTTTGATGAAATAAAAAAGATGATCTTAGGCCGAGTACATGGATACCAAACACGACATGCTTTAAAATTGCGCACAAACGCGGCGTCAAACTACATACATTTTTAAAAGCCTTTACAGGTTACCACATTAGATTTACAGAGGAGGTCTACTGCTAAAATGACTGCCCTCGATCTGACCTTTGTGGTGATACCTCACATGCATGGTGCGATTGCTGTTTACATATGACGCTAGACCGACGCTTGCGTTCGCCTTTTATTTTTTATTTTTTTTATTTTGCTTTTTTATTTTATTTTTAAACTGTTCCTTACATATTATTTTTTTTTACCATTTTTATTGTTATCTCAGGGAATGTTAATAGCCCCTATGATAGCAATAGGTAGTGACAGGTACTCTTTTTTTGAAAAAAATTGGGGATTTAGACTCTAGATCTTTCCTCTGCCCTCAAAGCATCTGACCACACCAAGATCGGTGTGATAAAATGCTTTCCCAATTTCCCAATGGCGCTGTTTATATCCGGGGGGGGGGGACATTCCCTCCCACTGCTTGTAAAAGCAGTCTAGAGGCTAATTATCTGTTAGGATTGCTTTTACATGAAAGCCGACCGCTGGCTGAAAAGAATGATACCAAGATGATACCTAAAACCCGCAGGCATCATTCTGGTATAACCATTCAAAGTTCAGCAACATACCAGTACGTTGCTGGTCCTTGTTGAACATGTATTGTAATATTTTTTTTCATGCAGCCTGTTGGCTGAATGAAAAAAAGAGATTGATCGGTGGGTATGCCCACCATTAGAATACCTCCCTTCATCCACCCACTTCTAATGATGGGCATACATGCACCATTTATATATGCCGAAGCATGGGGGCATCCTCCCGCAAAAAAGTTATGCCGCGTACACACGGTCGGACTTTTCCACGGGCAAGCCTCCGTCGGAATTTCGACCGTATGTGCGCGGCATAAAAGGTTATGCCACGTACACACGGTCATTCTTTTCCACGGGCAACTCTCCGTCGGAATTTCGACCGTATGTACGCGGCATTAGGAGCAAAATCGCTCCTCCGCCCCTGCTGCCCCCATGCTTCGGCATATATGCTCTTTTTTTTAACTGTGGTGGTGAAATCACCTCCTACAGCGTTGGAGTCACGGCTTTATGTATCGTGGGAGCAAACGCTGTTGCTGTCAAGATAAATAAATCCGCGCTGCAACTGAATGACGTACCTGCTAAGCAAATGATGGTTAACATTAAAACAAAGTAACATTACAGTATAACAGTAAGACCTTACCATACCATACCTGCAAAGCACATACCAAAAAAAAAATAGTAAAAAATAAAACACTTTTTTAACGCAACCTGTGCCTAAAGTATATATATGCCGAAGCATGGGGACATCCTCCCGCAAAAAAGTTATGCCGCGTACACACGGTCAGACTTTTCCACGGGCAAGCCTCCGTCGGAATTTTGACCGTATGTACGCGGTATTCGGAGCAAAATCGCTCCTCCGCCCCTGCTGCCCCCATGCTTCGACAGTATGCTCTTCTTTTTTTTTTACTGTGGTGGTGAAATCACCTCCTACAGCACTGGATTCACGGCTTTATGTACCGTGGGAGCAAACACTGTTGCTGTCAAGATAAATAAATCTGCGCTGCAGCTGAATGGCGCACCTGAAAACAAAAAGTTACATACCTGAAAAGCAAGCATGATAAAACATTGCAGAATAGAATACAGTAAAAAAGAGCAGAACAATAGAGAGAAAATAGAGAGAGAGAGAACAATAAAACGACAACTATTTTTGTTTTTTTTATTTTATATTTTTTGTGTTTTTTTTTTTGTTTTTTTTTACACTTTTTTTTTTTTTTACACAACTGTAACGGTTCGGGTCTCTCAAAATGCGATGGCATCTTGGGAGACCCTGTGTAAGTGTGTCCTAGTCTGTGAAATGCTGTACCCTACGCTAAAACTTCACTTTTGTGTGGTAGCGTTCAAAACATTTACCAATGCACAGACCAGAATTGTCAGGACAGAATGGACAAAAATAACGAGTGTCACGCCTAAATCCGCGCTTGGTACAGACACATCTTTTTTGGGGGGCTCGTTGGGTAGGGGTACTCTTGAGGACATAAGGAAAATGCCTCTCATGCAGCCGGCTTACTGCATTTGGTAGGGGATGGTGAGGTGCAGAACCGCCTGGATACAGGAGTTCTGTGACTATCTTATCCTGGAATTTTAGGAGAGATAAAGTCCCGCCTGAAGCTCTGTATAGCACATGAGCGTTCAGCAAAGCCAATTGGAATAAGGATAGAGACACTTTTTTGTACCAGCGTCTCGCCTTACGGGCAATGTGATACGGCGATAACTTCTGGTCGTTGAGGTCCACCCCTCCCATATTTTGGTTATATTCGTGGACACAGAGGGGTTTCTCCACAACACCAGTCGCCGTACGAATTTGGACTGTCGTGTCTGCATGAAGGGAGGTAAGAAGGAAAACATTCTTATTATCCCTGAAAGCCAGCAATAAAACTTCATAAAGTGCATAGCTCCCCTGATGAAGTCACGAGGGGCGTGACGTAACGACGTAGGGACATCACGAGGTACCACAGACCGGAAGTACTCGGAGGACGAGTAAGACGGCGTATATCGCCGCTGTTGTTATTTTTTAGCCACACGATTTTTGTTTTAATGTACGAGCATACATATTATCATTTAATAAACCAGTTTTGGACCAATATACTACACTATTGGAGGCCCTTCTCTCTTCCTTATTCCTATCCTATCCCCTTGGAGCTGCACTCCCCTCCCCCTCCTTCTCTCCTTAGGAACTGCAATAACATCATTAACAGAGGAGACTAGGTTGGGAGTAGCAACAACACAGATCAGAAGAACCACCATTAAGGAGATTTACTGCCTAAACATACATGTTATGTTCTAATGGAGGTGAGAGTTTTGTGAGACCACTGCATGGACATATTAGAGATATTCCTATCCTTCTATGCAGCAGAGGATTTGTATTTCACATCAGTTCATTCTGTTTGAACACTCACGTTTAAGGACTTTTGAATACGGACTAATTAATTTTATTTAATTTTTTTTTATTTATTATTTATTTATTTATTTATTTATTTTTTCATTGTTGTGGTTCATATATATATAGATAGCACTGGTGCACTTTATTATTCATGTCTTCATACTACAATTCACTTATTTATATATAAGTATTGCACTGCTATATTTATATTTGTGCACTTTATTCATCATTGGATTAAGGACTATTAATATAGACCCAAATATTCTAGCACTTTATTTAATAGTAGTATTTGGCTTTTTGCACTTTATGAAGTTTTATTGCTGGCTTTCAGCGCAAAAACACCCCCCCTTTTTTATTTCTACTAGCGTGTATAGTGAACACAATTCGTTTTTGCAGCTTTAGCACGATACACTTCACCTGCTTTTCATTTACTCTTTAGTAGCGCGAAAGACCATCATCGTTTATTCTTATTATCCCTCCACTTCACAGTGAGCAAATTATTACACTTCAAGCAGGCTCTCTCCCCCAACCTAAGAAGGGAATCTACAAGCCCCTGGAGAAAGCCCCGGCGATTAGGTCCCACGGTGCCACATGCTCCAATCTGATGATCAAACAAGTGACTAAACAGTGGCACGCTTGTGTAATA
This sequence comes from Rana muscosa, assembly GCA_029206835.1. NCBI lineage: Eukaryota > Metazoa > Chordata > Amphibia > Anura > Ranidae > Rana > Rana muscosa. The sequence continues at coordinate 48,204,682 of CM055118.1, forward strand.
ATTGTCCACATACAAGTGGTACCCCTTTCCGAATAAGGGTGACACCAAGTTTCACACTATCTTGCCAGCGCTCCCTATGTAATCTGGGCAGTTCACCGGCTCTACCTGACTATCTTTTCCCTTATAAACCATAAAGCTCCATACATAGCCTGTTGCCCTGTCACAGAACTTATAGAGCTTGACCCCGTATCTGGCACGCTTGCTGGGAAGGTACTGCTTGAAAGACAAGTGGCCAGAAAATGTAATCAGGGACTCATCAACGCAGACAACTTGATCGGGAATAAACAAGGCTGCAAAACGTTCGTTGAAGTGGTTTATGAGGGGCCGAATTTTGTAGAGCCGGTCGTATTCAGGGTCTCCACGTGGACGACAAAGTTCATTGTCGTTGAAGTGCATGAACCGCAAGATCTGCTCGTATCATTTCCTGGGCATGGAGGCAGAGAACACGGGCATGTGGTCAATTGGGTGCGTGGACCAATAAGCACGCATTGACGAAAATTTATGTGTGCCCATGTTGAGGGAAAGGCCCAGAAAGGTCTTAACTTCGGAAACCGTAATTGGTTTCCAATCTCTGGCAATGGAAGGCAACTGGGGATTAGCGGCGATGAATTGACCAGCATATAAATTACTCTGGTCCACAATAGATCTATAGAGATCTTCCCTGAAAAACAGCGAATAAAAATCAAGTGGCATAAAATCAGCTGTTTCCACCTGAATACCGGTTTGGGCAGTGAATGGGGGAAGTACGGGTTCTGCAGAAGATGTGGGGACCCAATCAGGATTGGCGAATTCTGCAGGAAGGGTACTATGGGCACGACGGGCCTGCCTTTGTCTTCTTCTTGGTGGCAGCGAGACACTACTTGTGCTTGCCACCTCGCCAGCTTGAACTGCACTTATGGGACTCGCCACGTCACCAAGTGATACTGCAGTGCTGGATGTACGCCCAGGCTGTACTAGGCCGCTGGTGCTTGCCAGTTCACCAGAAGGAATAGCGGCGCTAGTACTACTCTGCTCCATGATACGAGAGCCCTGTGGTTCTTGCTCCTCAACAACCTCAGAAGATCGGGATCGGGTGCGCCTGACCTTAGCAGGGACCTCACCTTCGTCGTCAGAGCTATCTGACATGGAGCCGCTGTCTTCTACGGGAAGGTATTCTGAGCCTGAATCTCACAGATACGCGACCTCCTCTTCACTATCTGTCATGCTCAGAATCTCGTAGGCCTCTTTACTAGTGTACCTTCAATTTGCCATTTTGGGCTCTAAATTTAGGGGTACACTAGTAAGATTCACAGGTAAAAAAGCACCTGACTGTCGTCAGTAAATATATCAAACGCTACAAAAAAAACTGTTAGCGATCGCAGGGATCAGGCCTGACTCTGCGAACACTGCAGTTATGTGTGTTGTGTTTGGTAAGTGACAGTGATCGATCAATACTGCACTTGGGTGGGCTGGGCTGGGCTGGGCGGAGGGGCTAAACACAGGTGCTAGCAGGTATCTGGGCTGATCCCGCTAACACTGCATTTTTGGGAACCCAAAACCGCTGGGGACGCTAGTATAGATCTGATCAAATCAGATATTGATCTGTTCAGATACTATACCACTAAGGGAGGTGTATGCTTTGCGCGTGGGTGTTAGCGTTACTGGCACTAACCTAACGCTGCCTGGGGCGACGCAGACCCTCTCTGGCGCTAAAACCTAATTGATATCACCCGCCGGGCGATCAGGGGGTTAAACCTTTATTGGGCTATATACGGCGGGTGCCCTGATGCTATAAAAAGCAAACTAACCAACCAGTGTCACCCGTAACACTTATACAGTGATCACTGGTGAAAGGGTTAACTAGGGGCAATCAGGGGGTTAAAACCTTTATTAGGTAATATATGGGGGTACCTGACGCTATATAAAAACCTGACGGGTAACCTAAATAACTAAATAACTAACTGGCTAACCAGTGACACTTATACAGTGATCACTGGTGAAAGGGTTAACTCTAGGGGCGATCAAAACCTGCGGCGAACCTAAAAAAAATAACTTGCTACCTAGGGGCACCACCGACACTAATACAGCGATCGGAAAAACGATCGCTTAGTGACGCTAGCGATAAGGGGTAAAAGGGTTACCTGGGGGCGATCAAGGGGTTAAACCTTTATTAGGGGGGGTTAGGGGGCTACCCTGGACCTAAAGGGGCTTAAACCTAACTGCCCTGCAACTTTTTACTGTCACAGATGACACTAAATGCAGTGATCGGTAAATAAATGATCACTGCAATTAGTGACACTGTGACTGGGGGGTGACCTGGGTTGGTGACAAGTGTGCCTACGTGTGCTGGTGTCAGTGGGCTGTTGGTGCACTTACTGTGAGATGTCTTCTCTCCTCGTGCTGGACGAAAAGACCACCGCATGGAGAGATGACATCACTTCCTCCTGCCTGTTTACATTTACACAGCAGAGGAAGCATATCATTCGCCGGGAGCGATCGCGAGGGGGTAGCCAGAAACCAATGGCCGCCACCTCATCACGGATCACTCCCGAACGGAAAACCACCGCTTACTGTACCGGAGGGGTGTCCGATCGGACCCCCCACCCATACGAAGGCAGGCACGTACAGGTACGTGATTGTGCCTCCAGGTGCCATTCTGCCGATGTATATTTACAGTGAGTGGTCGTTAAGTGGTTAAATAGGCCTTTGAGTCTGGTGTGCCGGCCGGTGCACAAACAGACACCTACTGGGAAACCGTATTGAGCACGAGGTGACGTCAAGGGATGAACAAATATTCCATATAAATATTCTACTTAGACCAGTAATGACTGTCTACTTTGATGCTCCTGCTTGTCTGATTGCCAGCCCCATTGACAAAATCCAGCGTACTGTCTATTTTCGAATTCTTTTAAATCATATCCAATGAAATATTGACAATCTTCCTGCTACATTTACAATACATAAGTGAATAATTGCAACATATTGTATGCATATGTATTATTTTGTTTTTGTATATGTTCTGATAACTGTTTAAATGCATGTAATTGATTATATGTATTTTTATGCTTGGATGAATTATCTTCCTTCTTCCACACACCCCTGAAGAAGCTTATTTGGAAAAGCGTCGGGTGTTATGAAGTTTCTTCATGTATTTTCTTGCATGGTGATATTCATTGGAATTGTATATTTTAAATTTAATATCTCGTTTTTTGTTATGTTTAATTATGAATAAAAACTTTTCTACTTCAATATCTTGTATATTTGAAACCAATACAATTAGTGCCTAAAAAGTACACCCAGGGGAACCTTTTCCTTTTTCTGTATCACAAATACTGGATGTGGCACAGCATATATTTGCCATTCAACCCCTCCCCCAGCTCCTTCAAGTTGGATGGTTTGTGCTTGTGAACAGCAATCTTTAAGTCTGACCACAGATTTTCAATTGGATTGAGGTCTGGGCTTTGACTAGGCTATTCCAACACATTTACATGTTTCCCCTTAAACCCCTCAAGTGTTGCTTTAGCAGTGTGTTTGGGGTCATTGTCCTGCTGGAAGGTGAATCTCTGTCCTAGCCTCAAATCACGCACAGAGTGGTACAGGTTTTGCTCAAGAATATCCTTGTATTTAGCATCTTCCATCTTTCCCTCAACACTGTCCAGTTTCCCAGTCCCGACTGCTGAAAAACATCCCCACAGCATGATGTTGCCACCACCAGGTTTCACTGTGGGGATGGTGTTCTTTGGGTGATGTGTTGGGTTTGCGCCAGACATAGCGTATTCTTTGATGGGCAAAAAGTTCAATTTTAGTCTCATCAGACCAGAGCACCTTCCTCCATATATTTTGGGAGTCTCCCACATGCCTTTTCGCAAACTCAAACGTGCCATTTTTTTTTTTGCTGAAAGTAATGGGTTTTCTTCTGGCCACTTTGCCATAAAGCCCAACTCTATGGAGCGTATGGCTTATTGTCATCCTATGTACAGATACTCCCGTCTCTGCTGTGGAACTCTGCAGCTCCTCCAGGGTTACCTTAGGTCTCTGTATTGCCTCTCTGATTAATGCCCTCCTTGCCCGGTCCATGAGTTTTGGTGTGCGGCCGTCTCTTGGCAGGTTTGCTGTTGTGCCATGTTCTTTCCATTTGGTTATGATAGATTTGATGGTGCTCCTAGGGATCATCAAAGATTTGGATATTTTTTATAACCTTAAGCCCCGTACACACGGTCGGACTTTTGGCTAACAAACTTCATTTTGAGCAAGTTGGACCAACAATCCGACCATGTGTACGCTCCATCGGACAAACTTTTTTTTTTTTTTGTTTTCATCGGACAAAAGTTGAGTCTGCAAACGGTCCAACAAAAGTCCGATGGAGCAAAGTCCGACCGTGTGTACAGAAAACCATAGGACTTTTGTCCAATGGACAAAACAACTAATGTTAAAATCAACCAACAATAGCAGAAGTTGACCAAAGGGTGGCGGTAAAGAGCAAAAAAGAGCAGAAAAACCATGTGATGTTGCAAAAAGTTTTGGGAAAGTTTGCAGAAAAGTCTTGTGGTGTGTATGCTATGGGTGTGCCCGGCCAACTCCGAGGAAAAGGGAAAAGTCTGATGGAAGTCCGACCGTGTGTATGGGGCTTAACCCTGACTTGTACTTCTCAACAACATTGTCCCTTACTTGCTTGGAGAGTTATCTGGTCTTCATGGCAGTGTTTGGTTAGTGGTGCCTCTTGCTTAGGTGTTGTAGCCTCTGGGGCCTTTCAAAAAGGTGTGTATATGTAATGACAGATCATGTGACACTTAGATTGCACACAGGTAGACATAATTTCACTAATTATGTGACTTTTGAAGGTAATTGGTTGCACCAGAGCTTTTTATGGGCTTCATAACAAAGGGGGTGAATACATACGCACGTGCCAATTATCAGTTTGGGCATATCCGTTCCATTGGTTGTTGTTTATCATAACGTGATTGATCCTTATAACCTGAGATCCACATTTCATTCTTCTATGAGCACTATTGCTGGGGACTACCTAGGATTCATTTGAACCCAAGGTTATAATCATCCACCAAAGGATCCATATATCCCTTAAAGGGGAAGGCGCATGGTGACCAGTTGTTGGTCTTATATGGAGGTGAGTGCATAGACATGAAGGTAGAGGGACACTGAAGGTGTTTTATGTGTTTGCACAATACCCACGGATTCGCTATTTGGACTTTACTTTTTCAATGTTTTTTACGCTATACCAGTGTATTTAATATGCACAAGCACTTTATATCGCTGGACATTTGTGTTTTAGTGGTGGTACACTGTTATGCATAACCACAGATTTGATTTAAAGAACTCATCTTGATATATATTTTTATATATTTATGCACATATTTAATTTTTTATTTATTTTGCTGTTATCTTGCTGTGTTTTTTACTGCATATTGTGTTGCTGTTTATTTATATAGTATTGTATAAGTTATGTAGAGGAGAGCGCTATACCACTTTGTGTTTCAATCTTTTTATTCAAGTTTTGTCATACAAAATGTATAAAAGTCGCCACATAACATTGTACAGTCACAATCAACATTTGGGGTAACACAATGAAGATCACCAAGTGTAGGGGTCCTTGGAGTAGTCCGAAGCTCCGTAGAGCCGTTAACCCCTATTAGCATCGCAGATCATATCTGAACCGTCCACCCAGATGAGCCGCCCCCCCATCCATCTATCGGGGGGGGCGCAACTCAGCCGGCCGTGTGGGCAGCCCAGAGGTCTGATCAGACTGACAATGGTCCCGTAGGAGCTGAGAAAACAGGGAGCAGCACAAACCTCTAAGGTCTGGATCTGACTCCAAAAATAAACAATAAACAAATTTCAAAAGAGAGGAAAGAGGACAGTGACAAAGAATAGAAGGAAGGAGACAGAGTAAGGAAAGGACAGTTGAGGAGGGGGGAATGGGGGGAGGGAGGGGGGGGAGGAGCCCCGATTCAGCATCCAGACATCTCAACCTAATCCCCTAGGCTATGCTGTAAACATCTCCGGGTCATTAGTTAGGTAACGAAGCCATGGGTCCCAAACTCCATGAAACAGTTTCATTTTATCTTGGGCCAGAGCGGTCAAGCGTTCGTTTAGCATCAACCAAGACAATTTGCCTTTAAGCTGATCGAATGGTAGAGCTGCCGATTTCCAGTTCCTAGCAATAGTGATTTTGGCTGAAATAAAAATAAATGTCAAGAGCCTCTTGCAGGACTTGGAGGCTTCCACGCTATACCACTTTGAGCTATTTATACTATCTTGGAACATTAATTGGGTATATAGCAGCAGACCCTCAATAACTGTCTTCACAGCACATTTTCACACATAGTAGCGCAAGGGACTAAACATATATATTATTTTAGGATCGCTTTCAGGGTTAAGCCTCGTACACACGGTCGGACTTCCATCTGACTTTTCCGTGTTTTTTTGTCCGAACGGAGTTGGTCGGGAACACCCATAGCATACACACGCTCGGACTTTTCTGCAAACTTTCCCAAAACTTTTTGCAACATCACGTGGTTTTTCTGCTCTTTTCTGCTCTTTACCGCCACCCTTTGGGCAACTGCTGCTATTTTATTTGGATTTTATTTGGATTTGCAATCGGTTCTGTTGTTGGAACCTTTTATAGTGTTTTTTATTAATAAATTCCAGTCACTTGGATTTTACACCATGCGGAGGATCTTCCTTTTTTTATTTTCTTATTCATGTTTGGAGCTACTTTTTCCCTTCCCCGGATATCTGATATCTTGGTCTGGCTGGAATTCCTGACAGTGGAGGAAGGAGGATGCCCACAGACTGCCACGGTCCGAGTCCCTGTAGTGGACATAAGCTCGGTTGACCCACCACCGTACAGTGTTTTGGGTCCAGACATTGGGGTAAGAGTACCCAATTCTCTTTATTGGTTTAAAGTGAAGATATCCTAGAATTGTTGAATCTCTATTTCATCAGGGAATATCTCAAGGCATCTCTTTCTCTCACCATTTGGATGAACATCACATTCTGGGAATTTTGTATCCATGATGATATCATATCCATGGTTACATTTGTGAAGTGCCCCATATGATCATACATGATCACCCCATTATTGCAGAATATATGTGGACATTTGGAAGATTGTGCTACATAGTTCCCTTTGGACAGATTGTATTTTGTACTGATGTAATACATGATACATGGTTGTTCCGTGCTCATATGCATAGATTTTTCCTTGAACCTTTATAAAGTTTACAGAGGAATATATAATATCATATTTTTTCACTAAGATATATTTTTTTCACTAAGATTGTTTCATACATAGGTGTTCTTTCCTTGAGTTCTATAGGATTTTTTTGATACTACCATTTAGGTGGGTCACACACCTGCCTCATATTTGTTTCTTTTATCACTTTATACCTGATCTATGCACAGACACTTTTGTATATCAGCCGTCACTGGCTCACTCCATGATGCAAATGCTTTTTGTTTGATGTAACGTGCAGGTGTAGGATTTTCACACACCTACTTTCTTTTTTAGCGCCCACATTTATATATATTTTAACTTCTGCTATTGTTGGTTGATTTTAACCACATCAATACTGGGCACTTAAACCCCCTTCCTTCCCAGACCAATTTTCAGCTTTCAGTGCTCTCGCAATTTGAATGACAATTATTCAGTCATGCTACACTGTACCCAAATGAAATTTTTATCATTTTGTTCACACAAATAGAGCTTTCTTTTGGTGGTATTTGTTCACAATTTCATTTTCAATTTTTTGCGAAAAAAGAGCGAATATTTTGAAAAAAAACAACATTTTCTACATTCTGTTTTAAAAGAAATCCAAACAAATCAAATTTCGGCAAAAATTTAGGCCAAAATGTATTCTGCTACATGTCTTTGGTAAAAAAAATCCTGATAAGTGTATGATGATTGGTTTGTGTGAAAGTTATAGAGTCTACAAACTAAGCTACGCATTATTGCAAATTGATCAATCCTAATGCACTGATGGCCTATCTCATTTCTTGAGGCCCTAAAATGTCAGGACAGTACAAATACCCCCCAAATGACCACTTTTTGGAAAGAAGACAGTCGGAGGTATTTAGTAAGAGGCATCGTGAATTTTTTGAAGTTGCAATTTTTTTCCCACAATGCCTTGGAAAATTAAGAAATATATATATATATATATATATATATATATATATATATATATATATATATTTTTTTTTTTTTTTTCTTCACAAAGTTGTCAATTTAGAAGATCTTTCTAACACATAGTATGTACATAGCAAAAATAACACCCCAAAATACATTCTTCTACTCATCCTGAGTATGGCGATACCCAGTGTGTGAGACTTTTCCACATCCTGGCCACATACGGAGGCCAAACATCCAAGTAGCACCATCAGGCGCTCTAAAGGCATAAATTACACATTTCATTTCCTGAGTACCTATCACATTTTTGAAGGCCCTGGAGAACAAGGACAATGGAATTACCCACAAAATGACCCCATTTTGGAAAGAAAACAACCCAATGTATTTTCTATGAGGCATAATAAGTCTTTTGAACATGTCATTTCTTTCCAAAAGTTTTGGGAAAATGTGGAAAAAAAATTAAAACATATTTTTTTTTCACAAAGTTGTCAATTTAGAAGATCTTTTTAACACATAGTATGTACATAGCAAAAATAACACCCCAAAATACATTCTGCTACTCGTCCTGAGTATAGTGATACCCCATGTGTGAGACTTTTCCACAGCCTGGCCACATACAGAGGCCCAACATGCAAGTAGCACCTTCAGGCTTCTAACACATAGCATGTACACACCAAGAATTACACCCCAAAATACATTCTGCTGAGCAAAAGGTAATAAAAAAAAGGCTCACCTATGGTTTTAGCAGGCAGGAATACCGTTCCAGAGCAGTCAAAGCATTGGTCCAGACAGCCATAGGAAATGTCCAGGAATTGTCCAGCAGGGAAACAGAGATATGGAAACCTATGAACATGGTCCATGGTTCAGTTCAGGTGACAGGCAGAGGCATGGCCAGTTCAGGTGGCAGGCAGAGGCATGGCCAGTTCAGGTGGCAGGCAGAGGCATGGCCAGTTCAGGTGGCAGGCAGAGGCACGGCCAGTTCAGGTGGCAGCACTATAACATTTAGGCCTTGGTCAGGAAAGACCTAAGAACAGGGGTAGAGGCTTCTTCCCACCCAAATCTCTACGAAGCCTCCGACCCTAATCCGAGAAAAACAAAACCTGGAGAAAAACATTTTCTCCACTCGGAAACTCTTTTCTGGAGCCCCTCAAATATGTGAGACCCCTGTGCTGTACTCAAATGATCAGTTTAGGAGGCAGGCAAAAAGCATGGTCATTTAACAGGCCAAGGTCAATTCACGTTGAAGGCAGAAACATGGTTGGCAGAGGCATAGTCGAAAACAGTCCGGGTCATTCACAGAAATGGCAGATGGTGGAAACTGGAAAAAAAATCATCTTCACTTTACTAATAGTTTAGTAAAGTATGATAGCTCTGAAAGCACTTTCCAATACAAAGGCCTGGCTGGGAGGGACATTGGGGACAGTAGTATCGGGTGTCACGACGAATTCCTCTACTTGAACACACACAACATTTTTTTGGGGGTTTGCGACCTGTTTCGGTAAGAGGGAGGATTTCGGAGAAGTGCCTTTCGTGGAGTCTGGCTACTGCATCGGAGCGAATTAGTTGAGGGGCTTGGCCTTGGGGATAGAGAAGGGCTTCGATCACGTCTTCTTGGAATTTTAGATAGGTTAGGGAACTTTGGGTGCACTTAGAAAAAATGATATAAGAATTGAAAAGGGCTAGTTGCATCAAATAAATGGCAACTTTTTTGTACCAAAACAGTGATTTCCTGGTGGCCAAGTAGGGCTGCATCATCTGGTCGTTCATATCCAACCCCCCCCCCCATGTAAAGATTATAGTCATGCACACATTTTGGCTTCTGGACGGGGCCTCTTCTTCTCTGCAGTTCCACCAAGGTGTCATCATGCATTGTGGAAAGGATGTAGACATCTCTTTTTTTATCTCTCCACTTCAATGCTAGGACCTCTTCAGTCCGCATACTGGCCATTTCCCCCTGTTTCAGTTTCTTGGCAACCAATCTCTGTGGGAAGCCTTTACGGTTGGTCCGTGCTGTCCCACAGGCCACAGTTTTCTTTTGGTACAGATGGCGAAAAAGTGGGAGACTTGTATAGAAATTGTCTACGTATAGGTGGTAACCTTTCCCAAGCAATGGTTCAATCAGCTGCCTGACAATTTTGCCACTTGTTCCCATGTAGGTAGGGCTTCCAGGGGGGTTTAGCTGTCTGTCTTTTCCCTCATAAATTATAAAATCATATGTGTAACCCGTGGCCCTGTCACATGCCTTATAAAATTTTACCCCACGTCTGGCTCTTTTACTGGGGAGGTATTGCTTTATTCCAAGTCTTCCTGTGAAGTGTACTAATGATTCATCTACACATATATTTACATCAGGGGTAAACATCTGCTTGAAGCTGGCGCAAAAAACATTGATTAGGGGCCGAATTTTAAATAATTTATCATAATTGGGATGATTTCGAGGGAGGCATTGGGCATTGTCGAAGTGTAGAAACCTCATTATCATCTCGTAACGGGTTCTTTTCATAAAAGATGAATAGATTGGCATGTGGTAGATAGGTCGGGTAGACCAGTAGGAATGGAGTTCATTTTTTTTTTGTCAGCCCCATGTTGAGGGTTAGGCCAAGGAAAATTTTAAATTCTTCCACGGTGAGGGGTTTCCAAACAAAAGGACGGGCATAGGAAGAATTTGGATTGTTGGCTATATATTGACTGGCGTATAGATTACACTGCTCCACAATGTAGGTTGGGATATCATCAGTAAAAAATAATTCAAAATAATAAATCAGGGTAGCATTTTCCGACTGTATCTGAGGGCCTGGCTGGGCTGTAAAAGGGGGAATGATAGGTTCTACTGACGTATCGGGCAGCCATGTTGGATACAGTAGAAGATCGGGGAGGCTAGTATGGGCCCTGCCTCGTTGTTGATGGGACGCCCCATTGCTAGCATTTGGCCTATCCTCTAGAAAAGTTGCAGAACTGCTGGCGGATGCCTGCCTATCCTGGCGTGATGCGCTGCTGGCGGAGGCCTGCCTATCCTGGCGTGATGCGCTGCTGGCGGATGCCTGCCTATCCTGGCGTGATGCGCTGCTGGCGGATGCCTGCCTATCCTGGCGTGATGCGCTGCTGGTGGATGCCTGCATATCATCATGGAGTCCTGCGCTGCTGGTGGATGCCTGCTGGTGGATGTCCTGGAGTGCTGCGCTGCTGGTGGATGTCTGCGGCGCCTGCTCATAACTCCTGATCTCACTTGTTACGATTCTATCCTCAGTTTCTATTTCAGAGCCACTACTTTCCTCTGGATAATATTCACTATCCGATTCTGACAGAGAGAGAGTTCCTCGCTACTCTCGTCTGACATACCCTGGAGTATCTGGAGAGCCTCCTCGCTGCTATAGAATCGTTTAGCCATGTGGGCAGATGTGCCAGATGTTGGCGGTCAGATGTGCCAGATGTTGGCAGGGCAGATGTTGGCGGGCAGCTGTTGGCGGCCAGATGTGTCAGATGTTGGCGGCCAGATGTGTCAGATGTTGGCGGGCAGATGTGCCAGATGTTGGCAGGGCAGCTGTTGGCGGTCAGATGCCAGATGTTGGCGGCCAGATGTTGGCGGGCAGATGTGGCAGCTGTTGGCGGGCAGATGTGGCAGCTGTTGCCGGGCAGATGTTTACTGCCAGATGTTGGGAGTCAGATGTGCTAGATGTTGGCAGGGCAGATGTTGGCGGGCAGATGTGCCAGCTGTTGGCAGGCAGCTGTTGGCGGTCAGATGCTGGCGATCAGATGTTGGCGGGCAGCTGCGCCAGATGTTGGCGGGCAGCTGCGCCAGATGTTGGCGGGCAGATGTGCCAGATGTTCCAGATGTTGGCGGGCAGCTGCGCCAGATGTTGGCGGGCAGATGCGCCAGATGTTGGTGGGCAGCTGTTGGCGGGCAGCTGTGCCAAATGTTGGCGGGCAGATGCGCAAGATGTTGGCGGGCAGATGTTTTCACTGTTTTATGGACACTGTGTTTTGGGGACACTGTGTTTTGGGGACACTAGCTGGGTGATCAGTGGGTAAACAGCAGACAAACAGCTAAAAACTCACTGATCTCCCAGCTGCAGCACAGATTGTCTCTTCCTCTCCTCACTGACAGGCTCTGTGTGAGGAGAGGAAGAGATCAGAGCAGTTACAACTGCTCTGTGTTTACATTACATGACGGCTGTCATTGGACAGCCGTCATGTCATCAGGAGGGCCAATCACATGGCCCTCCTGTTTGCACACACCTTCTATCTCTGGGGGGTACAGGCAGATCGGGATCGCGCCGCTGCGTGTGCACGTGGCGGCGCAATCCCCTCACAAGTGCCAGCCCCCCCTCTCTGTGTTTACATCACGATGGCTGTGATTACACACAGCCATCGTGCCGATCAGGAGGGCGAATCACAGTGCCCTCCTGCTGTTCCGAGATGCGGCGTGTCCGCGGGACACGCGCGCATCGGGATCGCGCGGGTGCGCGTGCGATCACGCTCCTTCTGAAGGACATTCAGGAACGTCCACTCAGAAGGAGAGAGCACCCACCCGGCCGTATATATACAGTGGCCGGGTGGGAAGTGGTTAACATTAGTTGTTTTGTCCATCGGACAAAAGTCCAATGGTTTTCTGTACACACGGTCGGTCTTTGCTCCATCGGACTTTTGTTGGGCAAAAGTTTGTCCGTTTGCAGACCCAACTTTTGTCCGATGAAAACAAGAAAAAAGCAAAAAAAGTTTGTCCGATGGAGCGTACACACGGTCGGATTGTTGGTCCAACTTGCTCAAAATTAAGTTTGTTGGCCAAAAGTCCGACCGTGTGTACGGGGCTTAAGGATATGTGGCATTTTGCTGCTGTGGAAATACAAGTCAAGAGACTATGTATGCAAGCAAGGAATGAAGTTTCAAAAAACTGAAACGAAATAATAAATTTTTTCTGAGTCTGTGTTTTTTTTTTCCATATGTTTGCGACCATCTACTAGAAAAGCTAGATTTATATTTTATTCCTATTTTAAGAGCTAAAAAAAAAATACAAATGCATGCTGCTTTTTTTCTGTATACATACGGTATGAAATTGCTTTTATAAGAGGTATAAAGAATGTTAGTAATTTCATATATGTGAACTGTAGCATATAATTTTAGGTAGCCTACAACCAAGAAAGAGTATGCAGTCAGTCCACAAAACATTCATATGTTTTCCTCCGTCATTTATACTTTATTTATCCTTTATCTTGGTTCATGTACAATGCAATTTACAGAGAACAATATAGGTATCCAATATAGGTATCCAACATACATTTATGTTCGTATTATCATTGATTTTACAATTGCACCATTGAGTGCTGCAGTTTTACTAAACAGGTGAATTCTTGAAACCGAGACTCAATCCATATTTCTTCTCCCTGCAGAACTCCACAAATGTCCTATTTTGTCCCCTGAAGTGCACAAGGTCAGCAGACGATCCAATCAACCGGAGAAAAATCATTATTTGGTAATATGCAAGCACTTGACACAACTGTAAAGGAGAAAACTAACAGACTGCAGCAGGGAGAGGATATATTGGATTTATTTCTGTTAGCTCCAATAATAGCATATAGGCAAGTTGGGCAAAGCTTTGCATCTTTTGGTGAAGAGAGTAGATGACCTTTCAACCCTTTTTTAAATGCCCATGCTAGTTAGGCATAATACAGTGCAATTGTATGAAATAGTTAAAGGAGAAGTACGGCCAAAGGTTTTTTGGCCCTACTTCTCCTGTGGATCACGGAGTGCACTTAGTTCTCCACTCCTGTGACCCGTTTTCAGCTGTCATCAGCCTAAAGCCTGCTGTCAGCTGACATCACTCTGCCGGTCCAGGTTATGACTCAACCCCTGACTTTACAGTCGGGCTCCACCTAGATGCCTGGACTGGCAGCTGACTCAGGCTCTCAGTGAGCTGCTGAGAGCCTGAGCCAGCCGCTTCCGCCCCCTTCACAGCGTGGCGCTCCAATGAGCGCTGGGAGGGCAGAGCAGAAAGCCGCTGACTAAAGCCCCGTACACAGTCAGACTTTTGCCCGGCCAAAATCACATCGGAATTTCGACGGAATTCCATCGGAGTAAAAGAGAACATGTTATCTATCTAAACTCCAACAAGATTCTTCAGAATTTCCGATGGAAAAAGTCTGTCTGACTTTATACATCGGAAATTCCGATCGTGAGTACAGGCATGACATTCACCGTCTCTCTGATCAGTGAAAACAGAGAACTGAGCAATCAGTGGTTTTTGATCACTCAGTTCTCAGAATTAGAAGCAGCAGGGGACAGATACAGCATCCACCTAGGTGAGTATAATTTTTATTTTCTTTTTTAAGCCAAAAAAATTTCTGCCAGAATAAACAGGTATTTGTGCGCTTAGTTTCAATGGCATATTTACTAGATCAAAAGGGAGCAAGTAACAGAAGTTTATTGTTAAGGTTACATACATTTGGCTATTGTCATTGACACACATTTCAGCTAACACATTGCAAGATTTATGGGAAGAGGTTAAGATCGGGTGCAAGTTCCTCATGCAAATCGTTCCTGTATCTCTATAAATTGGCTGCTGTGATTGATGGGTATTGCTCTGGAGGCCATGTAATGTGGCAGCAAGCCCTCTCATTTAGGTTTGTCAACACAGCTGTTTTAGTGTGTCTATTGTGAGCCATATCAGTAGCTCTGCAATTAGCAAGTCTCACTCTCTCTGCAGACTGGGGATTTCTAGCTGTGACAAGGGCTGTGTTGGACTGCTGCAGAGATATTGCTGCTTACACACACACACACACACACACACACACAGCAGCAGTCTTCTCTGCAGATGGGTGCCAGGGACAAGCCAATTTCTTCCAAAAGTAGTTCCAGTGCCAGTGAGACAACCAGATCTTGACATTAGTGTTTGGCTATACTCTGAATGAAGTTATTTACTTTTTGGTCAAATCGGAACAAAGTGCCAGTGTCTGTGTAAAGTAAACCCCCGACCAGCAGCACTTTTTTATTCTCAAAGCAATGGGCTTGGGTGCAAGATCATAAGTTGGGCCTCCTGCCAGAGAAAAAGAATGGGGCAAAAATAAAAAATTGTGTGTGGTTTTCATTGCACTGAATAGTGGCTAAAGCTTAAAAGGGGCACAGAGTGCAGGGGTCAGTAGTGAAGCAAAGGTTCAGGAGTTAGGGAGAAAGTGAGACAGGGTTCAGGGGTCACTAGAAAGTGATGCAGAGGTCAGTAGTGAGGCAGAATTCAGGGCACAGTAGCAAGTGATGCAGAGTTCAGTAGTAAGTGATGTACCATTCAGGAGTAAGTAGCGACTCAGGTCGGTAGTAAGTGACACAGAGTTCAGGGGGTTCGTAGTGACAGAGTTCCGTGGTCAGTAGTAACTGATGTACAGTTCCAGAGTCAGTAGTGACACACAGTTCAGAGGTCAGTGGTAAGTGGTAAGTGAAACTGGGGGTGATTTACTAAAACTGGAGAGTGCAAAATCTGGTGCAGCTCTGCATAGAAACCAATCAGCTTCCAGATTATTATTTTTTGCCAAAGCTTATTGAACAAGCTAAGGTTAGAAGCTGATTGGCTACTATGCACAGCTGCACCAGATTTTGCACTCTCCAGTTTTAGTAAACAACCACATAGAGTTCAGGAGTCAGTAGTAAGTGATGTAGAGTTCAGCAGGAGTCAGTAGTGATGCAGAGTTCAGGGGGCAGTAGTAAGTGTGGAGGAATTCAGAGGTTAGTAGCAAGTGAGGCAGAGTTCAGGAGTCTGTAAGTGAAGCAGAGGTCAATAGTAAGTAGTGCAGAGTTCACCCCCAACTACTGACATCCTACCACTCACATACCTAAAGCTCACAAAGGCTAGTCAATCAATTGTATCCCCAATCCATCCCTCTTTTTCCCTGCATCTACAAGCTGGAATGATCAAAAATATGATCATACAGTAGAGGGAGTGAATCGTTTGAAACGTCACTTCCTCTCCCATTAGATGACAGCTGACAAATGACCAGTGGGAGCTTTATGTAGCATCTGTTGGTTACATAGTAAAGATGACTGGAAGTTGTGGGGCTCATTGCTTTGTGCAGCTCGCTTGGCTCCTTCCCCTGCTGGTCATGATCAGTTGCTTGTAACTTGCTAAATTGGTTGCTCATGCGCTGCAAGCACAGGGCATCTGATCTCCTCCCCAAGCGCTGGATGGATCTTTTCTGCAGCTGATGCAAAGACACAGAATGGAGTGGTGTTTCCCCATGTTGTGCAATGTGTGAGGGTACTGCAGGCCCCCCTACCCTTAAGGCCCATGTGCACTGCACACTTTGCACCCGTGGAGGATACCCCACTAAGCAGATATTGAATGTTCCTCTCCAGTGGCATACCTAGAACCCAGGGCCCGATATATATCTTTGTTTTCTTCTTTTTTTTTCAAACCCCCCCCTTAAAAATTGGCCTGAATAAAGTAGTGAATGCATCACCAAATTGCGAGTGTGGTCAGTGAGAGGGGCAGAAAGGGCATAATTAAATTTTTAAAAAAACTATATTCAGCACACATATGCCACAGTGCTTTCACCCACAAAATATGCTTTAATGACTACACAACTACCAACAGTGTAACAGACATGTACATACCTCAACACACTCATTTTAGGAAGAACAAACAAAAATGACGGCGCAAGGAGTGGATACAGAAATACCAAAATGTAAAGGGTAAGAGATGATACAGTAATATATCACTGTAGTAAACCTTATAGAAAAGGGAAAAATACAAATGATGAATAATAAACACAAGTAAATATAGGTAATGAAGTCCCAATAATATAAGTCCACATAATAGTAATGGTACTGGAGCTGGTTAAGAATGTATTCTATTACATAAGCACTGTTGGCAGCATCTTTAAGAGTGAAGTAGGCTCTGTGGATAAGAAATTAAAAGAAAAAGTGCGCCTACTAAGTGCAGTATGTAAAACTCAGTTTTAATGGTACATAAAAATCAGCCAAATGGCTACTCACAAGATGGTAGTTAAAAACATTGCATGAAAGTAGTGATGGTGGTTAGCAGGGGATATCTCCTTGGTCTGCGGAGGTCCCGTGGCACGGTGTAGCTCTGGTAATCGGTCCTGGTATTGTTGATCCGGAGGGAGCAGGTGTAGGTGTCCGGCATCAACAATACCAGGACCGATTACCAGAGCTACACCGTGCCACGGGACCTCCGCAGACCAATGTACCATTAAAACTGAGTTTTACATACTGCACTTAGTAGGCACACTTTTTTTTCTTTTCATTCATTTTAAGAAGATAAAACTGTTCCATCACATATGCATTTCTACACACAGCCTACCTTACACTACAAGTAATATCAAAAGTAAAATATAAAATTCTATGAAAGTCCAAATGCTAGGTAAGAAGAGCCACAAAGTCCAGACAGCAGCAAAAAGTCCACATGTGGAAACAGAGATCCAGAAGAACAAGGTATGTGTGACAATCCCTCCACCTCTGAGTAGCCTGCTCGCTCACCTTAATAGATGGACCCCTGAGCTAACAGAAAGTCATAAACGCATGTCCCATTAGGGGTAAAAGGTGGCCAGCAATGTAGACAGCAATCTTCTGATGGTCCACATACACACGTGGATTGAAAGAAATCTAAGCACTCTCTGCTTCAAATTTTTCAGGCTTTATTAAGGTAAAAAATTCCTACTCACATAAAGAGTGATTAATAAACTTTTATAAAACACAGGACAGAGATCCGTGTAATCTCTGTCTAACAGGATTGCATCGGGTGTTGTCATCCGAGCGTAGCTCCTCCCTACTGTATGCGTTCCATCCAATGAGACGTCAGGGGGTTGTAACGTGTACGGGTTCTTCTGGATCTCTGTTTCTACACGTGGATGTTTTGCTGCTGTCTAGGCTTTGTGGTTCTTCTTACCAAGCAACCAGATTGGTTTATTTGCGCTGCACTTCTTCTCTATATTGTTACCTTTGAGGGGTTGTGATGATCCTTTAAAGGGGTTGTAAAGTCAGAAGGTTTTTTATCTTAAAGGGGTTGTAAAGCTTCGTGTTTTTTCACCTTAATGCATCCTATGCATTAAGGTGAAAAAACACCTTGCCCCCCCGAGCCCCCATTTTACTTACCTGAGCCCTGAATCTCAGTGGGCACGATCCCGCGTCGTTCTCTTCATGGCTGATCGGCTCCTCATTGGATAGATTGATAGCAGCGCAGTCATTGGCTACCGCTGCTGTCAATCAAATCCAGTGACGCGGGGGGCGGGGCCGAATCATACAATCGGCGGCTATGCACGCCGAGTGTATAACACGGGAGCGCGCCCGCAAAGCAACCCCCTCGGTAGAGAGCTTCCCAGAGGAGGTTAGCTCTTGCGGGGAGGAGCCGAGACAGCCGCCGTGGGACCCCAGAAGAGGACGTTCTGGGTCACTCTGTGCAAAACAATGATGAACCTTTAGGGTCCCTTTAACCTCCCTGGTGGTATGATTCGGTCTGAAATTATGTACCAAAAGCGGTACAATTATTTTGCATGGAAATTTGGTGTTATGTATTGTAGGCCTGCAATTCTTAGTAATTACTTACTTAAACCTGACCAAACAAGAGTCTAGTAGACATCCCGAGTATGATAAAGTTTGAAACACAAAATCATAAATTATAATATAATAAATAACTATAAATAATTATAGCAAATAGTAATGTAATTATAATAAAAATTATTCAATAATGTAATCAAATCAAAAACACTGAAATTTGCTCAGTTGCAGAATTGTCGCTGTCATTAGACTTAGTGTTTGATGACGAATTTCCCCACAAATCGCTATTGCTCAATTCTGCAAGTGATTCTAATTTATTATCGCTGTTTTCTAGCTGGTCTAAAACCACTTTTGACATAAAGGGACACTTTTTGGTTGCTATGGACAATCTCCAGTTTCCAGGCAGAAAGAACAGTTTTTATAATATAAAAATATTTTTAGCGCTATAGTGCCTGTAAAGCGCCTCAATGTGAAAGGGGTCTAATGCATTCTTATTAAGATTAAAAAAAACTTCTGTGTGTAGCAGCCCCCCTAATACTTACCTGAGTCCCCTCAAACCAGCCATGTTTACAACTGCCTCAGCCGTCTGGAACTCCCCTCCTCATTGGCTTAGACACAGCAGCACCGCCATTAGCTCCCGCTGCTGTCAATCAAAGTAAGTGAGGTACTGAGGAGAGAGAGGGGGTGGGGCCAAACTGCAGCTCCGTGTCTGAATGGATACACAAAGCTGTGCCTCGGCTCGGGCACTCAAAAGAGAGGGAGGGGCCAGAAGAGCCGAAGATGGACCAAAGAAGAGGAGGATCCAGGCTGCTCTGTGCAAAACCACTGCAAGTATAACAGGTTTGTTATTTTTGTTGAAAGGGAGACTTTACAATCACTTCAGCTGGCAATTAATTGGTAACATTTTATTGTGTTTACGCTGATTGCACCCTTTGTTACATTACGAGTACTATACCTAGAGTGCAGGAGTCTAAAATGTAATTCCCAGTGAACTGAATTCATCAAAACTTGGGCAGAGTGAATCTGGAGCAGCTGTGCATGACAAGCAATCAGCTTCTGTCTTCAGCTTGTTCAGTAAAATAAAAGCTAAAAGCTTATTGGTTGCCATGCACAGCTGCTCCAATTTTGACAAAGTCCACCAAAGCCTCCGTTCACACTGGTGCAACTTGAGAAGTCGCACCCTATTGTCAGAAATGGAACTGTTCAAATCGGTGCGACAACGACATTGCCGTGCCCACCAATTTGAAAAAGTAGTTCCTGCACTACTTTTGGCGATTTCAGGTGCGACTTGCATTGACATCTGTGCATGAAGTTGCACAGGAGTCAGCCAGGTGGCACTGACGTGCGGCTTTGAAATTGTGCGATTTCAAGTGAAGTCGTACGATTTCAAAGCCGCATTCTGTGTGAACCAGGGCTAAGGTTCTACAGTGCCTGGGTCAGGAGTGTGGAACGCACAGTGCGCTCTACAGCGTACAACCAAAATTCCCCCCCCCTCTACAGCGTATGACCAGTACAAATCACCCCTCCAAGCCCACATCCTCCATACAGATCTCCCCCAACATCACTCAATCCTGCATCCCCCCTTAAAGTGGAACTTTCCGCTATAGAATTAAAATTGGTCAGTATGGTTGTGAGCATGAAGGAGTGAGCACGTCTCCAGCCTGAGCTCCCACACTCCCATGCTGTCCCAGTATACTAAGCTGATCAAGCTGTTGCTGCTAATGGATCCTGGAAAATGCCATCAATAACTAGCCAGCAGGTTAATCTCCAGCTGAATGTGTTAGCAGATTGGGAGACAAAGTGAGCACGCTGGAGCAGGGATCGGCCTGCATTAGCAGCATCCTGAAGACAAACAGACCAGACCAGACCAGATCAGATCAGATCAGATCCTTTGAAAATACAGATCCCCTGCGATTCGCCGCCGCCGCCGTCGCTCATGGTTGCGTGCTCTGGAGGGACGTGGAGTGACGGGTGTGGAGGTCCTGTTTACTACGCCCTGTGTGGGCTGTACGTTACCGTGCTGCAGCCTTATGAGGAGGGGAGGACTTCTGGAGTCACAGAGCCGGTGTAACATCAGAGCGACCGGAGCTGTTAGAGCCGCTAGGAGCAGAGCGGGGACAACGGTAGATACATAAACCTGATGGGCTACCTGTTGTCTGGTGTTCCCCTCTGAGGACAGCGGCTACAGAAGGAGGACTGAAGGAGGGTGGAGCAACTGGAGCTCCACAACGCAGTCGGACTGGGTAAACTGCGGGTTTGTGAGGCTGAAGCACGAGTAGGAGATTTTGTTTTTTCTTCTCCCCTTTACCTGCCAAAAGTGAAAGCGAAAGTGCTGCTTGGGAAGCTGGTCGGCTGCTGCTTTGTTTTTCCTGCCTGTAACATTGCATCCGTGGGTCAGTGGATTGCCTGCGCTTGGATTTACTGTTATATTAAATACAGAAGCTGAAAAATTTTCCAGCAGTGTGTCTGAATAGATTTGCTAAGGTCAACACACCTGACTGTCTGATTACTTAACCACTGGCCATTAACCTGCAGTGATCTCCCCAAAAAAATAAAATAAAAAATCTACTCCTCCATACCCCTTTATTTGACCAATAGAGACTCTTTGGGGGGTTCCCCCCCCCCTCCCTTAAGAAATTGAAAAGCAGAAAGCATACTGGGGTTTTTATGACTGTCTTGTTCTTTTCTAAAAAAAAAAAAAAAATCTTCCCTATGATGAAAACATTTGCCTGAATAAACTGGAAGATTAACTATAAATAACAAGATACTCATCATCTGAATAAGCTGGTACCCCCGTCCGTTTTAGAGGGACGACGGTCCGCAAAGGCTGAGTAATAAGAAGGGGGAGAAATACGAGGTGAAAGAGACTGTAAAGTCATAATAGAGTTGATTTATAAGACAGGCAAATTAGTGCTACTAGTTTTTTTTAGTTTTTTTATTAATATTATATATATATATATATATATATATATATATATACACACACACACTTTTTTTTATTTTATATATATATATATATATATATATATATTTATTTTATTTTTTTCCCCCTCCCCTGCCCACTTAATAATTTATATACATTATCTCTGTGGGATACTGTTGCCCCTCTTATTGGACTGTCGAGAAGTGCTATTTATGAAACATTGACACCAGCAATAACTACACACCGACAAGCTGCGCAGCAGCCGGCTAAGGGAAGCTGGAACGAGACAGGAGGGATACGAGCTTATATGTCTCCCCGGGCAGAGCAGGGACTGCATATAGGAAAACAGGAAGAGAGGAGACGTGGGGCTATGGACTCTAAGGGAGATAGTGGAAAGCGATCGGACCGTAAGTCCCTGACACCAAGTCGCGGTGTCCAAGCAGCTGGACGGGCCCATGCAGAGTATGGAAGGGGATCAACAATAGGACGGGGGAGAAAGTTTCCCGAGAGGGACCCCCCTAATGTAGAACAATACCCCCCCCCGAGTGAGGGAAAATAAACTGCAGTGCGGGGGCAAGGCTGCTTGATGTATGAAGAAGGGAGCCCCAATATGGAAAGGGCAGAAACTGCCCAAGATAGCCCCCCTGAACCCTCAAATGGAATACCAATATTCCCAAAGGGGGACCCGGTAGTAGTGAAGAGAGGAACTCCGACATTGGAGGAGGATTGGCAACGGGGGAGGAGAACCAAGCAATGGCGGGTCCCAGCCAAAGCTCTGGAACACAAGGAGAGAAATTGAATCCACAGGTCCCAAAACCCACAAGCCCCTCCCTGGAAGAGGGGGAGAAGTGGACCCCGGTGCTAGGGGGGGATGCAGCGATGGAAATCAGGGAAATTCGGGAACTACTGAGGGCCCTTCCTACAAAGACTGACATTCAGCAGGCAATTAGTGCGGTGGAGCAGTCCTGCCAGCAAGCAGTAGATGACTTGAGAGAAGACACACGGGCACTGGGGCATAGGGTGGAAAGTGTGGAAGAGAGCCAGGAGGTAATGGTACAGGTAGTGGCGGAGGTTCAAGACTCTATTAAAGAACATGAGGACGTCCTAAACTCATACAAGGATCAATTGGACGATTATGAGAATAGAGACAGAAGGCAGAACATCCGTATAAAAGGGCTACCCGAAACAATCCAAACAGCCGAACTAGCCTCAGTAGTTCAAAAAGTATTTGGTCAGATTATGGGGGCCTCTGCGCCTGAATGTATTGCGATAGATCGGGTACATCGAGTCCCTACGCACAATACTCAGAGTATAGAGAAACCTAGGGATGTCATATGTAGATTACACAAATATGCAGTAAAGGAAACTATTATGAAAATGGCCCGCAGTAGTCCCGAAATTTCCCTTGATGGTACGAATCTATCATTGTACCCAGATTTAACACGCAGGACTTTGTACCAACGCCGAGCAGTTTGGCCCCTGTTGGAAGCTATGCGTTCAAAGGGGGTTAATTATCGCTGGGGGTTTCCATTTAGTTTGACGGCCTCTAAGAATGGCAGAACAGCAACTTTACGGACTAAAGACGATTTGCATTTTTTTGTTGAAACATTGGATGTCCCATTAGTAGAATTTGTAGACTGGAGGACACAAAGTTGGGATTCCCGTACAGCGGCCTGAACAGTGGCAACAAGTTTCCCCTAGGGGCCAACGCAGAAATCGTTAAGGGAGACATAGACCCACATAAAAGACGAGACGGCCTAACAGATGATTTAATGAATGAAGCTCCTAAGAAGGGGCAGGGTTTTTTTTTTTTTGGGTCTCCCCTTCCTTTTTTGGAATGATGGGGCAAATATTATATATGGCAATGGGAATTTTTTTTTCTCTCTCTCTCCCCCTCCCTTACCAAAGCTAATTATATTTATGGATGTTTAAAAGGGTGTGGTTTTTTTTGGGGGGTGGGGTTATGGGATCAAAAACCCAGGTGAATAGATATAAGGGGGGAGATGGGCCACGGCCTCCGGTACATGTTAAACGTGCTGTATATGTAAATATGTAGTGCAGCGCTTTAAATGTCCATATGTCAAAGATAGAAAACCAGCACAGTGAATCAATGAATAATCCCCGTGATCTTCATAGGTGACACATGAACTCTTGATTGCATGCAGGTGGTAACAAACACACACAGTGAGAGACCTCCACCAACAGATAAATTGGCCGCTCACCTCCAAACATGGACCCTTTGATAATAGAGGGTCACTGAAAACCTTCCCTTGCGGGTTAATCCAAGGCAGATATAAATGTGAAATTCCCCAGATAGGTGAGGATCATCAATCCCATATGAGATCAGAATCATTCAAGGACTTCAAGGTATCGGGTTCATAAGGCAGTTTTACATGTGGAAGATAGAGAGGCAGACCATAGTGTTTCTCCGTGGTAAAACTATTTAATGAAAAAACAAAAGTAGTGCACTTACGTTTAAAAGGCACTATACCAGTGCCGAGGCACAACAGCGCGTCTGGTGAGACTGTGAATGAACTGCGGGTGACGTCACGAACTTCCCATTCGGAT
This sequence comes from Rana muscosa, assembly GCA_029206835.1. NCBI lineage: Eukaryota > Metazoa > Chordata > Amphibia > Anura > Ranidae > Rana > Rana muscosa. Next base: position 48,228,792 of record CM055118.1, read on the forward strand.
GGGAAGTTCGTGACGTCACCCGCAGTTCATTCACAGTCTCACCAGACGCGCTGTTGTACCTCGGCACTGGTATAGTGCCTTTTAAATGTAAGTGCACTACTTTTGTTTTTTCATTAAATTGTTTTACCACGGAGAAACACTATGGTCTGCCTCTCTATCTTCCACATGTAAAACTGCCTTATGAACCCGATACCTTGAAGTCCTTGAATGATTCTGATCTCATATGGGATTGATGATTGTTGTGTTACACTATGTGATTATTCTTGCTCTGTGTCTTTAAGATCTGTCCCCTTCTTTCTAGCTGAACTCTCTCTCTCACCGTAGTTCTTTATATATCTCCTCCACTTCCTGATTCTGGTCATTACTCCTGTATATCTTCCATGCTAAACATCTTACATGTGGCTTACAACTGCAACATTTTTCTACCTATGAATATCCATCATTAAACGGAACATTCGAAAGGATTCATCGTCTGTCGTCCTAACTGTGAGTTTATTCATTGAGTTAAACTGCCTGTATCGATGCAAGGGATAATAGCAAACCAGCTTGAGTAAGGCCTACTTAAACCTGGAGATGAACTTTATCGCTTTGTAGTTGAGACAGAACAGTAGAAAAACGGAGTTTCACAGCCTAATTACAAGATTTCTGCATGTCAGTACTGATACAGACAAGATTTACTGCCCTCATAGCAAGACAGAAGGGACAGAGCAGCACATGGCAGCCTTATAGCCTGAGACAATCTGCACAGTGTCATATTTCAGCACACAGATCCTGCCTGCTTTCACAGTCAGTCAGTCTGCTATCATGAGTGACCAAGCTTCTGCATGTGAACTCACATCTCCTTCCTCACAAGTTCCTGAAGAAACTGAGTTACCCAAACGCTCAGTTAAACCCACTTGGAAAGTAATGGAGAATTATGAAGCTTCAAGGACTGAATTGTCAAATAGCTTGGAATTAGTCTGGGAGAAAATCCTTGCTGAAGCCAATACAGTGTCTGTTGAACGTGAACCACTGACACTAGAGGGCGCCATTAAACAACTTTCTGCCTCATATGAGCTTTATCAGCTTACCAGCAGCAAATTCACTAATGTCTTACAAAACATGAATACAGAAAGTGCGATGACACAATTAAAGCGCGTCAATGCTCTCAATATTGAAAGAGACAGTTTTATCCAGCAAACCAGATTAAAGGCAGAAGCAAAAATAAAGCTGTTACAGGACACTGCATCTCACAGATCTGTTTCCACCAGACGTTCTAAAAACTTGTCAAGATCCCATAGTTCAAGATACTCAACACTCAGTGAGCGACTTATTAATGCCCGCGCTGAAGTGGAAGCCAGCAAAGTGCAGGTGGCATATGCAGAAAAAAGAGCAGAGTTGGACGCTCAAAGGGAAGAGTTGGAAGCGCAGTCAGCACTTCAAAGAGCAGAGTCGGAAGCTCAGTCAGCCCGTCAAAGAGCAACAATGGAAACCTTAAATGAACAGTGTAAACATGACGCAGCTATGGCAAAGCTAAGGGTCCTACAGCAAGCTATCAGTGCAGACGAAGTTGCAAGTGAGAAAGACAGCATTAACCTAAACATAGCAGATATGGAAGACCCCCTCAAACGCACTAAGGACTATGTCCTAAGCCACTGCAGTGCACACTCCATTGTCTCCAATGCTCCCGACTACATAGAGACTCCTTCACAGCTTCAAGTTAAAGAGGTTCCAGCAACTTCCTGCACTCAAAATCACTCCACTGCATTTCCTACCTGCCTACCTTGCCTGCCTTCATACGTCACAGAGCATCAGCGCAAGCTTCAAGCAAGTCATCAATCTCCAGTCATCGGTACAGCCTTGAATCAACGTACCATTGGAACAACTGACTTCAAGCAAGCAACTCACCTGGATGCATCTGCTGCACCATATTTCCCTGTGTCCTTTAACAACAATGTCAAAGATAACGCAATCAGCACCATACAGCCAACAGCATCTTACATAAAGGCGGAGACAACTGAGACAGAAGAGTTTGTGAGGTACATGCTTCGCAGAGAGCTCACAAAGACTGGTCTTACAAGTTTTGATGACCAACCTGAGAACTACAGAAGTTGGAAATGTGCCTTCAGAACTACAATCAGCAATATTGGCATTACAGCTGATCAAGAATTGAATCTGCTGATCAAATGGCTTGGTCCTCTATCTGCTGCACGTGTTAAGTCATTAAGATCGGTTTTCATGGACAATCCTACTGCAGGCCTCACAGCTGCATGGGAGCGACTAGAGCAAAGTTATGGCAGTCCAGAAGCTATAGAAAATGCTTTGTTCATGCGTCTGGAAACTTTCCCAAAGATATCCGGTAAGGACAACAAGGAGTTCCAGAGACTGAGTGACCTTCTCCTTGAGCTTCAGCTAGCCAAGACAGACCCAAAACTACCTGGACTCAGTTACCTTGACACTCCAAGAGGGGTAAACCCAATTGTCTCCAAGCTCCCGTATGGTTTGCAAGAGAAATGGACTGCACTAGGGTCATCATACAAAAGAGAGAACAAGGTTTCCTTCCCTCCATTCTCTTTCTTCTGTGAATTCATCAGGAAAATTGCAGAGACCAAGAACGATCCAAGTTTTTCCTACGGTGAGTACAGCCTCTTCTCCCCCTTTCCTAAGAGTACCAGTCTTCAGGGCAACTATAGAAACTATAGCGGCCCAGTGTCCGTGAAAAAGACTGACATCCTTCCCACTCCTACCACAGTTCTAGCCACGAACAAACAGAGTAGGAAGATTGAAAACCCTAACAGAGAGTGTCCCATACACAAGAAGCCACACCCCCTCAATAAATGTATCGGCTTTAGGAAAAAGCCTCTGGAAGAGCGCAAGGAGCTTTTTAAAGACATTTAGGGTATGTTTCAGGTGCTGTGCTTCTACAGAACATTTTGCAAGGGACTGTAATGTGTCCATCAAGTGCATAGAGTGTGGCTCTGAAGAACATGTGCAAGCCCTCCATCCTCTTGAGCCCAGCTCTGCACAACCTGCCAACACTCCTCCCAGGTTAACGCATGGCGGGGAGAATACAGACCAAGTGCCTAATTCTACCATCATTTCTTCATCCTGCACTGAAGTTTGTGGAGAAGACCGCTGTGGTAAGTCCTGTGCTAAGATATGCTTGGTGAACATATACCACAAGGATCAACCAGAAAAGTCTCTAAAGGCATATGCTATCTTAGACGATCAGAGCAATCGATCACTTGCAAAATCGGAATTGTTCAATCTATTTGAAATAAAAGGCGAAGCTCATCCTTACACCTTGGGTACCTGTAGTGGAACTATAGAGGTTTCTGGAAGAAGGGCTCATGGACTCATGGTATCTTCTCTCAAAGGTAACTTGCAATTACCCTTACCTACACTTGTTGAGTGCAATCAGATACCTGCTAACAGGGAAGAAATCCCTACTCCAGCTGCTGCTTTCCATCACCCTCACCTCAAGGTAATAGCAAATGAGATACCGCCGCTTGACAAAGATGCTCAGATCCTTCTTCTGTTAGGAAGAGACATTCTAAGAGTTCACAAGGTACACAGACAAGTCAGTGGACCCCCAGATGCCCCATTTGCCCAGCGCACGGATCTAGGATGGGTCATCATAGGCAATGTCTGCATAGGCAAAATGAAAAGACCTACCAACATTTGGTCATTCAAGACAAATGTTCTGCCAAATGGCCGAAACACTTACTTTGAGCCATGCCCACATCACTACTGGGTGAAAGAGAAGATAGCCAGCCACGAATGGCAACATGGTATCTCAGGTGACACAAGCCCTTTCTCCTGCCATGATGGCGACTTCGGCTCTACAGTGTTTAATGCAACCAGTGAAGATGACATACTGGCTCCTTCAATGGAAGACAAAGAATTCATCAAGGTAATGGACAATGAGTTCTTTCAAGATGACTCCAATAACTGGGTAGCACCCCTACCCTTTCGTCTCCCAAGAGAGAGATTGCCCAACAACTTACAGCAGGCCATCAGTAGATTCTCCTCCTTAAAGCGAAACTTAAGCAGGAAACCAGAGATGCAAAAGCACTTTGTGGACTTTATGCAAAATGTATTTGACAGAGATCATGCAGAGCCTGCTCCCCCACTAAAGGAGGGAGAAGAATGCTGGTACCTTCCATCCTTTGGCGTGTATCACCCACGCAAACCAGACCAAATCAGAGTTGTCTTTGATTCCAGTGCTCAGCACGAAGGTGTTTCTCTTAACAACATGCTCCTTACTGGACCCAACTTGAACAACAGTCTAATAGGAGTCTTGATTCGTTTCAGACAAGAGCCTGTAGCAGTAATGGCCGACATTCAACAGATGTTTCACTGCTTCATCGTCAGAGAAGACAACAGAAACTACCTCAGGTTTCTATGACACAAGGACAATGACCTCAACAAGGAAGTTATAGATTATCGCATGAAGGTACATGTCTTCGGTAACGGTCCTTCCCCAGCAGTGGCAACTTATGGGCTAAGGAGAACAGCTCAGACTGGAGAAGTTGAATATGGATCTGATGCCCGTCAATTTGTTGAAAGAAACTTCTACGTTGACGACGCACTTAAGTCCTTTCCAACTGCTAAAGAAGCAATTGATCTTCTCACCAGAACAAAGGAGATGCTGTCTGTAGCAAACCTTAGACTGCACAAGATTATATCCAACAGCCAGGAACTTATGAATGCCTTTCACTCTGAAGACTATGCCACTAGTCTAAAAAACCTTGACTTAGGTACAGATGTGCCTCCTGTACAGCGAAGTCTGGGTTTGTTGTGGATAGGGATGAGCCGAACACCCCCCGGTTCGGTTCGCACCAGAACCTTCGAACGGACCGAAAGTTCGCGCAAATTTTCGAACCCTATTCGTTATAATGGACGCAAACGTTCGAAATCAAAATTGCTAATTACAACGGCCAATATGCATGTTAATGTCATAAAACAGGTTTGGGGACCCGGGTCCTGCCCCAGGGGACATATATCAATGCAAAAAGAAATTTTAAAAACTAAAGTTTTTTCGGGAGCAGTCATTTTAATGATGCATAAAGTGAAAAAAAAAAAAGTGAAATTTTCCTTTAAATATGGTACCTGGGGGGTGTCTAAAGTATGCCTGTGAAGTGGCATGTGTTTCCCGTGTTTAGAACTGTCCTTGCACAAAATGACATTTGTAAAGGAAAAAAAGAAGCCATTTAAAACCACTTGCGGCTTTAATGTCATGTCTTGTCCTGGCCGCCATATGGCTGAAAATCCTTGAGAAAAATGGCATGGCTACCCCATCACCCCCCCCACCCCAGCCCCTTTGGGTCTTGTATGGATACTAAGGGGGACCCCGCACCCAAAATAAAACCCTATACCTACAACCCTATATACTCTGAACAGCAGTATATAGGTGGTGCAAACAAGACATGGACTGTAGGTTTGTTCTTAAGTAGAATCTGAACAGGTACATTATGAAGTGTAGCTACATCCCAAAAAAATCAATTTTTAAGCTTTTTGGAGAACATAGGGAGGGGTTATCACCCCTGTAACATTTGCTGTCTTTGCACATCTGTTCAGAACATGTCACCTCACTTTCCGTCCCAATGACAAATGTTTTTGGAAAAGTGGGGTTTTAATTGAAACAAGGATTGGTGATAAAGCATCAGTAGAGAGGAGATACCTTTTTCCCAAATTAAATCTAACAGGATAGAATTTTCCTTCCTAGGGGTAGATTTCCTCTCACTTCCTGTTTTCTCTTGCCGTTTGCAAGTAGGAGTCGTTTGTAAGTTGGATGTTTGAAAGTAGGGGCCTGCCGTATATACTCTGCAGAAATTTGCCCTATTAGATGTTGGTGTAGCCACAAGACTGGTGGGCACAGGAATGGGCCCTGCTGTGAGTTAATAGATCAAGATTTGTACTTGCATGCACCTGTTGAACCGGGCAGAAAAATTGGGCCTTTGGTGGTGGTGGTGGTGGTGGTGGACGGTGTTGCCACAAGACTGTAAGCCCTCACAGTTACTCTTGGTGGGTGCAGGAATGGGCCCTGCTGTGAGTTATTAGATCAAGATTTGTAATTACACGCCCCTGTTAAACAGGGGCTGAAAAATTGTGCCTTAGGCATTGGTGCTGGTGCCACAACACTGCAACCCCTCACAGATACTGTACTTGGAGCACAGCAGTCACACCTGTTGCGAAGCATCTTTTTAAAAAATTGTAATTACACGCCCCTGTTATACAGGGGCTGAAAAATTGTGCCTTAGGCACTGGTGCTGGTGCCACAACACTGCAACCCCTCACAGATACTGTACTCTGAGCACAGCAATGAGACCTGTTGCAAAGCATTGCCTAAAAATTGTAATTACACGCCCCAACAGGGGCTGAAAAATTGTGCCTTAGGCACTGGTGCTGGTGCCACAACACTGCAACCCCTCACAGATACTGTACTCTGAGCACAGCAGTCACACCTGTTGCGAAGCATCTTTTTAAAAAATTGTAATTACACGCCCCTGTTATACAGGGGCTGAAAAATTGTGCCTTAGGCACTGGTGTGGTGGCATGGATCATTGAGGAGGAGGAAGAGGATAGTCAGTGAACATAACAGGACAGTCACTCAGCATCAGCATAGGCAGTCTTGAAGGGATGTGACATTATAAATTATTCCGTTATATCCGCTTCAGGTGTCTGGTAGCTGGTGGTGATCCAAGACTGATTCATTTTTATGAAGGTCAGTCGATCAACCGAGTCGGTGGACAGGCGCACCCTATGATCGGTGACAAATCCTCCAGCAGCACTGAATGTGCGTTCGGAAAGAACGCTGGATGCAGGACAGGCCAGTAGCTCAATTGCATACTGTGCAAGCTCTGGCCAGTGATCCATCCTCAGGACCCAGTAAGCCAGAGGATTTTCGGTGGGAAAGGTGTCCAAGTCTGACCTTGCCCCTAGGTATTCCTGCACCATGTATATCAGACGCTGGCGATGGTTGCTGGAACCGATCATACCTTGGGGCTGCGGACTAAAAAATTGTCTGAACGCATCGGTCAGACGTCCACCTTCCCCACCGCTCCTTCTGCTACTGACCGAAGCCTCAGCAACTCGTCGTCCAGGACCAGGAGTTTGTAACCTCCCAGTTTCTGGGAACGCGTTGCACAGACCTTTCTGCAAGGCCTCCCTGAGATGTCTCATCCTCTGCTCCCTCTGCGACGGCAAGATAAGGTCCGCAACCTTACCCTTGTACCGTGGATCAAGGAGAGTGGCCAGCCAGTAATGGTCACTCTCCTTGATCCGAAGAACACGAGGATCCTTCCGCAGGCTTTGCAGGATCAGGGAGGCCATGCAGCGTAGGTTAGCTGAGGCATTCGGTCCGGAGTCTTCTGGGTCACTGAGGATGACATGATCGCCAGCCACCTCCTCCCAGCCACGTACAAGTCCACTGGTTTGTTGGGACTGTACATCATCCCTAAAAGACTGCTGCTGCTGATGCTGAGTGCCAGGCTCCACCTCCATGCTCACACAATCCTCCTCCTCCTCCTCCTCCTCATCTTCCTGTGTGATGGGTGGGACAGAAGGAACATTGTCTGGATAAAGGGGGCCTTGAGAGACAAGGAAGTCCTCCTCTTCCTGCCTCTGTTCTGCCTCAAGTGCCCTGTCCATTATCCCACGCAGCGTATGCTCCAACAGGTGGACAAGAGGTACAGTGTCACTGATGCATGCACTGTCACTGCTCACCATCCTCGTGGCCTCCTCAAATGGTGAGAGGACAGTGCATGCATCCCTGATCATGCTCCACTGGCGTGGGGAAAAAAAGCCAAGCTCCCCTGACCCTGTCCTGGTGCCGTAGTCGCAAAGGTACTCATTGATGGCCCTCTGCTGCGTGTGCAGTCGCTGCAGCATGGCCAACGTTGAGTTCCACCTGGTGGGCATGTCACATATTAGGCGGTTCTTGGGCAGGTTCAGCTCCTTTTGCAGCTCAGTCAGCCGAGCACTGGCATTATAAGATCGGCGGAAATGCACACAGACTTTCCTGGCCTGCCTCAGGACATCCTGTAAGCCTGGGAACCTGCCCAAGAACCGCTGCACCACCAGGTTGAGGACGTGAGCCATACAGGGCACATGGGTGAGCTGCCCCTGTCGCAGGGCGGAGAGGAGGTTGGTGCCATTATCAGAAACGACCATTCCTGGCTTAAGCTGGCGTGGCGTCAACCACCTCTCGGCCTGCCCCTGCAGAGCTGCCAGAACCTCTGGCCCAGTGTGGCTCCTGTCCCCCAAACACACCAGCGCAAGCACGGCATGGCATCTTTTTGCCTGCGTACTCGCGTAGCCCCTTGTACGCCTACGGAGCACCGCTGGTTCCGAGGACAGAGCACTCGAAGAGGACATGGAGGAAGAAGAAGAGGAGGGGGTGGAGGAGAGAGGTGTGTCACAACCAGTAGTAGCATTTTGGAGGCGTGGTGGCGGAACAACCTCCAACACTACTGCACCTTGTCCTGCATCCCTCCCAGCTGCCAATAGAGTGACCCAATGGGCCGTGAAAGAAAGATAACGTCCCTGTCCATGCCTGCTGGACCATGAGTCAGCGGTAATATGCACCTTACCGCTGACCGCCCTGTCCAGCGAGGCCAAGACATTGCCTTCCACATGCCAGTAGAGAGACGGAATCGCCTTCCGTGAGAAAAAGTGGCGTTTGGGAACCTGCCACTGAGGAACCGCACATTGAACAAACTCACGGAAGGGGGCCGAGTCTATCAACTGAAAAGGCAGCAGTTGAAGTGCTAGCAATTTAGCCAAGCTAGCATTCAACCGCTGGGCATGTGGATGGCTGGGAGTATACTTCTTTCGACGGTCCAGCAGCTGGGGCAGGGAAATTTGCCTGCTACAATCGGACGTCGGTGTACTGCAAGTACTTGGTTGTGACACACCTAATTCTACACCTTCAGTCCTCTCAGAGCAGCTTTCAGAGAGGACTGAAGATATAGTGGGGATGGAGATCCCAGCTGATGAGGAGCAAGGAGAGGTCCGCTTTGTTCTTTGGTGTGGGTCTTTTATGTGTGCTTGCCAACGAGCTGCATGGCAGGTCGACATATGTCTGCTCATGCTTGTGGTGCCCAAGCGGCTGATGTTTTGGCCACGCGAGATACGCTTGAGACAAATATTGCAAATAGCAGTGGTGCGATCTGATGCACTCGTCTCAAAAAAGGCCCACACCAAAGAACTTTTGTGATAACGTGCAGAGGCAGCGCCCTGCACAGGCGGAGCTCTGCGGTGTGGTACAGTTGCTGTGCTGGCCTCTAGCTGGCCTCCAGGGGGCATCCTGCCTCGTTGGACATGTGACGCTGCATCCTCCTCCTCCTCCTCCTCTCTCCCTTCAGGCACCCACGTGGAGTCAGTGACCTCATCATCCCCTCCCTCTTCACCACTAGAGCAAACCTGGCAGTAAGCTGCAGCTGGTGGAACACTACTGCCAGATTGCTGTCCTTCAGCATCCCCTCTCTCTGCGCGCACACTACTGACTTCCTCAAGCTGGGTATCATCATCCGAGCCTTCGAATCGTTGGGCATCCTCCTGGAGCATGTACCCAACACTGTGCTCAAACAGTTCGGGGGACTCCTCAGGAGGACATGGTGGGTCTAGGGAAGGGGTGGCTGATGATGCCATTGAGTATGCGTTGGCAGCTGCTCTGCCAGTACCCTGAGCCTGGGTGAGAGAGGATGAGGAGGATGAGGAGGGCTTGGTCATCCATTCTACCAAGCCTTCGGCATGATGCGGCTCCACATGTCCAGCTGCCGAAAACAAAGACAAGCGTGTCCCATGGCCACGTGCTGATGACGATGCACAACCACGTCCACGGCCAGCACTGTTGTCTCTAGAAACAGAGCCTGCCTGCCCTGTGTTCTTGCCTCGGCACGCTCTGCCTCTCCTTGGCGGTCTTCCAGCCATTGTAGTCGGTAGTGTATATAGTATAAAAAATAGAACTCCTATGTGTGCTCACAACACACTGTAGGTCCTATGGGTGCTGACACTAACACACTATAGGTACTATGTGTGCTGCTGACAAGAAAATATAGGAGCTCTGTTTGCTGCCACTAACACACTAGAAGTCCTATTGGTGCTTCTGAGATGAAAATATAGGAGCTCTGTGTGATGCCACTAACACACTAGAAGTCCTATGGGTGCTGCTGAGAAGAAAATATAGGAGCTCTGTGTGATGCCACTAACACACTAGAAGTCCTATGGGTGCTTCTGAGATGAAAATATAGGAACTCTGTGTGATACCACTAACACACTAGAAGTCCTATGGGTGCTTCTGAGAAGAAAATATAGGAGCTCTGTTTGCTGCCACTAACACACTAGAAGTCCTATGGGTGCTGCTGAGAAGAAAATATAGGAGCTCTGTGTGATGCCACTAACACACTAGAAGTCCTATGGGTGCTTCTGAGATGAAAATATAGGAGCTCTGTGTGATGCCACTAACACACTAGAAGTCCTATGGGTGCTGCTGAGAAGAAAATATAGGAGCTATGTGTGATGCCACTAACACACTAGAAGTCCTATGGGTGCTTCTGAGATGAAAATATAGGAGCTCTGTGTGATGCCACTAACACACTAGAAGTCCTATGGGTGCTTCTGAGATGAAAATATAGGAGCTCTGTTTGCTGCCACTAACACACTAGAAGTCCTATGGGTGCTGCTGAGAAGAAAATATAGGAGCTCTGTTTGCTGCCACTAACACACTAGAAGTCCTATGGGTGCTTCTGAGATGAAAATATAGGAGCTCTGTGTGATGCCACTAACACACTAGAAGTCCTATGGGTGCTGCTGAGAAGAAAATATAGGAGCTCTGTTTGCTGCCACTAACACACTAGAAGTCCTATGGGTGCTTCTGAGATGAAAATATAGGAGCTCTGTGTGATGCCACTAACACACTAGAAGTCCTATGGGTGCTTCTGAGATGAAAATATAGGAGCTCTGTGTGATGCCACTAACACACTAGAAGTCCTATGGGTGCTGCTGAGAAGAAAATATAGGAGCTCTGTGTGATGCCACTAACACACTAGAAGTCCTATGGGTGCTTCTGAGATGAAAATATAGGAACTCTGTGTGATGCCACTAACACACTAGAAGTCCTATGGGTGCTGCTGAGAAGAAAATATAGGAGCTCTGTTTGCTGCCACTAACACACTAGAAGTCCTATGGGTGCTTCTGAGAAGAAAATATAGGAGCTCTGTGTGATGCCACTAACACACTAGAAGTCCTATGGGTGCTTCTGAGATGAAAATATAGGAACTCTGTGTGATGCCACTAACACATTAGAAGTCCTATGGGTGCTGCTAAGAAGAAAATATAGGAGCTCTGTTTGCTGCCACTAACACACTAGAAGTCCTATGGGTGCTTCTGAGAAGAAAATATAGGAGCTCTGTGTGATGCCACTAACACACTAGAAGTCCTATGGGTGCTTCTGAGATGAAAATATAGGAACTCTGTGTGATGCCACTAACACATTAGAAGTCCTATGGGTGCTGCTGAGAAGAAAATATAGGAGCTCTGTTTGCTGCCACTAACACACTAGAAGTCCTATGGGTGCTGCTGAGAAGAAAATATAGGAGCTCTGTGTGATGCCACTAACACACTAGAAGTCCTATGGGTGCTTCTGAGATGAAAATATAGGAACTCTGTGTGATGCCACTAACACATTAGAAGTCCTATGGGTGCTGCTGAGAAGAAAATATAGGAGCTCTGTTTGCTGCCACTAACACACTAGAAGTCCTATGGGTGCTGCTGAGAAGAAAATATAGGAGCTCTGTGTGATGCCACTAACACACTAGAAGTCCTATGGGTGCTGCTGAGAAGAAAATATAGGAGCTCTGTTTGCTGCCACTAACACACTAGAAGTCCTATGGGTGCTTCTGAGATGAAAATATAGGAGCTCTGTGTGATGCCACTAACACACTAGAAGTCCTATGGGTGCTGCTAAGAAGAAAATATAGGAGCTCTGTTTGCTGCCACTAACACACTAGAAGTCCTATGGGTGCTTCTGAGAAGAAAATATAGGAGCTCTGTGTGATGCCACTAACACACTAGAAGTCCTATGGGTGCTTCTGAGATGAAAATATAGGAACTCTGTGTGATGCCACTAACACATTAGAAGTCCTATGGGTGCTGCTGAGAAGAAAATATAGGAGCTCTGTTTGCTGCCACTAACACACTAGAAGTCCTATGGGTGCTGCTGAGAAGAAAATATAGGAGCTCTGTGTGATGCCACTAACACACTAGAAGTCCTATGGGTGCTGCTGAGAAGAAAATATAGGAGCTCTGTTTGCTGCCACTAACACACTAGAAGTCCTATGGGTGCTTCTGAGATGAAAATATAGGAGCTCTGTGTGATGCCACTAACACACTAGAAGTCCTATGGGTGCTGCTGAGAAGAAAATATAGGAGCTCTGTGTGATGCCACTAACACACTAGAAGTCCTATGGGTGCTTCTGAGATGAAAATATAGGAACTCTGTGTGATGCCACTAACACACTAGAAGTCCTATGGGTGCTGCTGAGAAGAAAATATAGGAGCTCTGTTTGCTGCCACTAACACACTAGAAGTCCTATGGGTGCTTCTGAGAAGAAAATATAGGAGCTCTGTGTGATGCCACTAACACACTAGAAGTCCTATGGGTGCTTCTGAGATGAAAATATAGGAACTCTGTGTGATGCCACTAACACATTAGAAGTCCTATGGGTGCTGCTAAGAAGAAAATATAGGAGCTCTGTTTGCTGCCACTAACACACTAGAAGTCCTATGGGTGCTTCTGAGAAGAAAATATAGGAGCTCTGTGTGATGCCACTAATAGGGATGAGCTTCGTGTTCGAGTCGAACATACGTTCGACTCGAACATCGGCTGTTCGATCGTTCGACGAAGATCGAACGATTTGGGCCGTTCGCGCCAAATTCGAGTGACGCGAACGGCCCACAATGCACTACGCCATCGCAGTGTCATCCAGGCGCTGTGATTGGCCAAGCATGCACTGTGACCCCGCATGCTTGGCCAATCACAGCGCCGGCAGCGAGGAGAGCAATGATTGGCCACAGGCAGGATGCCTGTGGCCAATTATTGCTGAGGGTGTTTAGTACACGCCCCACACTATAAAAGGCCGCCAGCACGGCGGCCTAGTGTAGTGTGTTCCGGAGCAGGGATAGAGCAGCATAGGCAGGGACAGTGACTGTTATTTCTTTCTTGCTTAACCTGGATTCCTTTAGTTTAGGGAAAGAGAAGGATAGGTAGGGAGAGTGTCAGTGTGTTTTGTGCTTGTGCTATAGTGTGCTTAAAAAAAACATTTATTCTAGGGACAGAAAACTGTAGGTAGGGACAGTGTCAGTTTCTTTCACTCTGCAAGTCCTTGTTTCCAGGGACCTGGAAGGACAGTGAGTGAATTGTCCTTGTGCTATATTGTGCTTAAAAAAACATTTATTCTAGGGACAGAAAACTGTAGGTAGGGAGAGTGTCAGTTTCTTTCACTCTGCAAGTCCTTGTTTCCAGGGACCTGGAAGGACAGTGAGTGAATTGTCCTTGTGCTATATTGTGCTTAAAAAAAACATTTATTCTAGGGACAGAAAACTGTAGGTAGGGAGAGTGTCAGTTTATTTCACTCTGCAAGTCCTTGTTTCCAGGGACCTGGAAGGACAGTGACTGAATTGTCCTTGTGCTATATTGTGATTAAAAAAAACATTTATTCTAGGGACAGAAAACTGTAGGTAGGGAGAGTGTCAGTTTATTTCACTCTGCAAGTCCTTGTTTCCAGGGACCTGGAAGGACAGTGACTGAATTGTCCTTGTGCTATATTGTGATTAAAAAAAACATTTATTCTAGGGACAGAAAACTGTAGGTAGGGAGAGTGTCAGTTTATTTCACTCTGCAAGTCCTTGTTTCCAGGGACCTGGAAGGACAGTGAGTGAATTGTCCTTGTGTTATATTGTGATTAAAAAAAACATTTTTTCTAGGGACAGAAAACTGTAGGTAGGGAGAGTGTTTTTTTTCTTTCACTCTGCAAGTCCTTGTTTCCAGGGACCTGTAAGGACAGTGAGTGAATTGTCCTTGTGCTATATTGTGCTTAAAAAAAACATTTATTCTAGGGACAGAAAACTGTAGGTAGGGAGAGTGTCAGTTTATTTCACTCTGCAAGTCCTTGTTTCCAGGGACCTGGAAGGACAGTGAGTGAATTGTCCTTGTGTTATATTGTGATTAAAAAAAACATTTTTTCTAGGGACAGAAAACTGTAGGTAGGGAGAGTGTTTTTTTTCTTTCACTCTGCAAGTCCTTGTTTCCAGGGACCTGTAAGGACAGTGAGTGAATTGTCCTTGTGCTATATTGTGCTTAAAAAAAACATTTATTCTAGGGACAGAAAACTGTAGGTAGGGAGAGTGTCAGTTTATTTCACTCTGCAAGTCCTTGTTTCCAGGGACCTGGAAGGACAGTGACTGAATTGTCCTTGTGCTATATTGTGATTAAAAAAAACATTTATTCTAGGGACAGAAAACTGTAGGTAGGGAGAGTGTCAGTTTATTTCACTCTGCAAGTCCTTGTTTCCAGGGACCTGGAAGGACAGTGACTGAATTGTCCTTGTGCTATATTGTGATTAAAAAAAACATTTATTCTAGGGACAGAAAACTGTAGGTAGGGAGAGTGTCAGTTTATTTCACTCTGCAAGTCCTTGTTTCCAGGGACCTGGAAGGACAGTGAGTGAATTGTCCTTGTGTTATATTGTGATTAAAAAAAACATTTTTTCTAGGGACAGAAAACTGTAGGTAGGGAGAGTGTTTTTTTTCTTTCACTCTGCAAGTCCTTGTTTCCAGGGACCTGTAAGGACAGTGAGTGAATTGTCCTTGTGCTATATTGTGCTTAAAAAAAACATTTATTCTAGGGACAGAAAACTGTAGGTAGGGAGAGTGTCAGTTTATTTCACTCTGCAAGTCCTTGTTTCCAGGGACCTGGAAGGACAGTGACTGAATTGTCCTTGTGCTATATTGTGATTAAAAAAAACATTTATTCTAGGGACAGAAAACTGTAGGTAGGGAGAGTGTCAGTTTATTTCACTCTGCAAGTCCTTGTTTCCAGGGACCTGGAAGGACAGTGACTGAATTGTCCTTGTGCTATATTGTGATTAAAAAAAACATTTATTCTAGGGACAGAAAACTGTAGGTAGGGAGAGTGTCAGTTTATTTCACTCTGCAAGTCCTTGTTTCCAGGGACCTGGAAGGACAGTGAGTGAATTGTCCTTGTGTTATATTGTGATTAAAAAAAACATTTTTTCTAGGGACAGAAAACTGTAGGTAGGGAGAGTGTTTTTTTTCTTTCACTCTGCAAGTCCTTGTTTCCAGGGACCTGTAAGGACAGTGAGTGAATTGTCCTTGTGCTATATTGTGCTTAAAAAAAACATTTATTCTAGGGACAGAAAACTGTAGGTAGGGAGAGTGTCAGTTTATTTCACTCTGCAAGTCCTTGTTTCCAGGGACCTGGAAGGACAGTGACTGAATTGTCCTTGTGCTATATTGTGATTAAAAAAAACATTTATTCTAGGGACAGAAAACTGTAGGTAGGGAGAGTGTCAGTTTATTTCACTCTGCAAGTCCTTGTTTCCAGGGACCTGGAAGGACAGTGACTGAATTGTCCTTGTGCTATATTGTGATTAAAAAAAACATTTATTCTAGGGACAGAAAACTGTAGGTAGGGAGAGTGTCAGTTTATTTCACTCTGCAAGTCCTTGTTTCCAGGGACCTGGAAGGACAGTGACTGAATTGTCCTTGTGCTATATTGTGATTAAAAAAAACATTTATTCTAGGGACAGAAAACTGTAGGTAGGGAGAGTGTCAGTTTATTTCACTCTGCAAGTCCTTGTTTCCAGGGACCTGGAAGGACAGTGAGTGAATTGTCCTTGTGTTATATTGTGATTAAAAAAAACATTTTTTCTAGGGACAGAAAACTGTAGGTAGGGAGAGTGTTTTTTTTCTTTCACTCTGCAAGTCCTTGTTTCCAGGGACCTGTAAGGACAGTGAGTGAATTGTCCTTGTGCTATATTGTGCTTAAAAAAAACATTTATTCTAGGGACAGAAAACTGTAGGTAGGGAGAGTGTCAGTTTATTTCACTCTGCAAGTCCTTGTTTCCAGGGACCTGGAAGGACAGTGAGTGAATTGTCCTTGTGCTATATTGTGCTTAAAAAAAACATTTATTCTAGGGACAGAAAACTGTAGGTAGGGAGAGTGTCAGTTTATTTCACTCTGCAAGTCCTTGTTTCCAGGGACCTGGAAGGACAGTGACTGAATTGTCCTTGTGCTATATTGTGATTAAAAAAAACATTTATTCTAGGGACAGAAAACTGTAGGTAGGGAGAGTGTCAGTTTATTTCACTCTGCAAGTCCTTGTTTCAAGGGACAGAGAAGGACACCTGAAGGTAGCCCTTATTGCTTTTTTCCCATCTCCCTGCAGGCCATCTATTAGAATGTCTGGAAGGCAAACAAGGAGAGGCAGACAGTCAGGAGGCAATAAAAGAGGGCAAGCAGGCTCTGTGTCTGGGGGCAACAGTGCTGGTCGTGGACGCGGTGCATTGTCATCAGCACATGGCCATGGGACACGCTTGTCCTTCTTTTCGGCAGCTGGACATGTTGAGCCACATCATGCCGAAGACTTGGTAGAGTGGATGACCAAGCCCTCCTCCTCCTCCTCATCCTCTCTCACCCAGGCTCAGGGTACTGGAAAAGCAGCTGCCAAAGCGTCGTCTTCCCTGGTATCAATGTCAGACAAATCATCAGTCACTCCTTCCCTAGACCCACCATGTCCTCCTCCTGAGGAGTCCCCCGAACTGTTTCAGCACAGTGTTGGGTACATGCTCCAGGAGGATGCCCAGCGTTTCGAAGGGTCTGATGATGAAACCCAGCTAGAGGAAGGCAGTAGCGTGAGAGCAGACAGAGGGGATGCTCAAGAAGGACACCAATCTGGCAGTCATGTTCCAGCAGCTGCAGCATACTGCCAGATTGGCTCCAGTGATGAGGAGGGAGGGGATGATGAGGTCACTGACTCCACGTGGGTGCCTAATAGGAGAGAGGAGGAGGAGGAGGATGAGGAGGAGGCACATCTCCAACGAGGCAGGATGCCCTTTGGTGGCCAGCGTAAGGGCAGTACACCGACGGAATCACACCGCAGAGCTCCGCCTGTGCAGGGCGCTGCCTCTGCCCGTCATTCAAAAAGTTCTTTGGTGTGGGCCTTTTTTGAGGCTAGTGCATCAGATCGCACAGCTGCTGTTTGCAACATATGTCTCAAGCGTATATCGCGTGGCCAAAACATCAGCCGCTTGGGTACCACATGCCTGACCAGACATATGTTGACCTGCCATGCAGCTCGTTGGCAAGCCTACCTCAAAGACCCACACCAAAGAACAAAGCGGACCTCTCCTTGCACCGCATCAGCTGGGATCTCCAACCCCACTATAACTTCAGTCCTCTCTGAAACATGCACTGAGAGGAATGAAGGTGTAGAATTAGGTGTGTCACAGCCAAGTACTTGCGCCCACTCTGCTAGCAGTACACCGACGTCCGATTCTAGCAGGCAAATTTCCCTGCCCCAGCTGCTGGACCGTCGAAAGAAGTTCACTCCCAGCCATCCACATGCCCAGCGGTTGAATGCTAGCTTGGCTAAATTGCTAGCGCTTCAACTGCTGCCTTTTCAGTTGGTAGACTCGGCCCCCTTCCGTGAGTTTGTGCAATGTGCAGTTCCTCAGTGGCAGGTTCCCAAACGCCACTTTTTCTCACGGAAGGCTATTCCGGCTCTCTACCGGCATGTGGAAGGCAATGTCTTGGCCTCGCTGGACAGGGCGGTCAGCGGTAAGGTGCATATTACCGCTGACTCATGGTCCAGCAGGCATGGACAGGGACGTTACCTTTCTTTCACGGCCCATTGGGTCACTCTTTTGGCAGCTGGGAAGGATTCAGGACAAGGTGCAGTAGTGTTGGAGGTTGTCCCACCGCCACGCCTCCAAAATGCTACTACTGGTTGTGACACACCTCTCTCCTCCACCCCCTCCTCTTCTTCTTCCTCCATGGCCTCTTCCTGTGGTTTGTCCTATGAACCAGCGGTGCTCCGTAGCCGTTCACGGGGCTACGCAAGTACGCAGGCAAAAAGATGCCATGCCGTGCTTGCGCTGGTGTGTTTGGGGGACAGAAGCCACACTGGGGCAGAGGTCCTGTCTGCTCTGCAGGGCCAGGCCGAGAGGTGGTTGACGCCACGCCAGCTTAAGCCAGGAATGGTGGTTTGCGACAATGGCACCAACCTCCTCTCCGCCCTCCGACAGGGACAACTGACCCATGTGCCCTGTGTGGCTCACGTCCTTAACCTGGTGGTGCAGCGCTTCTTGGGCAGGTACCCGGGCTTACAGGATGTCCTGAGGCAGGCCAGGAAAGTCTGTGTGCATTTCCGCAGATCTTATAATGCCAGTGCTCGCCTGGCTGAGCTGCAAAAGGAGTTGAACCTGCCCAAGAACCGCCTTATATGTGACATGCCCACCAGGTGGAACTCAACGTTGGCCATGCTGCAGCGGCTGCACACGCAGCAGAGGGCCATCAATGAGTACCTGTGCGACTACGGCACCAGGACAGGGTCAGGGGAGCTTGGTTTTTTTTCTCCACGCCAGTGGGGCATGATCAGGGATGCATGCACTGTCCTGGCACCATTTGAGGAGGCCACGAGGATGGTGAGCAGTGACAGTGCATGCATCAGTGACACTGTACCTCTTGTCCACCTGTTGGAGCACACGCTGCGTGGAATAATGGACAGGGCACTTGAGGCAGAACAGAGGCAGGAAGAGGAGGACTTCCTTGCCTCTCAAGGCCCCCTTTACCCAGACAGTGTTCCTTCTGTCCCACCCATCGCACAGGAAGAGGAGGAGGAGGAGGAGGAGGAGGAGGAGGAGGAGGAGGAGGAGGAGGATTGTGTCAGCATGGAGGTGGAGGCTGGCACTCAGCATCATCAGCAGCAGTCTTTTAGGGATGATTTACAGTCCCAAGAAACCAGTGGACTTGTACGTGGCTGGGAGGAGGTGGCTGCGGATCATGTCGTCCTTAGTGACCCAGAGGACTCCGGAGCGAATGCCTCAGCAAACCTACGCTGCATGGCCTCCCTGATCCTGCAAAGTCTGCGGAAGGATCCTCGTGAGTCTTCGGATCAAGGAGAGGGACCATTACTGGCTGGCCACTCTCCTTGATCCACGGTACAAGGGTAAGGTTGCGGACCTTATGTTACCGTCGCAGAGGGAGCAGAGGATGAGACAACTCCGGGAGGCCTTGCAGAAAGGTCTGTGCAACGCGTTCCCAGAGACTGGGAGGTTGCAAACTCCTGGTCCTGGACAACGAGTTGCTGAGGCTTCGGCCAGTCAAAGAAGGAGCGGTGGGGAAGGTGGCCGTCTGACCGATGCGTTCAGACAATTCTTTAGTCCGCAGCCCCAAAGTATGATCGGTTCCAGCAACCATCGCCAGCGTCTGATAAACATGGTGCAGGAATATCTAGGGGCAAGGTCAGACTTGGACACCTTCCCCACCGAAAATCCTCTGGCTTACTGGGTCTTGACGATGGATCACTGGCCAGAGCTTGCACAGTATGCAATTGAGCTACTGGCCTGTCCTGCATCCAGCGTTCTTTCGGAACGCACATTCAGTGCTGCTGGAGGATTTGTCACGGATCACAGGGTGCGCCTGTCCACCGACTCGGTTGATCGACTGACTTTCATCAAGATGAACCAGTCTTGGATCACCACCAGCTACCACACACCTGATGCTGATATAACAGACTAATTGATTTTAACATGTCACATCCCTTCAAGACTGATGCTGATGCTGAGTGCCTGTGCTGTTATGTTGACTGGCTATCCTCCTCCTCCGAGTCCTCAATGATACGATTGATGATGATAGCTTGTAAGATCATTTTTGTTTATGGGTGCCGCCACCAGTGCCTAACGCCCAATTTTTCAGCCCCTGTTTAACAGGGGCGTGTAATTACAATTTTTGAAGCAATACTTTGCAACAGGGCTCATTGCTGTGCTCCAAGTACAGTATCTGTGAGGAGTTGCAGTGTTGTGCCACCAGTGCCTAACGCCCAATTTTTCAGCCCCTGTTTAACAGGGGCGTGTAATTACAATTTTTGAAGCAATACTTTGCAACAGGGCTCATTGCTGTGCTCCAAGTACAGTATCTGTGAGGAGTTGCAGTGTTGTGCCACCAGTGCCTAAGGCCCAATTTTTCAGCCCCTGTTTAACAGGGGCGTGTCATTACAATTTTTGAAGCAATACTTTGCAACAGGGCTCATTGGTGTGCTCCAAGTACAGTATCTGTGAGGAGTTGCAGTGTTGTGCCACCAGTGCCTAAGGCCCAATTTTTCAGCCCCTGTTTAACAGGGGCGTGTCATTACAATTTTTGAAGCAATACTTTGCAACAGGGCTCATTGCTGTGCTCCAAGTACAGTTGCTGTGAGGGGTTGCAGTGTTGTGCCACCAGTGCCTAAGGCCCAATTTTTCAGCCCCTGTTCAACAGGGGCATGTAATTACAATTCTTGATCTAATAATTCACAGCAGGGCCCATTGCTGCACCCACCAAGAGTAACTGTCAGGGCTTACAGTGTTGTGGCACCAGCACCACCATCAAAGGCCCAATTTTTACTACCACTGTTCAACAATTATATGTAATTAAAATTCCTGATATAATAGTTGACAGCAGGGCGTTCCAGCACCAACCAAGAGTAACTGTGAGTGCTTACAGTGTTGTGCCAACACCAACAACTAAGGGGCCTATTTCTGCAGAGTATATACGGCAGGTCCCTACTTTCAAACATCCAACTTACAAACGACTCCTACTTGCAAACGCAAGAAGACAACAGGAAGTGAGAGGAAATCTACCACTAGGAAGGAAAATTCTCTCCTGTAAGAATAAATATGGGAGAAAGGTGTCTCCTCTGTACTGATGCTTTATCAGCAATCCTTGTTTCAAGAAAAACACCACATTTCAAAAACAGTTGTCATTGGGACGGAAAGTGAGGTGAAATGTTCTGAACAGGGGCACAGACAGCAAAACAAATGTTACAGGGGTGATAACCCTTACCTATGTTTTCCAAAAAGTTTAAAAATAGATTTTTGGTCTGGAGCTACACTTCAACAATGTACCTGTTCAAAATTACAAACAGACTCTACATAAGAACAAACCTACAGTCCCTGTCTTGTATGCACCGCCTGTATAGGGCTGTTCAGAGTATATAGGGCCTTTTTTATTTTATGTGCGGGGTTCCCCTTAATATCCATACAAGACCCAAAGGGGCTGGTAATGGGCTGGGGTAGGGGGGGGGTCATGGGGTAGCTATGCCATTTTTCTTAAAGAATTTCATCCATATTACCGGGACCAGACATTACATTAAAGCCGCAAGCAGTTTTAAATGGCTTTTTTTTCCTTTAGAAGTGTCATTTTGTGCAGGGACAGTTCTAAACACGGGAAACACGTGGCACTTCACAGGCATACTTTAGACACCCCCCAGGTACGATATTTAAAGGAATATTTGACTTTTTTTTTTTCACTTTATGCATCATTAAAATGACTGCTCCCGAAAAACGACCGTTTTTAAAACTTCTTTTTGCATTGATACATGTCCCCTGGTGCAGAACCCGGGTTCCCAAACCCTTTTTAGGACAATAACATGCATAATAGTTGTTATAATTAGCACTTTAGAATTCGAACGTTCGCATCCATTGTATTTAATAGGGTTCTAATGTTCGTTCGAACTTTCGGTCCGTTCGCGGGTTCTGGTGCGAACCGAACCCGGGGGTGTTCGGCTCATCACTAGCCACTAACACACTAGAAGTCCTATGGGTGCTTCTGAGATGAAAATATAGGAACTCTGTGTGATGCCACTAACACATTAGAAGTCCTATGGGTGCTGCTGAGAAGAAAATATAGGAGCTCTGTTTGCTGCCACTAACACACTAGAAGTCCTATGGGTGCTGCTGAGAAGAAAATATAGGAGCTCTGTGTGATGCCACTAACACACTAGAAGTCCTATGGGTGCTGCTGAGAAAAAAATATAGGAGCTCTGTTTGCTGCCACTAACACACTAGAAGTCCTATGGGTGCTGCTGAGAAGAAAATATAGGAGCTCTGTTTGCTGCCACTAACACACTAGAAGTCCTATGGGTGCTGCTGAGAAGAAAATATAGGAGCTCTGTGTGATGCCACTAACACACTAGAAGTCCTATGGGTGCTGCTGAGAAGAAAATATAGGAGCTCTGTTTGCTGCCACTAACACACTAGAAGTCCTATGGGTGCTGCTGAGAAGAAAATATAGGAGCTCTGTTTGCTGCCACTAACACACTAGAAGTCCTATGGGTGCTGTTGGGGTGCAATGCTGTGCTAACAGCACTGCGGTTGGTACTACTGCAATACTGTACTAACAGTAAGCACGCACCAGACTAATCCCCAGCAGCAGCTAATAACACGCTAACTGTGCAATCAGCAGCAATGAACGATCAATGACTTAGGTAGCAATGGTTTAGCAAAGAAATAGCCAATGGTTTAGCAAAGAAGAGCAAATCTTTCAGTATCAAGCAAAGACAGAATCAGCAGACTGATCTCTCCTAAAGCCGGAACTCATGTGACCGGGGCCGATGGCGTGGCGGCCTTTTAAATGGTGGGGCATGTACTAAAGCCCCTGAGCTGTAATTGGCTACAGGCGTCCTGCCTGTAGCCAATTATTGCTCTCCGAGTTTCGGGCGCTGTGATTGGCCAAGCATGCGGGGTCACAGTGCATGCTTGGCCAATCATCAGCCAGCAATGCACTGCGCCGGCCGCGCCGGCCGCAATGCATTGCGGGGCCGCTCGCATCACACGAATGTGATGCGAACGGCCCAAATAGTTCTGGGCTCGACGAGCGAGCGAACGCCCGGTGCTCGATTCGAACATGGGTTCGAATCGAGCACCGGGCCCATCCCTAGTTGTGGAACATCAAGCAAGACAAATTCACCTTCCAAGTGTCAACTTGTGACAAACCCTTCACTAAGAGAGGAGTCCTGTCCGTGGTGAATAGCATCTATTACCCACTGGGTTTCCTTGCTCCAGTTACCATTCAAGGTAAGATTTTACTAAGACAGTTGTCTACTGAGAACATAGACTGGGATACTCCCTTGCCTAGTGAGAATCAACACAAGTGGAAAAGGTGGAGATATTCTTTGAAGTCACTAGAAAAACTTCAGATTCCCCGTTGCTATGTTCCAGGATCCACTTCAACTGCTAACCGGAGAGAGATTCATATTTTCTCTGATGCATCAGTTGAAGCTATTGCTGCAGTAGCCTATTGGAAGACCTCTGAACTGAATGGAGAATCACACTGTAGTTTTGTCCTAGGCAAGGCAAAACTCACACCCAAGCCTGCACATACCATACCAAGACTTGAACTTTGTGCAGCCGTGCTAGCAGTATAAATTGCCGAGGTCATACGAAGTGAAATGGACACTAGAATTGATTCTTTCACCTTCTATACAGACAGTAAGGTAGTACTTGGTTACATAAACAACCAAACAAAACTATTTTATGTGTACGTCAGCAACAGGGTTTAACGTATCAAGAGATTCTCTCTACCAAGTCAATGGCATCACGTTCCCACTGAACTCAACCCAGCTGACTGTGGGACCAGAGCCGTGTCACCTGCCGCTCTTCAGGACAGCTTATGGCTGTCACCTCCAAGGTTTCTGCGTGAGGACTCTTACTTACTCCCTATTGACACCACCTATGGGCTAGTAAACCCTGAAGATGATAAGGAAATAAGAACTGTGAACACCTCACTCCACACTTGTGTAAGTACAAAACAGAAGCTGCGGTCACACCATTACAGGCATCGATGGAAGCAGGTGCAGCATCTAGCCAATGTGTTCTGGCATCGCTGGAAGAAAAAGTATCTTCACCACCTTCAAGGTCGTAACAAATGGCAAGCATCTAAGCCGAATCTTAAGGTTGGAGACCTCATCCTTCTAAAAGACAAGGAAGTTTGTCGGAATGAGTGGCCTATGGGTCTTATTACTAAAGTTATGCCCAGTGACGATAACAAAGTCCGGAAGGTAGAAGTCAAAGTAACCAAGGGAGGATCGACACGAACCTTTAGTCGACCAATCACAGTTAATACTCCTTTTGCCAGGTGAGTGACTTGTGCAAGGACTAGCCATGCTGTTGGCACGGCGGGGAGTACATTGCTGCCATCTACAGGTTGTACTCAGAACTTTGGAATTATTTGAAGACATCATACTGTGACTTTATGTTCTTCATCCTGTTGAACTTATGTTTATTATTTGCTTGTTGCATGTTTTTAATTACAGGTTCCAGGACATTCGTCAGTATTGGACTTTTTGAAAATATATATTTTAGTTTAAGGTTATGAAATCTAAAGATTTCAGACGGGGAGTGTTGTGTTACACTATGTGATTATTCTTGCTCTGTGTCTTTAAGATCTGTCCCCTTCTTTCTAGCTGAACTCTCTCTCTCACCGTAGTTCTTTATATATCTCCTCCACTTCCTGATTCTGGTCATTACTCCTGTATATCTTCCATGCTAAACATCTTACATGTGGCTTACAACTGCAACGTTTTTCTACCTATGAATATCCATCATTAAACGGAACATTCGAAAGGATTCATCGGCTGTCGTCCTAACTGTGAGTTTATTCATTGAGTTAAACTGCATGTAGCGATGCAAGGGATAAGAGCAAACCAGCTTGAGTAAGGCCTACTTAAACCTGGAGATGAACTTTATCGCTTTGTAGTTGAGACAGAACAATGATCCTCACCTATCTGGGGAATTTCACATTTATATCTGCCTTGGATTAACCCGCAAGGGAAGGTTTTCAGTGACCCTCTATTCTCAAAGGGTCCATGTTTGGAGGTGAGCGGCCAATTTATCTGTTGGTGGAGGTCTCTCACTGTGTGTGTTTGTTACCACCTGCATGCAATCAAGAGTTCATGTGTCACCTATGAAGATCACGGGGATTATTCATTGATTCACTGTGCTGGTTTTCTATCTTTGACATATGGACATTTAAAGCGCTGCACTATCTATTTTTATGCTCATTTCAGGGATTTTGATTATTTGACCCTTAGTGTTCAGCTGCTCAGTATTATATTGTATCATAGTTTATTGCGCGGATTTGTTTCTTTTTACATATGTAAATATGTGCATGTGGAAGAAACTAATTTTTGTTGCGGGGGGGGGGGGGGGGAAGTGTTTATGCCAGTATAAAAAGTTACAGTATGGGGGGAGGATATATGGGGCATCTTAATCTTAAAAAAGGGGATTTTTATAACAGCTTACCTGTAAAATCCTTTTCTTGGAGTACATCACGGGACACAGAGCGACTTAGTCATTACTAATGGGTTATATAGATTACCTTCAGGTGCTGGCACTGGCCAATTCCAAACCGGAAGTACCCTCCCCTATATAAGCCCCTCCCACCCGGGAGCACCTCAGTTTTGTAGCCAAGCAATAAGTGTCCCAAAAAGAGGGGTGGGAGCTCTGTGTCCCGTGATGTACTCCAAGAAAAGGATTTTACAGGTAAGCTGTTATAAAAATCCCTTTTTCTTTTTCGTACATCACGGGACACAGAGCGACTTAGTCATTACTAATGGGACGTCCCAAAGCAATGCCAAATGAGGGGAGGGATACATAAGCTGGGCGCCATCAGGCATGAGGATCTTTTGCGGCCTGCAACACACTGCGCCCAAAGGCGACATCCTCCTGACTTCTAACGTCTACCTGGTAGAATCTAGTAAACGTGTGTACTGAAGACCATGTTGCGGCCTTACATACCTGAGCCAGGGAGGCCTGGTGATGCACTGCCCATGAAGTTCCAACTGCTCTTGTGGAGTGCGCCCTAACTTTGAACGGAGGCGGTCTCTTTCTCAAGCCATAGGCTTGTATTATGACCTGTCGAATCCACTTGGCTAAAGTGGATTTTGATGCTGCCTGACCCTTTTTAGGGCCTTCCGGCAGAATAAACAAAGTATCCGTTCTGCGAATCTGAGCAGTGGCTTTTAGATAAGCTTTAACTGCTCTTACTACATCCAAAGAATGTAATAACTTTTCCTCTACCGAGCTAGGTTTGGGGAAAAAAGAAGGAAGAACCACATCTTGGTTCAAATGAAACCTCGATACCACCTTGGGAAGAAAGGCTGGATGAGGACGTAATACTACTCTGTCCTTATGGACAACCAGATATGGCTCCTTACAGGACAAGGCGGCTAATTCCGATACTCTTTTAGCCGAACAAACGGCTACTAAGAAAATCAATTTCCTGGTGAGAAGAACCAAGGAAATGTGTTGCAATGGTTCAAACGGTTGTTTCTGTAGAACTGACAGAACCAGGTTTAAGTCCCAAGGACATATGGGAATACTAACCGGAGGGCTAATACGCATCACTCCTTGTATGAAAGCTTTGACTAGTGAATGCGAAGCCAAGGGCCTTTGAAAAAATATTGACAAG
The DNA here is from genome assembly GCA_029206835.1 of Rana muscosa. Taxonomy (NCBI): domain Eukaryota; kingdom Metazoa; phylum Chordata; class Amphibia; order Anura; family Ranidae; genus Rana; species Rana muscosa. The sequence continues at coordinate 48,255,301 of CM055118.1, forward strand.
GCCGAAATCTGACCCTTGATAGTACTCAAGGCCAGCTTCCTATCTACAGCCCACTGTAGGAAGTCCAAAATCCTCCCTATCACGTACTTACGTGGATGCCATTTCTTGGCCTCACACCACGTAATGTACGCTTTCCAGATCCTATAATAGATCTGCCTGGATACCGGCTTCCTGGCATTGATCATGGTAGATACCACAGAATTAGAGAGTCCTCTCTTTTTCAGAATGTGGGCTTCAATAGCCAGGCCGTCAAACCTAGGGCTGGTAAGGAAGGGTGGTATATCGGTCCCTGCGACAGCAGGTCCGGACGATGTGGGAGGGTCCAAGGACTCCTCACTGACATTTTTACAATCTCCGCGTACCATGCCCTTCGGGGCCACGCTGGAGCCACCAGAATCACTGGTTTCTTTTCTACCCTGATTCTGCGGAGTAATCGCGGTAACAATTGTGGCGGTGGGAATGCATATATCAGCTTGAACTGATCCCAAGGGAACACTAGGGCATCCGAGCCGCAAGCTAGAGGATCCCTTGTGCGAGACACAAATCTGTCCACCTTTGCGTTGAATCTGGATGCTAGCAGATCTACATCCGGTGTTCCCCACCGCTGGCATATTGCCTGGAAAACCTCGGGGTGAAGAGACCACTCCCCCGGGCATAATTGTTGGCGACTTAAAAAGTCCGCTCTCCAATTTTCCACTCCTGGGATGAAAACCGCGGATATGGCTGGGACATATTTTTCTGCCCACTCCAGGATGCAATTTGCTTCCCTCTGGGCTGCACGACTCCTGGTGCCACCCTGGTGATTGATATATGCCACTGCTGTGGCATTGTCTGATTGAATTCTGACAGGGGACCCTTGGAGTTTGGATGTCCATGCTACTAGGGCATACCGGGCTGCTCGTATCTCTAAGAGATTGATGGGCAGGGCCTTTTCTGCTTCTGACCACTTGCCCTGGAGAGACCATTGCTCCAGTACTGCCCCCCAGCCTATGAGGATGGCATCTGTAGTGACCACCTTCCAAGAAACCGGACTGAAGGGTTTCCCTTTTTCCAGATTCTGGGGCACCAACCACCAATGGAGGCTCTTGCGAACGGAAGGGGACAGGGACATTGGTAAGTCTAAAGCCTGAACTTTTTTGTTCCAGGCTGACAGTATGGCCCTTTGCAAATTCCTTGAATGGAATTGACCGTAGGGTACTGCTTCGAATGAAGCCACCATTTTTCCCAGCAGCCTCATGCAGAGGCGTATGGATGGTTTTCTTTTTGTACCCACTAAGTGGGTCAAATCTTTTAAAGACGACACCTTCTCTGGAGGTAAGAAAATCTTTCTCTGATTTGAATCCAGCCTTAGCCCTAAGTATTCCAGACTTTTGACTGGTCTTAGAGCTGACTTGTCCCGGTTGATAATCCAACCGTGATATTCCAGATACTTGATTGTCTTGTGAATAGCTACTTCCAGCTTTTCCACTGAGTGGTCTATTAGTAGCAGGTCGTCTAGATATTCCATTATCGTTACACCTTTTGTTCTTGGATTGGCCAATAATGGGGCCAGAATTTTTGTGAACACTCGTGGTGCTGTGGCCAGACCGAAAGGTAAGGCTCTGAACTGAAAATGGCGCCCTTCTACTGCAAAGCGTAGAAATTTCTGGTGGGCCGGAAAAATGGGAATATGCAGATAAGCATCCCTTATGTCGATCGAGGCTAACCATTCCTGCCCTTGTAGGGCGGTGGCCACCGATCGGATCGACTCCATCCGAAAAGTCCTGATATTTAGGAACTTGTTTAGCCCTTTTAGATTTAATATGGGCCTCACGTCCCCATTTGGTTTGGGGACTGTGAAAAGGTTCGAGTAAAACCCGAATCCGCTTTCTTCCAGGGGAACCTTCATGATTACACCTTGGAGCAATAGTTGTTCTAGTGCCAGAAGGAGGGATCCTCTCTTCTGGGGATCTCTTGGCACGTTTGACCTCATAAATTGGGCAGGAGGAGTGCCTTTTAACTCCAGCTTGTATCCCAGACTTACTGCGGAGAGCACCCATCTGTCTCTGATGGTGTCCCGCCAGGTCTCTGTGAACAACTGAAGCCTTCCCCCCACCCGATTGAGTGGGGGCAACGCTTCATGACTTGGGGGGAGGTTTTGTACCTCTCTTGATCCAGGGCTTCTTGTTACCCTGTGATTGTCCCTGATTTCTGCCCCCTGAATTTGACCGCGGAGGCCGTCGGAACTGCTTCACAGCCGATGTGCCCGGGACTGGAGAAGTAGGCCTCTTAAAAGAAGGACTTCTACTCTTGTTCTTAACCGGTAAGAGTGAACTTTTACCGGCAGAAATTTTCTGGATATATTTGTCCAGATCTTCTCCAAATAAGCGTTCTCCATGAAATGGGAAGCTAACCAGCAGTTTCTTACAGGGAGCTTCAGCAGACCAGTTTTTGAGCCACAGAAGCCTACGCATATGTACTATAGACAGCGTAAAGCGGGAGGCCTGTTGGATTGTATCCTTTATGGCGTCCACCGCAAAACACAAGGCTCTAGGCAGGTCAGCTAGGGCAAGAGCCTGCTGATCTGGTAAGTCCCTTACGACTTGTTTCAACTGATCTTTCACTGCTTGGCAGACTCCAATCGCTGCTACCGCAGGTTGTGTCACCATGCTTGCTGTAGAGAAAGCAGATTTTAGTAAAGACTCCAATTTTTTATCTATTGGGTCTTTGAACATTGGAACATTATCTACTGGACATGTCAGTGATTTGTTCACAGAAGAGATGGCTGCGTCCACTGTAGGGACCCTCCATTTTTTTATGAACTTATCCTCCATGGGATAGATCACCGGAAATCTCTTGGGGGGAGCAAATATTTTATCAGGATGCTCCCAATCCTGGTAAATAAGCCCTTCTAATAAAGGGTGGATTGGGAAGGAACAGACAGCCTGGGGAGCTTTTAGCGACCCCAGCGAGGAAACCGTAGTGGATGGTGGTTCCGCCAGAGGCATTTTAAATGCTGATCGGACCATGTTAGTCAGAGACTGAACCCATAATCTTTCAGCCTGAGATGCTGAGAAAGGTTCTTCCACTGTTGATTCCTCCATAACTGAATCAACCTCATCCTGATCCCCTTCAGGTAGGTCGATCCCTGTGTGGGGCTGTTCCTCCACTAACAGGCACTCTGAAGGAGGAGACGGAGATCGGACGCGTTTTTCCTGTGACAGGGAAGCAGCGATCAATGCTGTTAATCTCTCTTCCAATCCTCCCAGAGTTGAGGATAAAACCTCCTCTGTTATATATACAGGAGCAGGTGGACTGGGGACAGCCGCAGCACCAGGCACTCCTGCGGGGTTTCTACGGCTACTGACCTCTGAATTCTCAGGGGAGATTGGTGCAGTACAAGCATGCCCAATATCCTCAGAGCCCGATGGAGACCCCTTTGGCTTCCTGGAAGATCTATTTCCGGAGCGTCTGGACGACATATCCTATAAGCACAAAGCTGAGGTATTCCTGTCGTCATACACCAATATTGCTGGTAATAGTCTAACACAGTTGCTGCTATATACCAGCTGGTGTCCACTAAAGTGCCTTTCTATGGGGATGCCTGCATCAACCGCCTCTGTGTGCCACTGTTTGTTGCTAGCTCTGTTTGCATCCAGCTGACACTTGTACTGTGTCTTTATACAAGCTGGGACGCCTGCACATGCGCAGAAGCGCCATGGCGCACATCGAGCGTCATCCACCCGCCCCGCCCCTTTTTTTTCATAGGAGGCGCGTGCACGCGCCCGCGCGCGCGCCTGTGCGCCATTGGCGCCCTTTTCGAAAATCAAACAGGGACTAGGAGCCAGGGCCCTTTTTGCCGGAGGGCCTGTGCGGTGGATGAGCGCAGCAACAGGGCAGAGGAAGTGGATTCCCACAGAGAAACTTACCAACTGCCTGGATCTTTTGACTTGAGAAAACCAAAGATTCACATGACAAGAAAAATGGACCACAGCGGCCTCTAGTGGTTTAACACAGGTACCGCGGTCCTCCTCCTTTTTTTTTTTTTTTTCTTTACTATTAAAATTTTACATTTTCAGTAGTTACAGGCATACACAGATATTAGCGGGAATACCGTTAGGTAACAGACAGACAAATTAGGCTTGGGGGTCCCCCAATAGAACCAAGTTCCTGGGGGCCCCCACTTACCTGATCCCCGCCGCAGGACTTTGTTTGGTCCACAGAAGCCCAAACTTCACCTATCACGGCAGGCATTGTAATTAAACCTTCAGGGACCGGGTTCCCAAGGATTCCACTCCCCTGGACCTGTATAGCACCCTGCACAGACAACATCTTGGTCGTGGGTATGACCAGAGCTCTGGATCCCAGGGTCCAGCCCTCCTAAGAGAGGCATTACAGGCAAAACCTTGCTCTTCTGCTGCAAGGCCCGGGTACTGACCGTTTAGCTATGAAGCTTTTTTAGTGGGATCCGGAACAGCTTACTAAGGCCCAAAAGAACCTGTACGCAAGCCCAGTGAAAACACATGTTACTCTTTGGCCAACACCTTAGACACTGGCAAAAAACTGAGGTGCTCCCGGGTGGGAGGGGCTTATATAGGGGAGGGTACTTCCGGTTTGGAATTGGCCAGTGCCAGCACCTGAAGGTAATCTATATAACCCATTAGTAATGACTAAGTCGCTCTGTGTCCCGTGATGTACGAAAAAGAAAAGGTTTCTGGATGGTACAATTAGAAGACTTAGATATTGAGCGAATATAAGAGAATAGTGTCTGGGGCGGAGGGAATTGGAGTGGGGAATTCAGGGATATCCTGGCCTTTTAGGACGGTCCTGATATAATGGGATTGGTTGAACTGGTATCAGTGAGGGGGTGGAGGGGTCTGGGCACAGGGGAGGGGAGGGAGGGGATGCAATAGAGTTTTCCTTGTATTTGTTTTTTTCTGTGTCTTTTTTTTTTTTCTTTTCTTTCTTCTCTTTCTGGTCAAGGGCAAGGAGTACAAGATATGGCTGGTATTTTGAGAGATGACTATACCATTAAAAATTGTATCATATAATGTGAGGGGACTGTGTCCACAGCATAAAAGGGGCCACCTTTGGCATGAACTGCATCATTATGCTGCGGATATAGCGTTTTTACAAGAAACGCATTTCAGGGAGGGGTCTATACCTGTTATGCCTGGACACACGTTCAATCACTGGTACCATGCAACATCGCCTATTGCTAGAGCAAGGGGGGTTACAATTGCTTTCAAGAAAACTTGCCCATGGGTATTGAAGTCTGTACAAGCTGACAGAGAAGGTCGCTTTTTATTTGTTAAAGGTACAATACATAGCCAGCGATACACATTTGCTGCGATTTATGCACCAAATATAGGGACAATTAATTTTCTTGCTAAAATGTTGAACATGCTGGAGAAATTTTGGGAAGGCTGTTTGATCTTGGGCAGAGACTTCAATATTGTGCTGGACCCAAGTTTGGACACAACATCAGGGAAAACAGCTCTATCCTTTAGAGCTCTAAAGCATTTAAAACAACTTCTACGCACTCAACATCTGGTCGATAGTTGGCGGGTAATGCACAATGGAGTAAAGGATTACAGCTATTACTCTAAAACACATAAAATGTACTCGCGTATTGATGTATTTATGGTAGATCAATTCTATTTAGAAAAGGTTTGAAATTGCACCATTGAGTCCATAACCCTCTCAGATCATGCCTCAATAACGTTGACACTCTCTCCGACCCAGCCAGGCTATATAGAACGGACTTGGAGACTGAACGAATCAATATTAGATAACAAAAAGATAACCGAGGAACTGTCAGTTAAAATAAGGGACTATTTTGAGAGGTGAGGTGTCAGATCAGGCAGTGTGGGAGGCTCATAAAACGGTTATAAGAGGAGAACTAATAGCTTATGGGGCTCACATCAAGAAGGAAAGAAGGAAGGAAGTGACAGATTTATTAGAGAAAATCAATGTACTGGAGATTAAACATAAAAAAAAAAACTTGACCCCTTAGAGATCCAACAACTAGGGAACCTTCAAGCAGAACTCGCACAATGTCTAGATCGAAAAATTAATAACAAATGCAGATACTTTGCTCATAGGTTCTATGAGCAAGGGAACAAATGCGGTCGGCTACTGGCTAAACAACTTAAAAAGCAACAAGAATCTAGACATGTCCATAACCTGTTAAGTCAAAACAAAAAGATAGTGGAAACCCAGGCCATAGCAAAAGAATTCCATAGATTCTATAAAACACTATATAATATCCAGACACCCGAGACTTCACAAATAGAAAATAGGGAGGACCAAAGAAGGGAGGAGATACGAGAATATATTAAGGAATCATCAATGCCCACCCTATCGGAGATAGTTACAGCAGAAATGGAACATCCAATTACAGTTGAAGAGTTGAGCAGAGCAATAGCAGCCTTGCCGATAGGGAAAAGCCCTGGCCCAGATGGCTTGACAAATATTTACTATATAAAATTTTCTTCTGAGTTGATAAGACCATTATGTAATTACTTTAATACAATTAATGCGACTAATCCGTTGCCATCAGAAGCCCTGTTGGCGTACATTACTGTACTCCCAAAGGAAGGGAAAGATCCACAGTATTGTGCCAATTACAGGCCTATTTCTCTGCTCAACTCAGGACAGTAAACTGTTGGCCAAAATCCTAGCACTACGATTGCAAGAACATATCGGGGGGCTAGAGCATCCAGATCAGACAGGTTTTATGAAAGGACGTGAGGCAAGGGATAACACCATCAGGGCACTTCATCTTCTTCATTGGATGAAATATGGCCCAGAGAAAGCCCCAAAGATCGTTCTATCAATGGATGCTGAAAAGGCTTTCGATAGGGTGAACTGGGGCTTTATGAGTGAAGTCTTGAGGGGGGTGGGCCTGGGAGACCGCATGATGGGATGGGTAATGGCCCTTTATGCGAACCCAAGAGCAAGGGTTAAAGTAAACGGTACAGTATCAGACTATCTTAACATACAAAATGGGACAAGACAGGGGTGCCCACTTTTCACCATTAATATTTGCTATGATATTAGAACCATTTCTTTGTAAGATCAGAAGCAATGGGGAGATATTAGGGACATGTATTGGGGATGTGGAACACAAAGTATCGGCTTATGCTGATGACTTATTATTCTATCTTTCAACACCACAGGCATCCTTAACAGCTCTTATGCAGGAAGTAGGCAGATATGGGTACCTATCTAACTTTAACATTAATTTAGAAAAATCAATACTTTTACCCAGCCATGTACCTCAAGAGATGGCAAGGACGCTGAGGAAGGCGTACCCCTTTGTATGGAAGAAGGACTCCTTGTTCTATTTGGGGGTACATATCACCGCAGATCAAAAAAAATTATATGATCTTAATTATGCATCCCTAATGGCCAGGATAGTGGGGGACCTAAAGAAATGGACAGGACAATACCTTACATGGTTTGGAAGAGTGAGTGCCATTAAAATGTGTATACTACCTAGAATTATCTATATATTACATACAGTCCCGATTAGACAACCAGAAACCTTTTTTAAACAGATACGGAAGGCTTTTGTAGCATTCGTGTGGAATGACAAACGACCAAGGTTGGCTTATGACATCCTACGCAGAAGTAAGGCAGAGGGAGGAATGGGGTTGCCAGATATATCAGTGTATTAAAAGGCAATGTCACTGGTTCGAATTTTGAACTGGTGCCATGACTCCTCTAATAAAAAGTGGGTCCCACTAGAAAAAACAATAGCAGGGAGGAACCTTGCAGGGGCCCCTTGTATCCCGAGTACGTTAAGAGGACTCTCGAAATGGACATCTCCCCTGACTTGGAACTCTTTGTTAATATGGGATAAGTTGAATAAAACAGGAGAGTATTCCCCCCCAGGTGTCCCCCCTAGCTCCACTGGAGGGATTCCCATGGTTCCCGCTAGGGGAGGGAGGGGGATTCCTGGGGGCATGGGGTCGGGATGGAGATACCACGTGTGGTAAATTCTCCCCGCGGGGAACCTTAGCAGCCTATTCAGAGCTGGTTGCGGCCCTAGGGAATATACCCACATTAGGTTGGAGATACTATCAAATGACAGGTTTCTTTAACAAGATGAAACCTCTAATGAGATCATTAAACTCAATTACGGTGTTTGAGGGCCAGAGTGTGCGCTTGAGGGACGCTAGGCGTCTGTTATCTCAGATGTACAGATTGATACTAGGAGCCCAAAAGAGTACAGTCCCATACTTTATCAGGGAATGGGAAAGAGAGTTAAATAAAGAACTGTCAGAGGAACAAATTAAAAAAATGCTCAAATCAACCTATTTTACATCTATAAGTTCGTACGTTCAGGAAATGGCTTATAAATTTATGACAAGGTGGTACAGGACGCCAGTAAGATTAACTCAGATGTACCCAGCGGCAGATGCCCGGTGTTGGAGAGGATGTGAGCAGAGGGGTACATTTCTCCACTTGTGGTGGGAATGCCCCAGGATTAAAACATTCTGGTTATCAATCGCACCATGGATTGAGAGGTTGACCCCTAGACCTATGGAGTTTACGCCCCTATGCTTCCTATTCCATGGAACACCCGGCTCCTTTAAAACCTACAAGAAGAGTATCACACCACACTTATTGAACGCAGCTAAATTATTAATCCCCAGATTTTGGAAACAGACCGCCTGTCCAACACTAGAGGACTGGAAAAAGGAGGTCAACCATATAATGGAAGCAGAAAGGTGGACGCAAGTAGTGAAAGACAAAAAAGGGGAATTTGATAAGACATGGGCAGGCTGGATACAGTGTGCACCCGAGATGGGCTGAGGATAAGAGACATGGAGTGGGAAAGCAGGGGGCGTAGCAGATCCATAAGGATCCCCAGTATAGTTGCTTATGGTTTCAGCTATAGAAGAATAAAGAGCCGAACCATGAACCTTGACCAGGATTGATATATTTTCCTTCTTATTTTATTTCTTAATTTTGATTTTTCCTTTTTTTTCCTCCCCCCCCCCCCCTCTCTCTTATTGACCTCCCTAATAAATTCTTACGGCTTTGATAGTGTGGAGTAAGATGTCTACTCCTAATTAGGAGAGAGAGAGGGAGTTAAGTCACGTTGAAATAGTGAGGGGAGGGATGGGAAAGGGGTGGATGATAAGGAATAGGGCACACACAGGAGAAGAGGGATTTAAAGTACCGTATATACTCTAGTATAAGCCGATCTGAATATAAGCCGAGGCATCTAATTTTACCACAAAAAAATAGGATTTTTTGTACTCGCCGTAAAATCCTTTTCTCTGACATCCATGGACCAACACGGCGGCTCTTATTCACTGAACGTTTGGGTTATGTCCCTGCTTGCAGGAGAAGATCTAGGCAGAATGTGATATGTTTATACATACATTCTAAAAGCCAGAGCTGAACAGCCCCGCCCAGGGGGGGGGGGGGGGTCCCTCCGGACATAACCCACACCCTGCAGTCCGCAGACCTCAGTTCGTAAGAAGCAGTACAAACTTAAAAGGAAGGGTGGGTGCCGTGTCGGTCCATGGATGTCAGAGAAAAGGATTTTACGGTGAGTACAAAAAATCCTATTTTCTCTTATCATCCATGGACCGACACGGCGGCTCTTATTCACTGAACGTGTGGGATGTCCCAAAGCAGTGTCAGGAGGGATGGGAGCAGTATAAATGGAAAAAACAAAAAACTTCACTCCAAACAAGGCAGAGCTCCTCAACGGAGGAGTTGCAACTTTAAACAGTGGCCTGCAACACCTTGCGGCCGAAGGAAGCATCCGAAGATGCAGCCACATCAACCTTCTAAAATGTAGAAAAAGTATGAACAGACGACCAGGTCGCCGCCTTGCACACTTGTGCAACCAACGCTTGATGTCGGAAAGCCCAGGAAGCACCAATTGCCCTGGTGGAATGCGCCGTAATCGGAAAGGGAGGCGCCCGCCCCTTGAGAGCATAGGCTTGAATGACGGTTTGTCTGATCCACCTAGAAATGGCCCTATCTTGGACCAAAGACAGTCACAAACAGTGAGTCAGACTTCCGAATAGAAGCAGTAGCAGACAGGTACACCCGCAAGGCTCGTACCACATCCAATGTGTGCAGCGCAAACTCTCTGGGATACGATGGGTGAGGACACAAGGACGGGGGGACATTGTCCTCAACTAGGTGAAAGGTCGAGACCACCCTTGGCAAAAGAGAAATCGCGAAAGCAACACCGCCTTATCCATATGGATGACTAAATATGGCGACTTGCAGGACAAGGCCGCCAACTCAGACACTCGTCTAACAGAAGTGATTGCCACTAAAAAGGCCACCTTCTGAGACAAAGTCAAGAGGGGAATATCCCTGATATTCTCAAAAGGAGGTTTCTGGAGAACCGAGAGTACCAATTCAGATCCCACGGGGGGAGAGGAGACTTGACAGGAGGGAGCACATGGCGAACCCCCTGCATAAAGGTGCTAACCAAGGAATGACCCGCTAGTGGTTGCTGAAAGAAGACGGCCAAGGCCGAAATCTGACCCTTAATGATACTCAAAGCGAGTTCTAGGGCCACTCCATGCTGCAGGAAACGCAGGATTCTAAGTACGGAATACGTCCGAGGACGTCAGTCCAGCTCTCCGCACATGGCAATGTAAGTTGTCCAGGTACGGTGACAGATCATTCTGGAGGAAGACTTCCGTGCCCTTAATATGGATGAAATGACCGAGTCCGAGACCTCGGTCTCTCAACCCCTGGCTTTCAACAGCCATGCCGCTAAAGCCAGAGACTGTAAAGCAGGATCAAATATATGACCCTGAGACAGAAAGTCCTTCCTTATTGGCAACCGCCAGGGAACGTCCGCGACAAGACGTACCAGATCGGCGTACCAGGGACGCCAAGGTCAATCCGGAGCAATGAGGATCGCCGGAATTCCCTCGGTCGCCACCCTGCGCAGCAGGCGAGGGAGCAACTGCAGCGGAGGATAAACGTATATCAGGTGACAACGACCCCTTGGGGCCACCAACGCCTCCGAGGCATCCGCCCAAGGATCTCTGGATCCAGCCACAAACCTCGACACCTTGCGATTGAGTCGAGAGGCCATCAGTTCCACATCCGGCGTGCCCCACCATCGGCAAGGGAGTTGAAATACCTCCGGGTGCAAGGACCACACTTCCCGGTCCAGCGTCTGGCGACTCAAATAGTCCGCCTGCCAATTGTCTATGCCCGGAATGTAAACGGCCGACAAAGCCGGCACGCTTCTTTTAGCCCACTTCAGGGTACGGGCAACCTCGGAAGCCGCAGCTGAGCTCCGAGTCTTCCCTTGATGGTTGACATACGCCACCGCCATGATGTTGTCCGACTGGATCCCAATGGAGTGATCCTGCAATCTCTCAGACCACAAGGAGAGGCACAGTCTGATGGCCCGTATTTCCAGAACATTGATCGGTAAAACGGGCTTCGTCCGGAATCCAAGCCCTTGGGCCGACAGGACTCCCGAGACTACACCCCAGCCCTTCAGGCTGGCGTCCGTAGTGAACACCGTCCATTGGATGGGGAGGAACGACTTCCCGGCCTGAAGAGCCGGGGACCCCAACCACCATGTCAGGGATGCCCTGACCAGGTGACTCACCTGAATCGGAAGATCCAAAGACCGCGGGGATTTATCCCCAGTGAACAAGATCTCCTTCTGCAATGCCCTGGTGTGTGATTGGGCATACGGAACGGCCTCGAAAGAGGCCACCATCAGTCCCAGGACTCTCATGCAAAACGGATTGACGACCATTTTCGGGATGTCAGCACCCGCACTGCCGACTGAAGTGTCAGTAACTTCCCCGGAGGTAGGAATACCTTTGCCTCCAAGGAGTCCAGAATCAGACCCAGATAATCCAGATGCTGAGTCGGGACCAGGACTGACTCCTGAATGTTCAGGAGCCACCCGAAGTCCCTATGGGTCCGACTGACGATAGTCACATAGTCTTCCAATTCTGAGCCACTTGATAGTGGACTTCACAGATCGCAAGCGCAGAAACTTCTGGTGACTTGCGCAGATCGGAACATGCAAGTAGGCGTCCTTGGTGTCCAAGGTCGCCAGAAAATCCCCTTGACGGAGCGTATTGATTACCGTGCGAATGGATTCCATGCTGAACTTTTGCACCTTCACGAAGGCATTCAGGACCCTGAGGCCCTGGATAGGCCGAACCCCGTCCCTCTTTCGGGACGACAAACGGATTTGAGTAGAACCTCTGAAACCTCTCCTGTGACGGAACCGGCACAATCACTCCGAACCTGATCATCCTGATTAGCCCCCATAGGGCTGTCAGACGGGCAGGAAGGAGATGAAGATTTGAGGGAAGAATCTGTCTTGGACCAGGATAGGAAACCTATCCTGTAACTTGAGTTGATCACCTCGCACACCCACCGGTAGGAGATTCGGGAGGCCCACCGATCCGTGAACCTGCGAAGTCATCCCCCCTACCCCAGAGTCGGGTGGGAGCAAGACTTCATGTGGCGGCGGGCTTGGGAGCCGGCTTGTTTGGCTTACGCACCCAGTGGCGCTTATGTCCACCAGCCGCACCGCTGTCAGAGTAGGAAGGCCAACCCGTGAACTGACGAAAAAAACTCTTTATTGCTGGAAAGGAAGGACCCTGCTTACGGCGGCCTCCTTACCCTTGCTAGCCTGAGGAAGAAGAGTGCTTTTGCCCCCCGTGACATCATTGGTGAAGTCATCCCGCGCAGCACTGAAAGCCTACCACCTTTAAATGGTAGATCCGTCAGAAGCTTTTTAGAAGCTAGGTCGGCAGACCAGCATTTCAACCAGATAAGACAACGAAATACCACCGCCAAGACAGAGGCCCCGAGTATCAAGGGGCCGGGTCTAACGTGGCGTCGCAACATAAACCAGGCCATGCACCATTTGGTGGGCCAGAGCAATGGTGTCTGGAGGAAGAAAATGCTCCTGTACAGTTTGGTGCAAAACATTTTTGCCCATCCCGTGAGTGTCTGAGACACAAGGGTCGCCGCTACCACAGGCCGTAGGGCGGACCCCAACAAGGCAAACATGACTCTGCTCACCACTTCTGACCTCCTATCAGCGAGGTCCTTAATGCAGGAGTCCCCTCCATCGGGAGAGTAGTGGCCTTGTTCAACCGGGTGACTGGAGGGTCGACCACTGGGGGAGAAGCCCACGTTTTAAGTAGAGCATCTCCAATGGGGTATCTGATAGGCAAACCATAAAAGTCTTCTGCGGCTTTATTCAGACCTTATCAATGAGCTGGTCAAAGAAGGTACATATGGGAAAAAACCTTTTTAGAAGGCCCGCCTTAAAAGAACCAAAAAGGAGACTGTCCGCCTGAGGTTCTACATCCGCAGCATTTAGCTTGCGAGTGTCCCTCACTGCAGCAATGAGTTCACTAACAAGCGCCCTGTCATTTACTGACTCAGAACTGGAGTCTTCCTTGCAAGGAATGTCCTGTTCAAAACCATTCAACATATTCAGAGCTAGGGTCCTGAACGGTAGTGGCTAGGCCCATATCCGATTTTTTTTTTTTTTTTAAATAAAGTGGGGAGAGGGGCTTTTTTGCTCCCTTGCGCTCACACACTGCTTCCCTCCTGGTCAGAATGATTCCAGGACTGCCGACAACTGGTCCATAGGGACCGCAGGTGCTGGAGCACTGCCTGTTGCCTCATGCAAGGGGAAGCTGTGACACTGACTCCATGTTGCCCCTCTCTGAGACTCCTCAGATAAACAAAAGTCCACCCACAGGCTGTGCTGACTGAGGAGGGGCGCCCAGGGGACTCACCAGACCGGACCAGGACCGCTCAGCTACGTTGTCTGTACCGCGCTGTGTGAGCGCGAGTGAGCTGTGGGGAGATTGTGAGGAGATTTGCGCTGTTACAGCTGCGATAGAGGCCAAATTAGTGCTGAAATGTGCGCAGGCTTCAAGAAAATGCCCGTCGCACTTCACTGAGGCGATCCACGGCAAAATGGCCGCCATGCGCAGATAAATGTAAAACACACCACAGCACAAACACAGCGCCAAAAACGGCGCCCAGGCCCCAAAATAACACAAAAAAACACAGCAATATGCAGACTAGCATGAGCCCCCCCCCCCAGGACAGTATGACCCCCAGGCCCACCCCACAGCACAGCGCCAGCAATGGTGACAGAGAGTGACAATAAAACACAGGGGGAGACAGGGAAAATCCCCCACAGAGAAACACACACAGCAGTTTGTACTCACCTGTGGGAGAAGAGACTACTTACCCGTCCCCTGAGGGACCCACTGGTGTGTTTCTGACAGACCTATCACAGAGACGTACTGCGTAGCTGTCGGCCGGTCCACCGCGAGAGAAACAGTCCGTCAGATACTGTTCAATCTTGAGAGGACCGTGGGAGCATGAAAGCAACCCGGCCACCCCTGGAGTCATGGGGCATGTCGTGAACTGAGTCTCACGCACACAAGGCGAGGATCAGCACGCTTTATGGTTGGACAGGGAAGACTACGAGGATACTAGTGTACACAACCCTGTTGCCCAGCCGACAGTTGATTGAAGGTCTCAAAAATAAAATAATACAATTCCCAAAGGAATAAAAATTAAAGTAAAATCTTCCAGGAGACAGGCTCCTGAGAGAGCCACATCTTCTCCTTCTGCTAGGCAGAAAAAAACTGAGGTCTGCGCACTGCAGGGGGTGGGTTATGTCCGGAGGGACCGCCCCCTGGGCGGGGCTGTTCAGCTCTGGCTTTTAGAATGTATGTATAAACATCTCACATTCTGCCTAGATCTTCTCCTGCAAGCAGGGACATAACCCACACGTTCAGTGAATAAGAGCCGCCGTGTCGGTCCATGGATGATAAGAGAAAATGCGAAAACGTATTGACTCGAGTATAAGCCTAGGGTGTCCATCTGCATGCCTCACTGTGCCTCACTTTGCCTCACTGTGCCCATGACTAGACTGACGTTTAACATGGGAGTCTATGGAAGGGGTGCCCGGGTTTGAAAAATCGTTGCTCCCCGGCCTAGGTCCCCCTTGTAGACGAGAAATGGGGCTACATTTATGCCAAGTTTCGGGTCCAGAGGACCTACGACCGGCCAGTACCCGTCACCAAAGTCACCAGAGAAATGACCGTTTAACATTGGAGTCTATGTAAGGGGTGCCCGGATTTTAAAAATCGGTGCTCTCCGGTCGTAGGTCCCCCAGACAACAAACTTTGCACACTTGTAGAGAAAAAGTGGGGCTACATGTGTGCCAAGTTTGGGGGCCAGGAGACCTACGGCCGGCCGGTACCGGGTCCCCAAAATCTGGGAGATCAGGCGCAAAAAGGTGACTCGAGTATAAGCCGATGGGGGCATTTTCAGCACAAAAAAAATGTGCTGAAAAACTCGGCTTATACTCGAGTATATACGGTAGTATTTGGACATAGATTGTACATGATCACTGCGAGGATATCACCTTATTTTATTTTTTTGTTTGTTTATTTGTGGGGGAAGAGTAGGTCAGGAGGATCGCTTAAATGTAAACACAGGTGAAGATATCACAAGTAGGGATGAGCTCGATGTTCGATCGTTCGACGAAGATCGAACGATTTGGGCCGTTCGCGCCAAATTCGAGTGACGCGAACGGCCCACAATGCACTACGCCA
This sequence comes from Rana muscosa, assembly GCA_029206835.1. Classification (NCBI taxonomy): domain Eukaryota; kingdom Metazoa; phylum Chordata; class Amphibia; order Anura; family Ranidae; genus Rana; species Rana muscosa. The sequence goes on from CM055118.1 coordinate 48,270,909, forward strand.
TCGCAGTGCAATCCAGGCGCTGTGATTGGCCAAGCATGCACTGTTACCCCGCATGCTTGGCCAATCACAGCGCCGGCAGCGAGGAGAGCCATAATCGGCCATAGGCAGGATGCCTGTGGCCAATTATAGCTCAGAGGGATTTAGTACACACCCCACACTATAAAAGGCCGCCAGCGCGGCGGCCTTGTGTAGTGTGTTCCAGTTCAGGGAGAGAGAAGGATAGGCAGGGACAGTGTCAGTGCTATTTGTTCATTTAACTTGTGTGCAGGGAGAGAGAAGGATAGGCAGGGACAGTGTCAGTGATATTCTTTGCTAAACATTGTGTGCAGGGAGAGAGAAGGATAGGCAGGGACAGTGTCAGTGATATTCTTTGCTAAACCTTGTGTGCAGGGAGAGAGAAGGATAGGCAGGGACAGTGTCAGTGATATTCTTTGCTAAACCTTGTGTGCAGGGAGAGAGAAGGATAGGCAGGGACAGTGTCAGTGATATTCTTTGCTAAACCTTGTGTGCAGGGAGAGAAGGATAGGCAGGGGACAGTGTCAGTGTCATTTTTGCTAAGCCTCCTGCACAGTATACACCTGAAGCTAGCCCTGATTGCTGTGTTTTCCTGTTGTGTAACACAGGCAGGCATCTGCAGCACTTACAGCGGGCGTAGTGTGCTTCCTGCAAAATATACACCTGAAGCTAGCCCTTATTGCTGTGTTTTCCTGTTGTGTAACACAGGCAGGCATCTGCAGCACTTACAGCGGGCGTAGTGTGCCTCCTGCACATTATACACCGGAAGCTAGCCCTTATTGCTCGTGGTTTTTTTCTTTTGTGTTACACTAACAGGTATCTGCAGTACTTACAGCAGGCATAGTGTGCTTCCTGCAAAATATACACCTGAAGCTAGCCCTTATTGCTGTGTTTTCCTGTTGTGTAACACAGGCAGGCATCTGCAGCAAATTACAATACAATGACGGCGCAAGGAAAGAAACAAAAAACCTAACTGATAGATGAATCAAATGAAAAACAATGGGATTTGGAAAATAAATCTCTTTGTTAAAAAGTCCATATAATGAAAATACTAAAGTATAAGTCTTTGGAACATAAGCACTGTTGGCAGCAATTGTAGAGCGAAGCAAACTCTGTATGCAGTGAAAGAAGAAAAACAATGCGCCTACTAAGTGCAGTATGTTAGTGATTTATTTAAAAAAAGGTTAAAATAACAGCCAAATGGCTACTCACAAGGTGGAAGTGGAGTACAGGCATAGATTTATATCTCTCTCTCTCTGTAAGTTGTCTGCGGTGGGCATGAGTCAATCCGTGCATCTGTGTCCTCCCAGTTGTGGAATGCTGCCAAGATGTAAAGGTGCACTGTAATATTGTTGCAGCGATGGGGAGGTTACAGTGAAGCAATAGATGTGAGGCACTGTCACTCTGTGGCGCTGTGAACATTCAGTTCCCTGCAGCGTGCGGCGTGCGGTTCACGCTGGCTGTTATTTTAACCTTTTTTAAAATAAATCACTAACATACTGCACTTAGTAGGCATCTGCAGCACTTACAGCGAGCGTAGTGTGCCTCCTGCACAGTATACACCTGAAGCTACCCCTTATTGCTGGTTTTCCCATCTCCCGGCAGGCCATTAGAATGTCTGGAAGGCAAACAAGGAGAGGCAGACAGTCAGGAGCCAATAAAAGAGGGCAAGCAGGCTCTGTGTCTAGAGACAACAGTGCTGGTCGTGGACGCGGTGCATCATCATCAGCACGTGGCCATGGGACACGCTTGTCCTTATTTTCGGCAGCTGGACGTGTTGAGCCGCATCATGCCGAAGACTTGGTAGAGTGGATGACCAAGCCCTCCTCATCCTCTCTCACCCAGGCTCAGGGTACTGGCAAAGCAGCTGCCAAAGCGTCCTCTTCCCTCGTATCAATGTCATCATCAGTCACTCCTTCCCTAGACCCACCGTGTCTTCCTGAGGAGTCCCCCGAACTGTTTGAGCACAGTGTTGGGTACATGCTCCAGGAGGATGCCCAGCGTTTCGAAGGGACTGATGATGATACCCAGCTAGAGGGAGGCAGTAGCGTGAGATTAGAGAGAGGGGGTGCTCAAGAAGGACAGCAATCTGGCAGTCATGTTCCAGCAGCTGCAGCATACTGCCAGATTGGCTCCAGTGATGAGGAGGGAGGGGATGATGAGGTCACTGACTCCACGTGGGTGCCTGATAGGAGAGAGGAGGATGAGGAGGAGGCACATCTCCAATGAGGCAGGATGCCCTCGGGGGGCCAGCGTAAGGGCAGCACACCGACTGAATCACACCGCAGAGCTCTGCCTGTGCAGGGCGCTGCCTCTGCCCGTTATTCCAAAAGTTCTTTGGTGTGGGCCTTTTTTGAGTCGAGTGCATCAGATCGCACCGCTGCTGTTTGCAACATATGTCTGAAGCGTATCTCGTGTGGCCAAAACATCAGCAGCTTGGGCACCACATGCTTGACCAGACATATGTTGACCTGCCATGCAGCTCGTTGGCAAGCGTATGTTAAAGACCCACACCAAAGAACAAAGCGGACCTCTCCTTGCTCCTCATCAGCTGGGATCTCCAACCCCACTGTACCTTCAGTTCTCTCTGAAACCTCCACTGAGAGGAATGAAGGTGTAGAATTAGGTGTGTCACAGCCAAGTACTTGCGGGCATTCTGCTAGCAGTACACAGACGTCCGATTCTAGCAGGCAAATTTCCCTGCCCCAGCTGCTGGACCGTCGAAAGTTCACTCCCAGCCATCCACATGCCCAGCGGTTGAATGCTAGCTTGGCTAAATTGCTAGCAATTCAACTGCTGCCTTTTCAGTTGGTAGACTCGGCCCCCTTCCGTGAGTTTGTGCAATGTGTGGTTCCTCAGTGGCAGGTTCCCAAACGCCACTTTTTCTCACGGAAGGAGATTCCGGCTCTCTACCAGCATATGGAAGGCAATGTCCATGCCTCGCTGGACAGGGCGGTCAGCGGTAAGGTGCATATTACCGCTGACTCATGGTCCAGCAGGCATGGACAGGGACGTTACCTTTCTTTCACGGCCCATTGGGTCACTCTTTTGGCAGCTGGGAAGGATGCAGGACAAGGTGCAGTAGTGTTGGAGGTTGTTCCGCCGCCACGCCTCCAAAATGCTACTACTGGTTGTTGTGACACACCTCTCTCCTCCACCCCCTCCTCTTCTTCTTCCTCCATGGCCTCTTCCTGTGCTTTGTCCTCGGAACCACTTTCTCTAAATGGTGGCCATCCCGTGTGAGCAACCCCCCCTGTGATTTATTATGTACCATGCGCCCGGACTACTAGGAGCAACCATGCGCCCGGACTACTAGGAGCAACCATGCGCCCGGACTACTAGGAGCAACCATGCGCCCGGACTACTAGGAGCAACCATGCGCCCGGATTACTAGGAGCAACCATGCGCCCGGACTACTAGGAGCATGCCATTTTTCTCAAAGATTTTCATCCATATTACCGGGGCCAGACATGACATTAAAGCCGCAAGCAGTTTTAAATGGCTTTTTTTCCCCTTTAGAAATTTCATTTTGTGCAGGGACAGTTCTAAACACGGGAAACACATGCCACTTCACAGGCATCCTTTAAATATCGTACCTGGGGGGGGTGTCTAAAGGAATATTTCACTTTTTTTTTTCACTTTATGCATCATTAAAATGACTGCTCCAGAAAAAACTTCAGTTTTTAAAACTTCTTTTTGCATTGATACATGTCCCCTGGGGCAGGACCCGGGTCCCCAAACCCTTTTTAGGACAATAACATGCATATTAGTCGTTATAATTAGCACTTTAGATTTCGAACGTTCGCGTCCATTGTATTTAATAGGGTTCTAACGTTCGCGCGAACTTTCGGTCCGTTCGAAGGTTCTGGTGCGAACCGAACCGGGGGGTGTTCGGCTCATCCCTAATCACAAGGTATAATCATCTATTTTTAACACCATGGCCATTAGTGGCCTCTTATGAGGTCTGGGTAGAGGGGAATCAATAAACACGTGGAAGTAGGAGAGGGGTTCCCTCCCCATCTCCTTTTTTTTTTTTTAAGCTTGTTTGTTGTCACTTAAGTTGGGGAATTAGGCCATGGGGGCCGCTACACACAATTATAGGTAATTAATACTTAACCACGAGGCACAATATACATACACACACACATATATATATATATATATATATATATACAGGTCCTTCTCAAAAAATTAGCATATTGTGATAAAGTTCATTATTTTCTGTAATGTACTGATAAACATTAGACTTTCATATATTTTAGATTCATTACACACAACTGAAGTAGTTCAAGCCTTTTCTTGTTTTAATATTGATGATTTTGGCATACAGCTCATGAAAACCCAAAAATCCTATCTCAAAAAATTAGCATATCATGAAAAGGTTCTCTAAACGAGCTATTAACCTAATCATCTGAATCAACTAATTAACTCTAAACACCTGCAAAAGATTCCTGAGGCTTTTAAAAACTCCCAGCCTGGTTCATTATTCAAAACCGCAATCATGGGTAAGACTGCCGACCTGACTGCTGTCCAGAAGGCCATCATTGACACCCTCAAGCAAGAGGGTAAGACACAGAAAGAAATTTCTGAACGAATAGGCTGTTCCCAGAGTGCTGTATCAAGGCACCTCAGTGGGAAGTCTGTGGGAAGGAAAAAGTGTGGCAGAAAACGCTGCACAACGAGAAGAGGTGACCGGACCCTGAAGAAGATTGTGGAGAAGGACCGATTCCAGACCTTGGAGGACCTGCGGAAGCAGTGGACTGAGTCTGGAGTAGAAACATCCAGAGCCACCGTGAACAGGCATGTGCAGGAAATGGGCTACAGGTGCCGCATTCCCCAGGTCAAGCCACTTTTGAACCAGAAACAGCGGCAGAAGCGCCTGACCTGGGCTACAGAGAAGCAGCACTGGACTGTTGCTCAGTGGTCCAAAGTACATTCGGAAATCAAGGTGCCAGAGTCTGGAGGAAGACTGGGGAGAGGGAAATGCCAAAATGCCTGAAGTCCAGTGTCAAGTACCCACAGTCAGTGATGGTCTGGGGTGCCATGTCAGCTGCTGGTGTTGGTCCACTGTGTTTTATCAAGGGCAGGGTCAATGCAGCTAGCTATCAGGAGATTTTGGAGCACTTCATGCTTCCATCTGCTGAAAAGCTTTATGGAGATGAAGATTTCATTTTTCAGCACGACCTGGCACCTGCTCACAGTGCCAAAACCACTGGTAAATGGTTTACTGACCATGGTATTACTGTGCTCAATTGGCCTGCCAACTCTCCTGACCTGAACCCCATAGAGAATCTGTGGGATATTGGGAAGAGAAAGTTGAGAGACACAAGACCCAACACTCTGGATGAGCTTAAGGCCGCTATCGAAGCATCCTGGGCCTCCATAACACCTCAGCAGTGCCACAGGCTGGTTGCCTCCATGCCACGCCGCATTGAAGCAGTCATTTCTGCAAAAGGATTCCCGACCAAGTATTGAGTGCATAACTGAACATAATTATTTGAAGGTTGACTTTTTTTGTATTAAAAACACTTTTCTTTTATTGGTCGGATGAAATATGCTAATTTTTTGAGATAGGATTTTTGGGTTTTCATGAGCTGTATGCCAAAATCATCAATATTAAAACAAGAAAAGGCTTGAACTACTTCAGTTGTGTGTAATGAATCTAAAATATATGAAAGTCTAATGTTTATCAGTACATTACAGAAAATAATGAACTTTATCACAATATGCTAATTTTTTGAGAAGGACCTGTGTATATATATATATATATATATATATATATATATATATATATATATATATATATATATATATATATTATTTTTTTCTCCACATTAAAAAAAGAATAGTAACTATGGCCATCGGTGGCCTTTTTGGAAGTAGGAGGGGGCGTTGTTTAAGTGACACAGAAGGGCACAGTAGGAGAACACACGACTCAAGTAGAGGGAATGGAGTGAGTAGGGATAGAGCAGACTTACTCCTCCGCAGCCAGGGATGGCGTGGAGGGGGGGGGGGGAGAGGGAATTATTTTATTTTAGGTTTTTTTTTCTTTGTTTCCTATTCCTTTTTTCTTTTTTTTGGGGGGGGGGGGGATAACATAATTGATAAACTTTTGATAAGACAATTTTGTACCTGGTTCTTTCCTGTAAGGTTCATTTGTGTCTTATGTAAATGATGTAATATAAGAATGTACAATGCTGAATTGGGATTCGCAAACCCCACGTGCAGAGCCTGCCAGGAAGTCGGCACTGTGCTGCACTAATCACAGGCAATGAGACATTGTCCCGATGCGCGGCTGCAGAGAATGGGAAATGTCTCACTGCCTTTGATTAGCGCAGCGCAGTGCCGACTTCCTGGCGGGCTCTGCACGTGGAGTTTGCGAACACGCCTGAGCTCATCCTTAGTCCTGACATGCCCCCGCTGCACATCAATTCAGTGGAAAGCTCAGTGTACTGTTGCTTTTCCTCCCCCAGCTCTTATGCTGCTGGAAACAGAGGGGATGTGATGACAGTGACTTATAAAAAGAAGGAAGGAAGCGGAAGAAAAAAAATAGGATTTTTGTACTCACCGTAAAATCCGTTTCTCTGACGTCCATGGACTGACACAGCTGGATACTGTAAACGTGTGGTTATATGTCCCTGCTCGCAGGAGAAGATCTAGGCAGAATGTTAGCTTTCCCCGACTGGAGAACATTAAATATGAGTACTCCACTACAACGCCTGGAGGCATGGTCCCGTGTACCAGAGAAAAATCAACAGGAGACAGAGGACTCAACTGGCGGGCGTAGATCTGGGGAATATGCATAGTGTCGGGGTTTTTCCCACTGGATGACCTTTTTTTCTTTGAGAAAAATGGTCAAATTGCTCCACCTTGTGTCTCTTTCTGTGTTTTTTACCCCCCTTTTTTTTTTCCTCTCCCTTTTCTCTCTCCTTTCCCTTCTTTTCTTACTTTTTCCTTCCTTTATCCCCTTTTTACTGTATTCCTTTTTTTTATTCTCCTCCCTTTTTTTTTTTTTTTGTTTTGTTCTCCCTAGCTACTGGTTTAGACGTTGATGGTGATTTTGATTTGGGATGTGGGGGGAGGGGGGGATTTATAGATACACAGATTTATAGATATTATATACTTATACACGGAAATAGAAGCCCTGACCCAGGGCCATAGAGGTAAAAAGATAAAAACTCCCACTCTTCTCAATATAGGAGTAGGAAAGTCCCGATAAGGGGTTGTTTGAGCTGCGGAATGCAGTTAGGAGGGAGGGTTCGGGAGGGTCAGTTAGTACTCGCACGGCCTCACTCTACAATACTGCTGTATTGTATGTTGTATTGTATGTTGTATGGTGTGATATGTTGTAGTAGACCTAGGAATATGTACTATCTGCTTATAAGTCTCCCAGAGGAGGAAGGAATAGGGAGGAATGCTACAAGCCGGAAGAGAGCAAAAAACATTTATAACAACTATAGGAATAGGAGATGGCTAATTTATTAAAAATTATAACATATAACGTAAGGGGCCTGAGCTCCCCCAATAAGAGGGGGCGTTTATGGCAGGAATTGGAACATTACGCAGTAGATGCTGTGTTTATGCAGGAGACGCACTTTCTGCTAAATAAAATACCCAGATTACCATTGACACCGTTTAACCAATGGTTTCACGCAGTATCACCAGTGGCAAGGTCCAGGGGAGTAACCATAGCCTTGGGAAGGGGGTGCCCTTTAATTCCTACAGCAACACAAATAGACCCCGAGGGGCGGTACCTCTTTGTCAAGGGTATGCTTAATGGGTGTTGTTACACGTTGGCAGCTATATATGCCCCCAATGTAGGTACGGTGGACTTTATAGAGAAAACTTTGAAAAAACTGAACATGTTTAAAGAGGGATGTGTAAGAGTAGGAGGGGACTTCAATACTATATTGGACCTCAAATTAGACACAACAGCCGGAAAATCAGCATTGTCATTTAGAGCCCTTAGACATATAAAAAAAACCTTCCAATCTCTTCACATGGTGGATAGTTGGAGGGCATTAAATGGGGAGACAAGGGACTATAGCTACTACTCCAAAACACACAAAGTGTACTCGAGGTTAGATTTATTCCTGGTGGATCAGTACTACCTTGAAAACGTGAAAACAGTTCAGATAGAACAAATAATATCTGATCATGCCCCAGTATTGCTGACATTTTGGTTAATGAAGGCAGGCTACCATGAAAGAACATGGAGATTAAATGAGACCCTGCTAGATGACAAATGGGTAGTGGAGGACATCGGAAAGAAAATGAAAGAATATTTTGAGATAAATACAGTAGGGGAGGTATCAGAACAAACGGTCTGGGAAGCCCACAAGGTAGTCATAAGAGGGGAGTTAATAGCCCATGGATCCAGAATAAAAAAAAATAAAAGGAGGGAGATGGAGGATCTATTAGGGGAGATACAAGAGTGGGAGGGGAAACATAAAAGGGGCGTTGACTTAGAGGTAGACAGAAGGTTGGGACTATTGAGGGACAAGCTTGCCACTTGTTTGGACAGGAAAGCTAAGGACAAACATAGATTTATGGCACACCGTTTTTATGAACATGGAAATAAATGCGGTAAATTACTGGCTAGACAGTTAAAAAAACAGCAAGAGCTATCCCATGTTCATGAAATACGAATTAATAATAACCAGATAATGGACACAAAATCAATAGCTAATGAATTTAAACAATTTTACACAAGCTTATACAATATACACCCAGTAGTGGCAATAAGTGAGAGAGAGAAACAAGTAAAAGAAATAAGAGAGTATATCAAAAACTCAGCACTACCATCTCTCCCCTTGGATGTGGTGGAAAAATTGGAGGAACATATTACCATAGATGAAATAAAAAAAGGAATAAGGGAACTACCAAATGGGAAAAGTCCGGGACCAGATGGTATAACAAATGCATATTATAAAAAATTTACAGACATTTTGATAGCACCATTATGTAGTTATCTCAATAAAATCCGAGCAAATAATCCCCCACCCCCCGAAGCATTATTAGCATACGTGACGATTATCCCAAAACCTGGGAAGGACCCACAATACTGCACAAATTACAGGCCTATTTCTCTCCTAAATACAGACATCAAAATACTATCAAAAATAATAGCAAGGAGATTGCAGGATAAAGTAGCACAACTGATCCATCTGGATCAGACAGGCTTTGTGATGGGGCGGGAGACTAAGGACAATACCATCCGAGCCCTTCACCTATTTTATTGGATGCAGAAGGGACCCAACAAAGAACCAAAAGTAGCCCTGTCGATGGATGCCGAAAAGGCATTCGACAGGGTGAATTGGACATATATGATGGAAGTACTAAGGGGAATAGGCCTGGAGGAGCAGATGATGGGTTGGATAGCAGCACTGTATGCAAGCCCTAAAGCCAGGGTTAAGGTAAACGGAACTCTGTCGAGCAGCTTACAAATTAACCACTTAAGCCCCGGACCATTTTGTAGCTAAAGGACCAGAGCTGTTTTCAGAATTTTGCACTGCGCTGCTTTAACTGTAAATTGTGCAGACATGCAATGTTGTACCGAAACAAAATTTGCGTCCTTTTCTTTCCACAAATAGAGCTTTCTTTTAATGGTATTTGATTGCCTCTGCGATTTTTATTTTTTGCGATATAAATGGAAAAAAGACTGAAAATTTTGAAAAAAAAAGATATTTTCTACTTTTTGTTATAAGAAAAATCGAATAAACTCAATTTTAGTCATACATTTAGGCCAAAATGTATTCAGCCACATGTCTTTAGTAAAAAAAATGTCAATAAGCGTATATTTATTGGTTTGCGCAAAAGTTATAGCGTCTACAAACTAGGGTACATTTTCTGGAATTTACACAGCTTTTAATTTATGACTGCCTATCTCATTTCTTGAGGTGCTAAAATGGCAGGGCAGTACAAAACCCCCCCAAATTACCCAATTTTGGAAAGTAGACATCCCAAGGAAATTGCTGAGAGGCATGTTGAGCCCATTGAATATTTTTTTTTTTGTCTCAAGTGATTGAATAATGACTAAAAAAAAAGAAAAAAAAATTTACAAAAAGTTGTCACTAAATGATATATTGCTCACACATGCCATGGTTATATGTGGAATTGCACCCCAAAATACATTTTGCTGCTGCTCCTGAGTACGGGGATACCACATTTGTGGGACTTTTTGGGAGCCTAGCCGCGTACGGGACCCCGAAAACCAAGCACCGCCTTCAGGATTTCTAGGCACAAATTTTTGATTTCACTCCTCACTACCTATCACAGTTTCGAAGGCCATAAAATGCCAAAATAGCACAAACCCCCCCCCCCCCCCAAATTACCCTATTTTGGAAAGTAGACACCCCAAGCTATTTGCTGAGAGGCATGGTGAGTATTTTACAGCTCTCATTTGTTTTTGAAAATGAAGAAAGAACATTTTTTGAAAATTAAAAAAAAAATAAATAAACTTTGACAAAAAGCGAGATCTGCAAAAGACTCACCATACCTCTCAGCAAATAGCTTGGGGTGTCTACTTTCCAAAATGGGGTAATTTGGGGGGGGTTTTGTGCCATCTGGGCATTCCATGGCCTCCGAAACTGTGATAGGCAGTGAGAAGTGAAATCAAAAATTTACACCCTTAGAAAGCCTGAAGGCGGTGATTGGTTTTTGGGGTCCCGTACGCGGCTAGGCTCCCAAAAAGTCTCATACATGTGGTATCCCCGTACTCAGGAGAAGCAACAGAATGTATTTTGGGGTGTAATTCCACATATGCCCATGACATGTTTGAGCAATATATCATTTAGTGAGAACTTTGTGCAAAAATAAATAAATAGTCTTTTTTCCGCAACTTGTGTCAACATATAAAATATTCCATGGACTCGACATGCCTCTCAGTATATAGCTTGGGGTGTCTACTTTCCAAAATGGGGTCATTTGGGGGGGTTTTGAACTGTTCTGGCATTTTATACACATTAGGAAGCTTACATCCACTCTTCTAACCACTTGAAGGCAAAGCCCTTTTTGACACTTTTTGTTTACATGAAAACATATTTTTTTTTTTGCAAGAAAATTATGTTGAACCCCCAAACATTGTATATATTTTTAAAGCAAAGGCCCTACAGATTAAAATGGTGGGTGTTGCATTTTTTTTTCTACACAGTATTTGCGCAGCGATTTTTCAAACGCATTTTTTGGGAAAAAAAATACACTTTCATTTTAATGCACTAAAACACACTATATTGCCCAAATGTTTGATGAAATAAAAAAGATGATCTTAGGCCGAGTACATAGATACCAAACATGACAAGCTTTAAAATTTCGCACAAACGCGCATTGGCGACAAACTACATACATTTTTAAAAGCCTTTAAAAGCCTTTACAGGTTACGCCGTTAGATTTACAGAGGAGGTCTACTGCTAAAATTACTGCCCTCGATCTGACCTTTGCGGTGATACCTCACATGCATGGTGCAATTGCTGTTTACATATGACGCCAATATGATGCCAGACCGACGCTTGCGTTCGCCATTGGGCAAGAGCAGGGCATGACAGGGGTGCTTTTTTTTTTTATTAATTTTGCTTTTTTTTTTTTTAAACTGTTGCTTCCATATTTTTTTTTATCATTTTTATTGTTATCTCAGGGAATGTAAATATCCCCTATGATAGCAATAGGTAGTGACAAGTACTCTTTTTTTGAAAAAACTGGGGTCTATTGGACCCTAGATCTTTCCTCTGCCCTCAAAGCATCTGACCACACCAAGATCGGTGTGATAAAATGCTTTCCCAATTTCCCAATGGCGCTTTTTATATCTGGGGGGGGGACATTCCCTCCCACTGCTTGTAAAAGCAGTCCAGAGACTAATTAGCCACTAGGATTGCTTTTACATGAAAGCCGGCCGCTGGCTGAAAAGAATGATACCAAGATGATACCTAAACCCACAGGCATCATTCTGGTATAAACATTCAAAGTCCAGCAACATACCAGTATGTTGCTGGTCCTTGTTGGACATGTATTGTAATCTTTTTTTTCATGCAGCCTGTTGGCTGAACGAAAGAAAAAGATTGATCGGTGGGTATGCCCACCATTAGAATACCGCCCTTCATCCACCCACTTCTAATGATGGGCATACATGCACAATTTATATATGCCGAAGCATGGGGGCATCTTTCCGCAAAAGTTATGCCGCGTACACATGGTCAGACTTTTCCACGGGCAAGCCTCCGTCGGAATTTCGACCGTATGTACGCGGCATTAGGAGCAAAATCGCTCCTCCGCTCCTCCGCCCCTGCTGCCCCAATGCTTCGGCATATATGCTTTTTTTTTTTAACTGTGGTGGTGAAATCACTTCCTACAGCACTGGAGTCGCAGGGATCAGGCCTGTCTCTGCGAATGCTGCAGTTATGTGTGTTGTGTTTTGCAAGTGACAGTGATCGATCGATACTGCACTTGGGTGGCCTGGGCTGGACGAAGGGGCAAAACGCAGGTGCTAGCAGGTATCTGGGCTGATCCCGCTAACACTGCGTTTTTGGGAACCCTAAACTGCTGGGGACGCTAGTATAGATCTGATCAGATCAGATATTGATCTGTTCAGATACTATACCACTAAGGGGGGTGTATGCTTAACGCGTGGGTGTTAGCGCTACTGGCACTAACCTGACGCTGCCTGGGGTGTGACGCAGACCCTCTCTAACGCTAAAACCTAATTGATATCACCCCCTGGGGGCGATCAGGGGGTTAAACCTTTATTTGGTTATATACGGCGGGTGCCCTGACACTATAAAAAGCAAACTAACTAACCAGCGTCACCCGTAACACTTAGATGGTGATTACTGGTGAAAGGGTTAACTAGGGGCAATTAGGGGGTTAAAACCTTTATTAGGTAATATATGGGGGTACCTGACGCTATATAAAAACCTGACGGCGAACCTAAAAAAAAATTACTGGCTATCTATCGGCATCACCGACACTAAGACAACGATCATAAAAATGATCGCTTAGCGACAGTGGTGATAGGGGGTGAAAGGGTTACCTGGGGGGTGATCAAGGGGGTTAAACCTTTATTAGATAATATATGGGGGTACCTGACGCTATAAAAACCTGCGGCGAACCTAAAAAAAATTACTGGCTACCGATCTGCATCACCGACGCTAAGACAGCGATCAGAAAAATTATCGCTTAGCGACGGCGGTGCTAGGGGGTGAAAGGGTTATCTGGGGGGTGATCAGGGGGTTAAACCTTTATTAGGGGGGGGTTTGGGGGCTACACTGGACCTAAAACTAAATGTAGTGACACTTTTACAGTCACAAATGTCACTGATTGCAGTGATCAGTAAATAAATGGTCACTGCAATCAGTGACACTGTGACTGGGGGCTGGGGGGTGATCTGGGGGGTGATTTATGTGCCTATGTGTCCTGGTGTCAGTGTAGTGTTTTGTGCACTAACCTGCATCTTCTCCTGTGCGGCGCTCGGTATATGTGAGCGTCGCAGGAGAGATGACATCACTTCCTCCTGCCTGTGTAAACATTACACAGGCAGGGGAAGGATTCGATTCGCTGGGAGCGATCGAGAGGGGGTGGCCGGAATCGAACGGCTGTCCCCTCATCCCTGATCGCTCCCAAACGAATAACGGCCACTCACTGTAAAGAAGGGGGGTCCGATCGGACCCCCCAACTATACAAAGGCAGTCACGTAGATATACGTGATTCTGCCTGTCGGTGCCATTCTGCCGACGTATTTTTACAGTGGGCGGTCGTTAAGTGGTTAACAATGGCACCCGACAGGGATGCCCTTTGTCACCAATATTGTTTGCCTTGACCCTGGAACCATTCCTTTGTAGAGTAAGGGCAAATAAAAGAATAATAGGAGTGGAAATGGGCCCTAGAGAACACAAAGTGTCAGCATACGCGGACGATTTATTATTTTATCTATCGAAACCACAGGAATCAATATTAGCATTGATGCAGGAAGTAGAGAGATATGGGAAGTTATCTAATTTTAAAATAAATATAGAGAAATCTATAATACTTCCCAGTCACGTACCCCCACTCATAATTAAAACGGCTACGAGAAACTTATCCGTTTGTCTGGAGAAGAGACTCACTGTACTATCTAGGAGTACACATAACAGCAGATACCAAACTGATGTACAAACTCAATTATGAAGCTTTAGTCACTAAGATAAAACGAGGACCTAGATAGATGGAGAGGCCACACATTAACTTGGTTTGGCAGGATGAGCACCTTGAAGATGAATGTATTACCAAGAATAATTTACATCCTGAATACGGTACCCATGGCACTGCCTCAAACGTTCTTTAAAAAAATTCATAGCTTTCACCTCCTTCGTTTGGAAGAAGGGGAACGCAAGAATAGCATATAATATACTGCGCAAAAAGAGAAGAGAGGGGGGAATGGAACTCCCAGATATATCGCTCTATTACAAAGCAATGTTGTTACTTAGAATCACGAATTGGTGTCATGATGCCTCCACCAGGGCATGGGTTCTGATGGAGGAAAGTATGGCTGGTAGGAAATTAGCCGGGGCACCGTGGATACCCAATAAGTTTAGGGGATTGTCAAAATGGACATCTCCATTGACATTGAATACACTAGCAGTGTGGGATAGAATAAATAAAACTGGTAAATATGCACCCAGAACATCCCCCCTGGCCCCTCTAGGAGGGTATCCCTGGTTTCCACCTGGGGAAGAGAGTGGAGCATTGGGTCCTTGGGAATCAAATGACAACACAATGTGTGCAAGGTATGCCCCAAGAGGTTATTTAATGCCGCAGTCAGAGCTGATATCATCACAAGGAGACATGGTGATGGCAGGATGGAGATATAACCAGATAAGTAATTTCTTTAATAAATTAGAACCCAGGGTAAGGACATTTGACTCGCTAACAGCATTTGAGACGATGTGTGTGAGGAGAGAGGGGCCTCAGCACATGTTATCTCAAATGTATAAATTGACCCTGAGTGAACAAAAAAAATGTAACCCCGTATTTTATTAGGGAGTGGGAAAAAGAGCTGGAACAAACACTCACTTCAACACAAAAAAAAAGATTTACACATTCATCTTCAATTTGCTCAGCCACCCAAGAGATGTCATATAAATTCATGACCAGATGGTACCGAAAGCCGATGCAAATAGCGCAGATATACCCGACAGCAGATGGGCAATGCTGGAGGGGATGTAAGGAGAAGGGCACCTTACTTCACATCTGGTGGTCTTGCCCAAAGATAAAAAGATTCTGGGATGAGGTGATCCCGTGGATTAGGAAAATAGCCAATATATCTCTAGATGCAACACCCATACATATCTTGTTTCATGGAACCACCGGCCCCATAAGAGAATATAAAAATAGTGTAACACCTCACTTACTTAACGCAGCCAAAAAATTAATCCCTAAGAATTGGAAACAAGAAGCCCCTCCAACTATAAGAGAATGGAAGAGGGAAGTGGAGGCAATCATGGAAGCAGAAAGGTGGATATATAAAATACGAGGTCAACAGGGAAAATATAGAGAAATATGGAAAGGCTGGAAAAACTACGCTCCAGAAATAGAGGGGGTTTGAGGAGTAGAATGAAAAGAAAGAAAGAAGAAAAGATGGGGAAAATAGACATCACCAAACCTCCAAAAAGGTGACTGTAGGTAATATAACAAAGAGATGGAGGTAAACTACAACAGAATTGAGAGGGATTGGTAAAGTATGTAAGAATTGCGGGGGAGGCGATCTCGTCCTCTGGCACCTCGTCCCTAATTCCCCTGTACGCAAATATTCTCAGGGAGCTTGCTCATCTGAGCCAGTTTAGGGGGGGGTTTGGGGGCCCCCCTTTCTTTCTTTTTTTTCCCTTCTCTCCTTTTGGGGAAGGCTTAACTCACAATAAACACATCTTAAGTAGGAAACACAATATAAGATGCACAAGATTAATAATAATAATAATAATAATAATAATACACCGATAGGGTAGAACACATCACTAGCTCAGGTTTTTAGTTTCATCTTTTTTTTTATTTTATATAATAAATTATTTTTTTTCACATAATAAACACAAAGTAAACAGAATATGTACAATCTTAAAGGAATGGGGAAAGAATTGGATTGTAAGAGTGGAGCACATTAATAGACACAAACGGAATAATAAAGTTTATCTCCACTGCCCCCTCCCTTTTCTTCCCCTTTCCCCCTCTTCCCTTTCCTTCCCCCTCTTCCCCTTTCCCCCCTTTCCCTACCTTCCCCCCACCCCCTTTTTTTTGCTCTCTCCCTGGGAAACATTAGAAACATTACAAGCGCTAGGAGAGAGGGATGAGGATAAATGGCAGAGGACGAGAAACCCCACCCAAAGGGAAAGTGAATGTTTGAATACGATAAGGAATGGTTAATGTTAAATGTTAAATGTTGTGACGTTTATATGTAAAGAAAATCTTTAATAAAAGTTCAATTATCCAAAAAAAAGAATGTTAGATGTTAGAAACATACATTCTAGAACAAACCGGAGCTGAACAGCCCCGCCCAGGGGGGCGGTCCCTCCGGACATTACCCTCCCACCTGCAGCTAGCAGCCTCAGTTCGTAACAAAGCAGTACAAACCTTAAAAGGAAGGGTGGGTGCTGTGTCAGTCCATGGACGTCAGAGAAACTGATTTTACGGTGAGTACAAAAATCCTATTTTCTCTTATCGTCCATGGACTGACACAGCTGGATACTGTAAACGTGTGGGACGTCCCAAAGCAGTATCAGAAGGGTGGGAGCAGTAGTAAAGGAATAACCAAAACTTCACTCCAAACAAGCAGAGCTCCTCAACGGAGGAGTTGCAACATTAAACAGCGGCCTGCAATGCTTTGCGGCCGAAGGAAGCATCCGAAGATGCAGCCACATCAACCTTATAAAATTTTGAAAAGGTATGAACGGACGACCAGGTCGCCGCCTTGCACACATGTGCAACCAACGCTTGATGTCGGAAAGCCCAGGAAGCATCAATTGCCTTGGTGGAATGCGCCGCAACCGGAAAGGGAGGCGCCCGCCCCTTAAGGGCATAGGCCTGTATGACGGTCTGCCTGATCCACCTAAAGAAGGTGGCAGACGACACCGCTCGGCCCTGTTTTGGACCAGAGACAGACACAAACAGTAGCAGACAGGTACACCCGTAAGGCTTGTACCCATCTTAATGTATGAAGTGCAAACTCTCAGGGATGCGATGGGTGAGGACACAAGGACGGAAGAACAATGTCCTCCTTAAGGTGAAAGGCCGAGACCATCTTTTGAAAAGAAGGACGGTCGTGGGCGCAACACCGCCATATCCTTATGGAGGACCAAGTAAGGCGACTTGCAGGACAAGGCCGCCAACTCAGACACCCGTCTAACCCAGTGGTTCTCAACTCCTGTCCTCAGGACCAACTAACAGGCCAGATTTTAAGTATTACCTTGGGGAGATGCAGACTAAAATCCTGCAATCCCTGAGCAGCAAATTATATCACCTGTGATGCATTTCAGTTATCTTGCAAACCTGGCATGTTAGTGGGTCCTGAGGACTGGAGTTGAGAACCACTGGTCTAACCGAAGTAATGGCCACTAAGAAGGCCACCTTCTGGGACAAGGTCAAGAGAGGAATCTCTCTGATATTCTCAAAGGAATGTTCTGGGAGAACCGAGATGCATCAAATTCAGATCCCAAGTAGGGAGAGGAGGCTTGACAGGGGGGATCACATGGCGAACCCCCTGCACAAAAGGTGCTAATCAAGGAATGACCCGGTAGTGGTCGTTGAAAAAGACAGCCCGGGCCGAAATCCGACCCTGATAGGTATGCAAGGCCAGCTTTTGGGTCACACCACGCTGTAAGAACAGCAAAATCCTGGGAACGGAATACGTCCGAGGATGCCACTCAAGTTCCTCACACATAGCGATGTAAGCCTTCCAGGTACGGTGATATATCTTTCTGGAGGAAGATGCTCGTGCCAACAACATAGAAGAGATGACCAAATCCGAGAGACCTCGGTCCTTCAGCACCTGGCTTTAGACAGCCATGCCATTAAAGCCAAGGACTGTAAAGCAGGATGAAGTATGGGATCATGAGACAGAAGGTCCACCCCAATAGGCAGTCGCCAAGGAACGTCTGCGACTAGCCAAAGTAGATCGGCGTACCAATGTCGCCGTTCCGGAGCAATGAGGATCATCGGAATGGCCTCAGCCCCTACTCTGCGAAGCAGGCGAGGCAACAACAGTAGCGGAGGGTAAGCATATATCAGGCGATACTGCCCCCACGGGCTACCAACGCGTCTGCCCAGGGGTCCCTGGACCTGGCCACGATCTTGACACCTTGCGAGTGAGTCGAGAGGCCATAAGATCCGGTAAAGGAGGTGGAAACCCCTCCGGATGCAAGGACCCTTCCCCTGCATTGCACGCGGCCGACAGGACCGTCTTGCAGCGAGATGTATGAAAATCCCAAAGAGACTCCGCAATGTATCGGAGAAGAGAGGCCCCGGTGTACAGGGTGCCTCAACTGTTGGCCAATAAAGGCAACTTGACAGAGCTTCCCTAGAAACTCGGTCAGAGGACCAGTACCTCAGCCTCCACAGGTGGCGCAAACCCACCCCGGGCACAGAGACCCTAAAGGCTAAAGTAGTTGCAGTGCACCTGCTAGTCGACTGATAGATGAAGCAGAGGCTTTTGCCCAGTCATTGAGCTACAGAAACGCCAGAGACGCAGCCACTAACGGCCTTAACGCTAACCTCAGCCTGGCGAACACAGTCCAAGCCAGCGCTTCTGATCACCACTGAAAGCAGGTGGAAAGTCATACCCCTGAAACCAGGGATCCTTATGACAATGCTCCATCCAGCAGCTACCCATGGATAAGTGCTGATTGTACAAACACATAGTTTATACTGTGTATTGCGTCAAACGCGCAAATAGAGTGTGGGCGGAAACCCACCCAGCCACAAAGAGCATAATACAACCACATACGGCGTATGTAGTTTAGTATGTGTGGATAAACCTATTAAACACGTTTATACTGTGCCAGCGACGAAGGCGCGCACATCATCGGGGCTTGGACGTAAACCAGCCACGCAGATTGCGTACACAACCGTGTAGGTATGTTAGCCTGCGAATAAACAAATTGCACATGTTTTACTGTGCCTAGCCCTGAAAATGCGCACACCATTGGAGCGCGGGGGGGAGAAACCGGAGCACCCAGATAAAACCCACGCAGACTGCATACGCATACCGTGTAGGTATTATATTATGTGTGCTAAACATTGTGCACAAGCCTATGTGTGCATAGCACCGAAGGCGCGCACACCATTGGTGCGTGGGAGGAACCGAAGTACCCCACGCATACCCAGAGAATGCAATACCTACAACTACTGTGAATGTATTTAGTGTTGTGTATAAACATAATGTGTATGTTTACACCGTGTATTGCACCAAAGGCACGCATGTCATGTAGCGTGGGCGGAAACCCGGAGGAAACCCACGCAGACTGCACAGACATACCGGGTAGGTATGTTAGTATGTCGATATCAAATCACACAAATTTAGGCTGTGCATAGCGCCGAAGCACCCATACCAATGGAGTGTGGGAGGGAACCGGAGTACCCGGAGGAAACCCACACAGACTGCATACACATACTGTGTAGGTATTATAGCACATACCGTCAGAGTGAGGGAGGAAACCGGAACACCCGGAAGAAACCCACGCAGACAGCACACAGATACCGTGTAGGAATGAATAAACATATTGCACATGTTTATGCTGTGCATTTCCATTGGAGCGTGGGGGGGAAACCAGAGTACCCGGAGGAACCCCACGCAAACAGTATACCCATACTGTAAAACATGTATAGTATGTGCAATAAACATATTGAACATGTCTATACTGTGCAGAGAGCCGAAGCGCACATACCATGAGAGCGCGGGAGGACACCGGAGCCCCCGGCGGAAACCTGCGCCGACCCAGAGAGTATAATACATACATATACTGTGAATGTATCTAGAGTCGTGCATAAAACATATTTTGTACGTTTATATCATGTATGGCACTGAAACACAGCATTGGAACGTGGGGGGACACCCACGCAGACACAGAGACCAATAACACATACATACACTGTGAATGTATGCAGTGTAGAGGTATAGGATGAGTTTAAATTATGGCGCAGAGGCGCATAATCTTCTCTGTATCATTCCAACCTGCTTGACTGTGCTGCCGAAGCAGCATGCAGGTAACAGGTAACCTCTGATCCTCAGACCGTGAGCTCAGAGCGTTCCCCAGGAAATGGCGGGAAACCACAGGTGCAGAGACCCTGTTGTTGCCTCAGGACATCACACAGAAGGCTCACAGGGACTAGAGACATAAATGAATAAAGTCCCCCCCCCACCATGCTGCACCGACCAGGGGGAGGGAAACACTGTGTACCACTGTATCATCCATGCTGCTCTTGACGCAGCGTGTGAGTAAAACAGTGAGGAAGCTGTGTAAAAGAAAGGCTTGAAGGAACCCAGGGAAACAGCGTCCACCTGAGGTACCACAGCCACAGCACCCAGCTTGAGAGTGTTCCCCACATCATCAATGAGTTCACTTAGAATTGCCCTGTCATTCATTGACACAGAACTGGAGTCTTCTTCACAAGGGAATGTCCTGTTCATAAACATTTAAAATATTCAGAGCTAGGGTCCTGAGCACAGTAGCTAGGCCCATATCTGAATCAGAGCACTCCTTCACTAAAGATTTTTGTGGGGAGAGGGGGCTTATAGATCCCTTTGCTCGCTGTCACGTACCTTACAGCGGAGCTGAGGAAGTGGGGGCGGCCTCTCGCACAATCCCGGTCCCCGCACCCCCTTGAGGTGAGAACAGGGAATGCAGGGGCATGTGAAGGTGCAGGTGCCTGTTGATGCACATAGAGTCTCTGGGAGATACCAGAGACCTCTTAGAGCACAGGTGCTGCGGGAACCAAGCTTCAGATCCGTGCAGGGAAGATTCAGGAGAATAAACAGGTGAAGGCAGGAGTCAGCAACGGGCTAGCAGAGAGGTACCAAATCAAGAGGCAGGTTCGTGGTCAAAGTCCAGGCCATTGGTCAGTAAAGCAAGCAGAGGTAGGAGAACAGGTAAGGGAGATCCGAGAAGAGTAGTCAAACAAGCCAGGTATCTTTAGGAGCAGGTCAATCCGATAACAGGTTTACACAGGAGCCAAGGTACTAGCTGAAAAGACAATCCAGCACTGACACTCAGGTGATCCAGGTTTAAATAGGGCGCCGTGCGCCGGGATTGGAAGGGGCGCGCGCATGCGTATGGGCGCGCGCATTTCGCACATGCGCATTAGTATTTGCGGAACGGGCATTCCTTGCTGACACCCGGAAATAAGTGTTTGCAGCGCTGGGTCTCTGACATTGCCCCCTCCCTAGGGGCAGCCTCCGGATGCCCACTCGGGCTGGCTGAGAGTGATGAAAGGCCTGTATCAACAGCTGGGCATGGAGATTGGTCTCAGGCTCCCAGGAATTTTCTTCCGGGCCGAAGCCCTTCCACTTAATCAAGTATTGGTTGAGTCCTTGTCGTTTCCTATGACCCAGGATGGCTTCAACCTCAAACTCTTCTTCCCCATCCATCATTATGGCCTCAGGGGGCCCAGTTTCGCGGTCCGGGAAAGGGTTGGTCACGTTAAGTTTTAATAACGAAACGTGAAATACAGGATGAATTTTGAAAGATTCAGGAAGATCAAGTTTATTTGCCATGTGTTGAGTTTCCTTTTAATAGATAAAGGCCCCAAGTACCTGGATCCCAACTTTTTAGAGGGACAAGCAAGTTTCAGATTCGTCGTAGATAGCCAGACAAGGTAACCAACCTTTAGATCCAGACTCCTGATGAAGTCATGTGAACGTGACGAACACGCGTCGAGACACCAGAGGCACCGGAGGTGACATTTGCGAGCTCGCTGCTCGTTTTTTATGCTTTCTTACATGCAACTTTTGTGAGTACCTTTTTTTGATGTTTTTATTGCCAATAAATTTATTTTAAATATACTACACTATTGGCGCATCCATTTCCCTTTTCTCTGCGAGGGTTACTATTATACCAAGTGGAAGTTCAGTGTGCCACCCCAGTAAAGTTAGAGGCTATACAGCGCTAGGAGACGCCATACCAGGAACGGACCCCAGTAAAGTTAGAGACTATACAGCGCTAGGAGACGCCATACCAGGAACGGACCGGGATACACGCCGGATTCACCTACCTATATCTTTACATGCTGTTACCTTACAGCAGTAAGGTAAGGGGACACTCACACTAATCACAAGGGAAATAGGAAATTTCCCTTTTCAACCACGTCATTTTATTTTGGATCATCTGACACCAGCACCGTCACAAATTGTTTTCCCTGTCACAGTTTTCTGCACAAGAACACAGATCATCATCTTATTTTATGTTTATTTTCGAATGACTCTTATTTTCATGTTTTGTGTCACTGCAGCATCAGCCTGAGGATTTGTTTTGATGCATGTGCACAACCGGATTTAGCACTTATCATCACTTTGGATATATTCACATTTTGGTTATTACCTTTGATGTTATGTTTTGATTATAACTTGTATGTTAAATAGATGCACTCATCATCCCCCTTCCCCCATTCAGCGCATCATTATCTTCTTGTTCACAACCTTTAGATCCAGTTCCCCTCTTCTCTTCCTATTGAAGAATTTTTTGTTGCTCTCCTGAGCCTTGGAAATTGCTTCTTTTAGGATTTGATGGTTAGAAGAAAGGAACTTTAACCTGTCCTGGACTGCTGGTAGTGGAGAATCTGGGATTAATGCTGGTAGAAAGGTAGGATGGAATCTGTAATTGGAGAAGAAAGGCGTCTGATTGGTGGCAGAGTGAATGGAGTTGTTGAATGCAAACTCCGCTAGGGGGAGAAGTGATGCCCAATCCTCCTGGGTGAAAGAGGAGAAGCAGCGTAAGTACTGTTCCAGTGTCTGGTTCGTACGTTTGGTCTGCCCGTTAGTCTGAGGATGGTAGGCTGAGGAGAAATTGAGTTTAATGCCCAGGGTTCCACATAGCATTTTCCAAAACTTAGACATGAATTGTACTCCACGATCGGAGACTAAGTCGTCCGGAATTCCGTGCAGTCTCACGATTTCTTTTATGAACACCTTAGCTGTTTCTGTTGCAGACGGGGTCCCCTTCATGGGAATAAAATGTGCCATTCTAGAGAGCCGGTCAACCACCACAAAAATGGATGAAAACCCTTCCGAAGGGGGAAGCTCAACAATAAAATCCATTGCAATTCTTTCCCAAGGCCTTTCAGGGATGGGCAGTGGTCTTAACAGTCCAAGTTTTGTTTTTTGAGCCTTTGTTCCTGAGACGAATTGGGCAGGAATTTACATAGGCCCTGCAATCTTTTGCTAGACCCGGCCACCAGAAATGTCATTGAACTAGGTCCGTGGTTTTGTGACCCCCAAAATGACCCGCCAAGGGATAATCGTGACAAGTCTGTAAGATATTTGTACGCATCTCCTGGGGTACGAAGCTCTTGTTTCCCAGCCAGTAAAGCCCCTCTCTTTCTTTCTTTTTTTTTTAAAGGTAAATTTTTATGACGTTTTTTTTTTCAAAACAAGACATACAATAGACAACAAACAGACACTCGTGGAGCGAACATCGCCCAATCCAGTACAGTGCAAAAAATGTCTTTTAGAAAGCTGGTAAACAATTGGCATATATCAGGAAGACAATATTCAGTCACATTTTTAAGGAGCAGGAGAGACGGTGCTCTCAGTGTTGTGTTACACTATGTGATTATTCTTGCTCTGTGTCTTTAAGATCTGTCCCCTTCTTTCTAGCTGAACTCTCTCTCTCACCGTAGTTCTTTATATATCTCCTCCACTTCCTGATTCTGGTCATTACTCCTGTATATCTTCCATGCTAAACATCTTACATGTGGCTTACAACTGCAACATTTTTCTACCTATGAATATCCATCATTAAACGGAACATTCGAAAGGATTCATCGTCTGTCGTCCTAACTGAGTTTATTCATTGAGTTAAACTGCCTGTATCGATGCAAGGGATGAATATCAAACCAGCTTGAGTAAGGCCTACTTAAACCTGGAGATGAACTTTATCGCTTTGTAGTTGAGACAGAACAGTAGAAAAACGGCGTTTCACAGCCTAATTACAAGATTTCTGCATGTCAGCACTGAAACAGACAAGATTTACTGCCCTCATAGCAAGACAGAAGGGACAGAGCAGCACATGGCAGCCTTATAGCCTGAGACAATCTGCACAGTGTCATATTTCAGCACACAGATCCTGCCTGCTTTCACAGTCAGTCTGCTATCATGAGTGACCAAGCTTCTGCATGTGAACTCACATCTACCTCCCCACAAGTTCCTGAAGAAACTGAGTTACCCAAACGCTCAGTTAAACCCACTTGGAAAGTAATGGAGAATTATGAAGCTTCAAGGACTGAATTGTCAAATGGCTTGGAATTAGTCTGGGAGAAAATCCTTGCTGAAGCCAATACAGTGTCTGTTGAATGTGAACTACTGACACTAGAGGGCGCCATTAAACAACTTTCTGCCTCATATGAGCTTTATCAGCTTACCAACATCAAATTCACTAATGTCTTACAAAACATGAAGTCAGAAAATGCGATGATGCAATTAAAGCGTGTCAATGCTCTCAATATTGAAAGAGACAGTTTTATCCAGCAAACCAGATTAAAGGCAGAAGGAAAAATAAAGCTGTTACAGGACACTGCATCTCACAGATCTGTTTCCACCAGACGTTCTAAAAACTCGTCAAGATCCCATAGTTCAAGATACTCAACACTCAGTGAGCGACTTATTAATGCCCGCGCTGAAGTGGAAGCCAGCAAAGTGCAGGTGGCATATGCAGAAAAAAGAGCAGAGTTGGAAGCGCAGTCAGCACGTCAAAGGGCAGAGTTGGAAGCGCAGTCAGCACGACAAAGAGCAACAATGGAAACCTTAAATGAACAGTGTAAACATGACGCAGCTATGGCAAAGCTAAGGGTCCTACAGCAAGCTATCAGTGCAGACGAAGGTGCAAGTGAGAAAGACAGCATTAACCTAAACATAGCAAATATGGAAGACCCCCTCAAACGCACTAAAGACTATGTCCTAAGCCACTGCAGTGCACACTTCATTGTCTCCAATGCTCCCGACTACATAGAGACTCCTTCACAGCTTCAAGTTAAAGAGGTTCCAGCAACTTCCTGCACTCAAAATCACTCCACTGCATTTCCTACCTGCCTACCTTGCCTGCCTTCATATGTCACAGAGCATCAGCGCAAGCTTCAGGCAAGTCATCAATCTCCAGTCATCGGTACAGCCTTGAATCAACGTACCATTGGAACAACTGACTTCAAGCAAGCAACTCACCTGGATGCATCTGCTGCACCATATTTCCCTGTGTCCTTTAACAACAATGTCAAAGATAACGCAATCAGCACCATACAGCCAACAGCATCTTACATAAAGGCGGAGACAACTGAGACAGAAGAGTTTGTGAGGTACATGCTTCGCAGAGAGCTCACAAAGACTGGTCTTACAAGTTTTGATGACCAACCTGAGAATTACAGAAGTTGGAAATGTGCCTTCAGATCTACAATCAGCAATACTGGCATTACAGCTGATCAAGAATTGAATCTGCTGATCAAATGGCTTGGTCCTCTATCTGCTGCACGTGTTAAGTCATTAAGATCGGTTTTCATGGACAATCCTACTGCAGGCCTCACAGCTGCATGGGAGCGACTAGAGCAAAGTTATGGCAGTCCAGAAGCTATAGAAAATGCTTTGTTCATGCGTCTGGAAACTTTCCCAAAGATATCCGGTAAGGACAACAAGGAGTTCCAGAGACTGAGTGACCTTCTCCTTGAGCTTCAGCTAGCCAAGACAGACCCAAAACTACCTGGACTCAGTTACCTTGACACTCCAAGAGGGGTAAACCCAATTGTCTCCAAGCTCCCGTATGGTTTGCAAGAGAAATGGACTGCACTAGGGTCATCATACAAAAGAGAGAACAAGGTTTCCTTCCCTCCATTCTCTTTCTTCTGTGAATTCATCAGGGAAATTGCAGAGACCAAGAACGATCCAAGTTTTTCCTACGGTGAGTACAGTCTCTTCTCACCCTTTCCTAAGAGTACCAGTCTTCAGGGCAACTACAGAAACCATAGAGGCCCAGTGTCCGTGAAAAAGACTGACATCCTTCCCACTCCTACCACAGTTCTGGCCACGAACAAACAGAGTAGGAAGATTGAAAACCCTAACAGAGAGTGTCCCATACACAAGAAGCCACACCCCCTCAATAAATGTATCGGCTTTAGGAAAAAGCCTCTGGAAGAGCGCAAGGAGCTTTTAAAGACATTTAGGGTATGTTTCAGGTGCTGTGCTTCTACAGAACATTTTGCAAGGGACTGTAATGTGTCCATCAAGTGCATAGAGTGTGGCTCTGAAGAACATGTGCAAGCCCTCCATCCTCTTGAGCCCAGCTCTGCACAACCTGCCAACACTCCTCCCAGGTTAACGCATGGCGGGGAGAATACAGACCAAGTGCCTAATTCTACCATCATTTCTTCATCCTGCACTGAAGTTTGTGGAGAAGACCGCTGTGGTAAGTCCTGTGCTAAGATATGCTTGGTGAACATATACCACAAGGATCAACCAGAAAAGTCTCTAAAGGCATATGCTATCTTAGACGATCAGAGCAATCGATCACTTGCAAAATCGGAATTGTTCAATCTATTTGAAATAAAAGGCGAAGCTCATCCTTACACCTTGGGTACCTGTAGTGGAACTATAGAGGTTTCTGGAAGAAGGGCTCATGGACTCATGGTATCTTCTCTCAAAGGTAACTTGCAATTACCCTTACCTACACTTGTTGAGTGCAATCAGATACCTGCTAACAGGGAAGAAATCCCTACTCCAGCTGCTGCTTTCCATCACCCTCACCTCAAGGTAATAGCAAATGAGATACCGCCGCTTGACAAAGATGCTCAGATCCTTCTTCTGTTAGGAAGAGACATTCTAAGAGTTCACAAGGTACACAGACAAGTCAGTGGACCCCCAGATGCCCCATTTGCCCAGCGCACGGATCTAGGATGGGTCATCATAGGCAATGTCTGCATAGGCAAAATGAAAAGACCTACCAACATTTGGTCATTCAAGACAAATGTTCTGCCAAATGGCCGAAACACTTACTTTGAGCCATGCCCACATCACTACTGGGTGAAAGAGAAGATAGCCAGCCACGAATGGCAACATGGTATCTCAGGTGACACAAGCCCTTTCTCCTGCCATGATGGCGACTTCGGCTCTACAGTGTTTAATGCAACCAGTGAAGATGACATACTGGCTCCTTCAATGGAAGACAAAGAATTCATCAAGGTAATGGACAATGAGTTATTTCAAGATGACTCCAATAACTGGGTAGCACCCCTACCCTTTCGTCTCCCAAGAGAGAGATTGCCCAACAACTTACAGCAGGCCATCAGTAGATTCTCCTCCTTAAAGCGAAACTTAAGCAGGAAACCAGAGATGCAAAAGCACTTTGTGGACTTTATGCAAAATGTATTTGACAGAGATCATGCAGAGCCTGCTCCCCCACTAAAGGAGGGAGAAGAATGCTGGTACCTTCCATCCTTTGGCGTGTATCACCCACGCAAACCAGACCAAATCAGAGTTGTCTTTGATTCCAGTGCTCAGCACGAAGGTGTTTCTCTTAACAACATGCTCCTTACTGGACCCAACTTGAACAACAGTCTAATAGGAGTCTTGATTCATTTCAGACAAGCGCCTGTAGCAGTAATGGCTGACATTCAACAGATTTTTCACTGCTTCATCGTCAGAGAAGACAACAGAAACTACCTCAGGTTTCTATGGCACAAGGACAATGACCTCAACAAGGAAGTTATAGATTATCGCATGAAGGTACATGTCTTCGGTAACAGTCCTTCCCCAGCAGTGGCAATTTATGGGCTAAGGTAAACAGCTCAGACTGGAGAAGTTGAATATGGATCTGATGCCCGTCAATTTGTTGAAAGAAACTTCTACGTTGACGACGCACTTAAGTCCTTTCCAACTGCTAAAGAAGCAATTGATCTTCTCACCAGAACAAAGGAGATGCTGTCTGTAGCAAACCTTAGACTGCACAAGATTATATCCAACAGCCAGGAACTTATGAATGCCTTTCACTCTGAGGACTATGCCACTAGTCTAAAAAACCTTGACTTAGGTACAGATGTGCCTCCTGTACAGCGAAGTCTGGGTTTGTTGTGGAACATCAAGCAAGACAAATTCACCTTCCAAGTGTCAACTTCTGACAAACCCTTCACTA
Organism: Rana muscosa; assembly: GCA_029206835.1. NCBI lineage: Eukaryota > Metazoa > Chordata > Amphibia > Anura > Ranidae > Rana > Rana muscosa. The sequence goes on from CM055118.1 coordinate 48,299,255, forward strand.
AGAGAGGAGTCCTGTCCGTGGTGAATAGCATCTATGACCCACTGGGTTTCCTTGCTCCAGTTACCATTCAAGGTAAGATTTTACTAAGACAGTTGTCTACTGAGAACATAGACTGGGATACACCCTTGCCTAGTGAGAATCAACACAAGTGGGAAAGGTGGAGATATTCTTTGAAGTCACTAGAAAAACTTCAGATTCCCCGTTGCTATGTTCCGGGTTCCATTTCAACTGCTAACCGGAGAGAGACTCATATTTTCTCTGATGCATCAGTTGAAGCTATTGCTGCAGTAGCCTATTTGAAGACCTCTGAACTGAATGGAGAATCACACTGTAGTTTTGTCCTAGGCAAGGCAAAACTCACACCCAAGCCTGTACATACCATACCAAGACTTGAACTTTGTGCAGCCGTGCTAGCAGTAGAAATTGCCGAGGTCATACGAAGTGAAATGGACACTAGAATTGATTCTTTCACCTTCTATACAGACAGTAAGGTAGTACTTGGTTACATAAACAACCAAACAAAACAATTTTATGTGTACGTCAGCAACAGGGTTGAACGTATCAAGAGATTCTCTCTACCAAGTCAATGGCATCACGTTCCCACTGAACTCAACCCAGCTGACTGTGGGACCAGAGCCGTGTCACCTGCCGCTCTTCAGGACAGCTTATGGCTGTCACCTCCAAGGTTTCTGTGTGAGGACTCTTACTTACTCCCTATTGACACCACCTATGGGCTAGTAAACCCTGAAGATGATAAGGAAATAAGAACTGTGAACACCTCACTCCACACTTCTGTAAGCACAAAACAGAAGCTGCGGTCACACCGTTATGAGCATCAATGGAAGCAGGTGCAGCATCTAGCCAATGTGTTCTGGCATCGCTGGAAGAAAAAGTATCTTCACCACCTTCAAGGTCGTAACAAATGGCAAGCATCTAAGCCGAATCTTAAGGTTGGAGACCTCATCCTTCTAAAAGACAAGGAAGTTTGTCGGAATGAGTGGCCTATGGGTCTTATTACTAAAGTAATGCCCAGCGACGATAACAAAGTCCGGAAGGTAGAAGTCAAGGTAACCAAGTTAGGATCGACACAAACCTTTAGTCGACCAATTACAGAGTTAGTACTCCTTTTGCCAGGTGAGTGACTTGTGCAAGGACTAGCCATGCTGTTGGCACGGCGGGGAGTACATTGCTGCCATCTACAGGTTCTACTCAGAACTTTGGAATTATTTGAAGACATCATACTGTGACTTTATGTTCTTCATCCTGTTGAACTTACGTTTATTATTTGCTCGTTGCATGTTTTTCATTACAGGTTCCAGGACATTCGTCAGTATTGGACTTTTTGAAAATATATATTTTAGTTTAAGGTTATGAAATCTAAAGATTTCAGACGGGGAGTGTTGTGTTACACTATGTGATTATTCTTGCTCTGTGTCTTTAAGATCTGTCCCCTTCTTTCTAGCTGAACTCTCTCTCTCACCGTAGTTCTTTATATATCTCCTCCACTTCCTGATTCTGGTCATTACTCCTGTATATCTTCCATGCTAAACATCTTACATGTGGCTTACAACTTCAACGTTTTTCTACCTATGAATATCCATCATTAAACGGAACATTCGAAAGGATTCATCGTCTGTCGTCCTAACTGTGAGTTTATTCATTGAGTTAAACTGCCTGTATCGATGCAAGGGATGAATATCAAACCAGCTTGAGTAAGGCCTACTTAAACCTGGAGATGAACTTTATCGCTTTGTAGTTGAGACAGAACACTCAGAATCAACCCAGTAGCCCCAAACCTTCCTGAATTTTTTCGGACACCCTCTAGCCTCATATGTCAGTTTGTATAATGATACAGCATGGTTAATATTTGTGAGCCAGAAGGCAATAGTGGGTAAGGATGGAGACTTCCAATGGAAGGTTATTGCTTTCTTAGCATAAAACAATACTATTCTCAGAAATGTTCATGTATTCTCGGATATACTATCATCATCAATATAGCCCAGTAAACACCTTAGAGGATTACATACATTAGGTAATTGTGTCAATGAACTAATGATGGCCGTGACCTCCGACCAGAACTGCCTGATCGGAGCACACTCCCACATTAAATGAAAGAACGTGCCATCAGCCATGCCGCAACGAGAGCACAATGCAGAGGGCAATCTATTCAGTTTAAATAGTAAGCATGGAGTAAAGTAGGATCTGTATAACAATTTTGTTTGTATTACTTTATCACGAGAAGAGATGACAGAGGGAACCTGGAGGGGCAAAAGCTCCTGCCAGATTTCATCCGTCAGCTCAGGAATATCAGCTCTCCAGCTGGCAGCCGTCTTGCTCAGCCTTTGAGTCGTGGAATGCAGAAGGGACCTATAATATGTAGAAACTAGCTTGGTGTGAGAGGAGTCGGTCAATATACGTTCCAGTGGGGAGAGTTGAATGGATATGTTGCGAAGACCAAACTGCGTTGCTGCAGTGCGGCGTATCTGTAGGTAGAGGAAGTAAGCTGTGCGTGGTAGATTGTAATCTCTACGAAATTCATCAAAAGAACGAAACACGTTGTCTGAGAATAAATGCAAAATAGTTTTTACCCCCCTTTTCGACCAGAATCCCCCGTCAGATCTGCGGAAGAACTCTGGTAGAGTCGGGTTCCCCCAGAGTGGAGTGTTCGGCGAGTAAGTATTACTGTCAGTGAACGACTGTAGTTTTGTTAGCTTAATAAGCCTTATAGTAATTGCCAGGACACTCGTACCCTCCCGCCCTCTAAGGGACATACGATAAATCAGGTTCTGCAGAGATTCATAGGAGGTAAGGATAGCAGACTCCAAGGCAGTGGCTGCGTTGTTGGCTTCAGGAAAAAAACACCAATGTGCATGAGCTAATTGTGAGGCAACATAATAGGTGTGGAGGCAGGGTAAGGCCAATCCACCCTCCAGTACCAGTAACTGGAGGGTGGTCTTGGCAATCCTGACTACTCCCCCCCCCTCCATAAAAAGGAAGTAAGGATGGAGTCTATTTCTTTAAATTTAAGCTTAGTGACATATATTGGTGAATTACCCAATACATACAGAAATAGCGGCAGGAATATCATTTTAAAAATATTAATCCTGCCCAATAAGGTAAGTGGGAGATTTGCCCAGGTTTTGAATGTGGTCTTCATTCTCCCTATAAGGGGGTCTATATTGAGTTTAGCATAAGAGGTAATAGGGAGCTGTACCATAACTCCTAAATATCGGAAGGAGGTGACTATTTGTAGTGGGCAAGAGGAAGTTAGCCTGGGTGGGTCTGCCTGGTCAATCTGAAATAGGATGGACTTGTCCCAGTTAACCTGGAACCCGGAGAAATGCCCAAACTTGCCGATAATCTCCCGCAGGACTGGGAGAGACGACTGGGGGTCCGACAAATAGATCAACATGTCGTCAGCATAAAGAGACACCTTCTCCTCCAGACCCCCAATCGTCAGTCCCGCAACCTCCCCGCAAGATCTTATCAGTGCTGCCAAGGGCTCTATTGCCAGTGCAAAGAGCAACGGCGACAGAGGGCACCCCTGTCTGGTGCCTCTCTTTATCGGAAAGGGATCAGACATGGCTGCGTTCACCCTCAGTCGAGCAGTGGGTTTCAAATATAACAGCTGGACCCATCTGATGAAGGTACCGCCAAAACCAAACTTTGCCAGGACCTCCATATAAGGCCAATCGACTGAATCAAATGCCTTGTGTGCGTCCAAGGCCAGAACAGCCCTGGAACCCATCTCCGCATGAGTGGCCTGAAGATTGGTGAACAATCTCCACAGGTTGATGGAGGTCAATCGCCCAGGGATGAACCCAGTTTGATCCGCACCAATAATGGTAGTAATAACTGTGTTCAATCGCCGGGCGAGCACCTTGGCCAAAATCTTAACATCTGAGTTGATGAGTGATATTGGTCTGTAAGATTCGCATAGGAGGTGAATCGTATGTGGTTTAGGAATGAGGACAATCAATGCCTCCGACATAGAGGGGGGTAGCTGTCCCGTTTTCATAGCAAAATCATATACCCTGCTTAGATGGGGTATAAGCAAATCTTTGTATTGCAAATACCACTCGATGGGGAACCCATCCAGTCCCGGCATTTTGTTTCTGGCAAAGGACTGGATAGCCTCCCCAATTTCCTCAGTTGTCAGAGGAGCGTCAAGATCTGACGCCTGCTGGGTCTGAAGTCTGGGCAACGAAATGTCCGCAAGATAGTCATCCAATTCCACAATCGTGTAGTGAGCTTTAGTAGCATATAGGGAGGAGTAAAAGGAAATAAAGGCTTCCATGATCTCATTGTTCTGTTCTACCACTATGCCATCTGTGCTCTTAATTCTGGGTATGCTGCATGGCTGATAGTCAGGTTTAGAAAGATATGCCAACAAACGGCTATTCTTGTCACCAAACTCAAATATTCACTGATTCTGGTATAACAGCTTCTTCTGGGTGCGTTCCAAAAGCACTAGGTCCAATTCTCTGGACCCCTGCTTCCAGGCAGCATGTGTCTCAAGAGAGGGAGTCGCGGTATAAGCGGCTTCTGCCTCCCTGAGAGCCCCCTCTGCATCCATCAACTTGGACATAGAGGCCTTGCGTGTCTGACCAACCGCCACAGCAAAAGAGCCACGTGTAGTGGCCTTAAAGGCATCCCATACCACTGGAACGGATGCACTCTGTTTATTAAGTAGCCAGTATGATTTCATCTCCGTCATACATTGGTTCACCATGATCTCATCCGCCAACCACAGTGGGCTCAGTCGCCACACCAGATAGGAGGAGGAGGGGCCCAGGGTGAGGTCCACCATCAAAGGAGAATGGTCGGATATCGCCCTAGGGAGGTATTTAACCTCTGATACCATGGAAAGTAGATCCGACGAGACCAGACACAAATCTATACGAGACAGAGTACCGTGTGACTCAGAGTGACACGAATACTCCCTCCTGTCCGCATGCTTCCACCTCCAGGCCTCTACCAAGTCAAATTGATTTAAGAAGGAACCCAGTGGAGTGGGGGGTAATGAAGAGCAACGTAACATGTCTATGGAATTATCTAGTACTGTATTATAGTCACCCGCTATTAGTAAAGGACCCTCTGCTATCGCCAGAATGGAGGTCATAACCCTTTCAAAGAACAATTTAGTGAAGGGGTGAGGGGCATACAGGCTAGTCACGGTATATGGTCTTCCCATAAGTTTGAGTACAACAACTACAAAACACCCTTGCGGGTCCAGTTTAACATGTGTGACAGCAGGAAGGTAAAGTCACCTGGTTGCATCCAGGGGGGTAGATATATTTCGCCCAGATTCAGGCTTTACGCCGACTTATACAACTAGGTGGAGAGTTGTATAAGCCCAGCTAAGGCTAGTGGGCTCATGGATGACTCATACCTCTAGGGAGAGTGTGGGGCGTCGTGCAGACAGGGAGTTGATGAGACCAGCTGAAGCTTGTCAGCTCATTTAGGCCTCTATAAGAACTCCCAGCTTCATTAGATGTTAGCTCATGCCTGGACCCAGACCTGTGTGGACTGTCTAGGGAGAGTGAACCCCTGTGCGGTGAGACAAAGCCTGTGTGGCTATTTGCTTGGACATTTAAAACCAGGGACTTAGGGACTAGGACAGCACTAGGCTGATCCCAGTTGTTAGTTAGGAAACCTGTATGTTTAGTCAGAGGTCAAGTTGACCAGGATTTATTTTGTTTATGTTTCTTTTGCTTTGCTGTGTTTTGTCACTGTAAATAGAAAATAAACCGCACCTTTTTGATTTTGAAAACCACAACCTCCGTTTGCTGGGCCTGTTTTGTGTGGGGAGCCCATCCCGGGGGTCACACACACCCGCTGCCGAGCTAACCCCCTCACAGTTGGTGGAGAACCAGTGGCAGTTTTTTTTTTAAGCCAGCATGGAGGAGATACTGAAGCAGCTGGCTCTAGCAAATGCCAATCAACAGCAGACAAATGCAGGTTTGCAAAAGAGCCTTGCAGCTCATCAACAGAGCCTTGCAGCTCAACAACAGAACTTCGCAGCCCATAAGCAAGCTCATCAACAGAGCCTTGCAGCCCAGCAGCAGACAAACGCAACTTTGCAACAGAGTCTGGAGGCTCAGCAACGAGCCCAGCAGCAATCTGAGGCCCGCTTCATAGACCTGTTGCAGAAGCAAGAGCAGAGACTACAACAACAGATGGAAGCAGTAATGCAGCAACGTCCGCAGACCAGTGAGGAAAGCCGTCCCACTAATACCGCGTCCTTTGGGGTGAGTCGTTTATTGACAAAAATGACTGGAGAGGATGATCCAGAGGTATTTTTGACCACATTTGAAAGGACCGCTGAAAGAGAAAAGTGGCCTGAGGAGCAGTGGGCTGGACTGGTGGCTCCTCTGTTAACTGGTGAATCGCAGAAAGCTTACTATGACCTAGAGCCTAACCAAGCAAAAGACTATGTGATGCTAAAAGCTGAAATATTGGCAAGGCTGGGTGTCACCCAGGCTGTCCGGGCTCAGCGTGTGCATAACTGGACTTTCCAGCTTGGAAAACCCCCCAGGTCTCAAATGTATGATCTCATTCACCTGAGCAGAAAGTGGCTGCAGCCAGAGACTTTGTCCGCACCAAAGATTGTGGAACGTGTTGTAATGGATCGGTTTTTGAGAGCTCTTCCTACTGCCATCCAAAAGTGGGTAAGCCATGGAGACCCAGAGACGGCCAATGGTCTTGTGGATCGTGTGGAGAAATACTTGGCTACAGAGAACCTGACGGCCTCTTCCAGAGACACTCGGACTTTCCACCCTAAGACCAGACCATCCCCAGGGGCGGATAAGAGGATTCCAAGGGGTGAGGGTGGAGAGAGTGAGAGGGTGGGAGCTCTACCCCAAGTTTGGCGAGAACAGCCTGGGAAATCAGCGGCTCAAGAGGCGGCAAAAAGGATCGTTTGCTACCGCTGCCGGCAAGCGGGACATATTGCAGCCAATTGCCCGGTTGTGGAGGAACCCATGCAGTGTGACTTTCTGACGGGCAGACGTCAGTCGCTGTGTGCGACAGTCGCATGCACTGCCATTCGAGGAACTGAGAAACATTTATGCAAAATGTGTGTTAATGGTAGAAATGTTGTGGTATTGCTGGATTCAGGTAGCCTTGTGACCCTGATAAAGGCTGAGTTAGTTAAAACAGAGGTCTCTGGGAATAGCAAGGTAGCTGTTATTTGTGTGCATGGGGACACCCGAGAGTATCCAGTGACTACAGTGTGTTTCGAGACCCCCAAAGGTACCCTCTCTCATCCAGTGGGCTTAGTATCTCAGTTACCGCATGACGCCATTGTGGGAAGGGATTTTCCGAAGTTCTGGGAACTGTGGGATGATCCTGAGCCCCTCACTGGTGCCCCTATGTACCAGGAATGTGATAGCCAGAACTCCCCTGAGAGTGGTGAGGACTCTCCAGAATTTCCCTTGTCAGTATTGGCAGGGGAGACTCAAGAAACTGGAGAGGAGCCCACCTCCTCAGACGAAAACCTACCGTCTGTGGAGTTTTCTGATCTTGAGGTTCACAGGGAAAACTTTGCCACAGAACAGTTGAAAGACCCCGCCCTAATAAAGGCACGGGAAAACGTAGTGAAAATAGATGGCGAGTTAGTGAACCCAGATAATACCTGCACTTACCCATACTTCAGCGTAGAGAAGGACCTACTGTATCGGGTGGCAAAAAGGGCAGAAGAAACCGTTGAGCAGCTTGTGGTGCCCAAACCTTACAGGAAGTTGGTGTTGGAGTTGGCCCATGGGCACATTCTTGGAGGTCATCTGGGGACAGAGAAAACCCGAGAGAGGGTATTACAGAGATTCTATTGGCCGGGGGTGATGAAGGACGTAGAAAATTATTGTTCCTCCTGCCCTGTGTGTCAGAGGTCGGCCCCGATGCCACATTTCCGTAGCCCGCTGGTCCCTCTACCCATCATTGAGGTCCCGTTTGAGAGGATCGCCATGGATTTGGTAGGTCCTATAATCAAGTCCGCTAGGGGGCACCAGTACATATTAGTTATAATGGACTATGCCACCCGTTATCCAGAAGCGATCCCTCTCCGAAATACCTCGGCCAAAACCATAGCCAAAGAGCTATCTCTTGTGTTTAGCCGGGTGGGTATTTGTAAAGAACTGCTTACGGACCAAGGTACACCCTTTATGTCCCGGGTTATGAAGGAGCTGTGTAAATTATTCAAAGTGACGCAATTACGTACATCTGTGTATCACCCCCAAACCGATGGGCTGGTTGAAAGATTCAACAAAACCCTAAAACAAATGTTGAAGAAAGTGGTGGATAGAGATGTGTGAGGGGGTTAACTCGGTAGCGGGTGTGTGTGACCCCCTGGTTGGGCTCCCCACACAAAAACAGGGCCAGCAGACGGAGGTTGTGGTTTTCAAAATCAAAAGGTGCGGTTTATTTCTCTATGTACAGTGACAAAAACACAGCAAAGCCAAAAAGAAACAAACAAAATAAATCCTGGTCAGTTTGACCTCTGACTAAACATGCAGGTTTCCTAAACTAACAACTGGGATCAGCCTGGTGCTGTCCTAGTCCCTAAGTCCCTGGTTTAGTAAAAGTCCAAACACATAGCCACACAGGCTTTGCCTCACCGCACAGGGGTTCACTCTCCCTAGACAGTCCACACAGGTCTGGTTCCAGGCATGAGCTAACATCTAATGAAGCTGGGAGTTCTTATAGAGGCCTAAATGAGCTGACAAGCTTCAGCTGGTCTCATCAACTCCCTGTCTCACGACGCCCAGCACTCTCCCTAGAGGTATGAGTCATTCATGAGCCCACTAGCCTCAGCTGGGCTTCATCAACTCCCTAGTTGTATAAGTCGGCATAAAGCCTGAATCTGGGAGAAATATATCTACCCCCCTGGATGCAACCAGGTGACTTTACCTTCCTGCTGTCACAAGATGGAAAGGATTGGGACTGTCTACTTCCTTATCTGATGTTTGCTATTAGGGAGGTGCCCCAATCCTCTACGGGATTCTCCCCCTTTGAGTTACTGTATGGGAGACACCCAAGAGGGCTGTTGGATATTGCCAAGGAAACTTGGGAAAGTGAGAGTTCTCCCCACAGGAGTGTGATTGAGCATGTCGCCCTGATGCAAGACCGAATTGCACAGGTAATGCCCATCGTGAAGGAACATTTGGCCCAAGCGCAGTTAGCACAGCAGAGAGTGTACAACCGTGGAGCCAAGACCCGTACCTTTTCCCCGGGGGATAGGATACTGGTACTTGTCCCTACGGTTGAAAGTAAATTCCTTGCCAAATGGCAAGGCCCCTACGAGATAATGGAAAAAGTGAGCGAAGTGAATTACAAGGTCAGACAACCAGGAAGGCGAAAGCCCGAACAGATCTATCACGTTAATCTGTTGAAAGCCTGGAGGGATAGAGAGTCCCTAGTCGCAGACACTTGGTCACCAGCTCAAACTGGTTGCGTGATTCCTGAGGTTGGAATAGCAGCCACCTTGTCACAACCCCAACAACAGGAGGTTAAGGAGTTTGTGCTTCGCAACAAGGAGGTATTCTCTGAGCTGCCGGGACAAACATCTGGGGTAGAGCATGACATCATTACCCCGCCCGGTGAAAGGGTGAAGTTAAAACCCTATCGGATCCCAGAGGCCCGACGGGAGGCAATACGGGAGGAAGTACAGAAAATGCTGAACTTAGGGGTGATAGAGGAGTCCCAAAGTGATTGGTCTAGTCCCATCGTGTTGGTGCCTAAACCGGATGGGAGCTGGCGATTTTGTAACGATTTTCGTCAGTTGAACAAAGTTACAAAATTTGACACCTACCCCATGCCACGTATAGATGAGTTGATCGACCGGCTGGGAACAGCCCGATACATGACGACTCTTGACCTCACAAAAGGGTATTGGCAAATCCCCCTGGCCAAGTCGGCCAAAGAGAAAACCGCATTTGTAACCCCAGACGGGGCGTTCCAATATAAAAGAATGCCGTTCGGGTTACAGAATGCGCCGGCCACATTCCAGCGGAAAATGGACCAGATGCTGAGGCCCCATCGGAAGTATGCTGCGGCTTACCTGGATGACGTAATTGTCCATAGCACAGATTGGGCCTCACATCTGCCAAAAGTGCAAGCAGTCCTGGACTCTGTTCGGGAAGCGGGGTTTACGGCTAACCCCAAGAAGTGTACCATTGGGCAGGAGGAGGCCAAATATCTTGGGTACACCATTGGGAGGGGAGTAATAAAACCCCAACTCAACAAAGTCGAGGCCATCCAGAGTTGGCCACGTCCCAACAGCAAGAAGCAGGTACGAGCCTTTCTGGGAATCGCTGGGTATTATCGGCGATTCATTCCCCACTTTGCTTCTAAGGCTGTGCCCCTAACCAACCTGACGAAGGGGAAAGGGTCGGTCATGATTAAATGGACCCCCGAGGCTGAGGCAGCATTCCAATTCTTGAAACAAGCCTTATGTAGCCAGCCAGTGTTGTACTCACCCGACTTCTCTAAAGACTTTGTCGTACAAAGTGATGCGTCAGATGTGGGGTTAGGAGCAGTATTGTCCCAGGTCTGGAACGGGGAAGAGCACCCAGTCATTTACCTCAGCAGGAAGTTGAAGTCCCATGAGGTAAATTACGCCACCGTTGAAAAGGAGTGTTTAGCGGTGAAGTGGGCTCTAGATTCCCTTCGGTACTACCTGCTAGGTAGGCACTTTGACATGGTTACGGATCACGCTCCGTTAAAGTGGATGGCTCAAAACAAGGAAACAAATAGAAGAGTGAATAGGTGGTTCCTGGCCCTCCAGGAATTCAACTTCACAGTAAAGCATCGCCCTGGCGTTCAAATGGGGAATGTGGATGCTTTGTCTCGAGTACATGAATGCCTGATTGCTGGTGTTCCAACCCCGAGGTTAAAACAAGAGGGGGGGGTATGTGACAGCAGGAAGGTAAAGTCACCTGGTTGCATCCAGGGGGGTAGATATATTTCGCCCAGATTCAGGCTTTACGCCGACTTATACAACTAGGTGGAGAGTTGTATAAGCCCAGCTAAGGCTAGTGGGCTCATGGATGACTCATACCTCTAGGGAGAGTGTGGGGCGTCGTGCAGACAGGGAGTTGATGAGACCAGCTGAAGCTTGTCAGCTCATTTAGGCCTCTATAAGAACTCCCAGCTTCATTAGATGTTAGCTCATGCCTGGACCCAGACCTGTGTGGACTGTCTAGGGAGAGTGAACCCCTGTGCGGTGAGACAAAGCCTGTGTGGCTATTTGCTTGGACATTTAAAACCAGGGACTTAGGGACTAGGACAGCACTAGGCTGATCCCAGTTGTTAGTTAGGAAACCTGTATGTTTAGTCAGAGGTCAAGTTGACCAGGATTTATTTTGTTTATGTTTCTTTTGCTTTGCTGTGTTTTGTCACTGTAAATAGAAAATAAACCGCACCTTTTTGATTTTGAAAACCACAACCTCCGTTTGCTGGGCCTGTTTTGTGTGGGGAGCCCATCCCGGGGGTCACACACACCCGCTGCCGAGCTAACCCCCTCACACATGCTTAATACTAACCGGGGCTGATTTGGCTATTAGGATGGAGGTCCCCCTGGCATATGTGGAGTATGTAGAATGGAGGGCATAGGCAATTTTTGCCCGTTTGAGGGCCATGACTCTAGAGCCCTGGAGGTGGGTTTCCTGAAGTAGGATGCGGATTGTGGCGTGCCAAGTAGTCAAACATCAGAGATCTTTTCACCTTGGAATTCAGCCCCCGTACATTCCAAGACACTAAACGTAGCTTAGACATAGGGAGGCGTAAAGCACATGATTAACCTTACCCACCTCCCATGGCCCACCGGACACAAGCAAGGCCCGAAGTCCCGCAAACCAGGGGAAGTGCGCAAGGTATAAAACAGATCAAAAAGATAAGGCAAGAGCATAGGAAATAAAGTGATCAGATGCATATCATAAGGGTCAGTTATACCAGCCTGTAAATGGAAATGCACAAATGAATACCAGCACTGCAGAACAAAACACATAAAAATAAAAACTTCAAACAAAAATCCCCAAACATCCCCACCCACCCTAACCCTCCCGGCTCCCAAACCCAAACATATGAGAGCTTTGTTCCCAAAACCAAAACTGCAAAGCAGGGGGGTCATGACACAGACCCCAAACTAACCAACCCTGAGGAGCGTTAAAGTCCCTTAGACGCGGGCTACCGTCCGTGACCGCACAGGGCAAGTATGCTAGTTGAGTCTGAAGGAAAAAATGCAGCAGTCATCCAGATCAAACAAGTAGGAAACAAACAGAGTTAGTAGAATGTAGTTCGCCACTTTCATATAACTGTAAAGAGGGGAGTGAGATGATCACAGGCGTAAGGATTTCCAGGCCCACTCCTACCCCCTCAGCTGTCCTTTGCTGGAAAGGGGTAACGTAGGCCACATAAGGCACAAGGTATAGCTATCAAAAAATGCAGGTTAGGTGCGATGTCAGCGCGGAGGGGATCTTTGATTCTGATTCCGGCGTTCAGGATGTCCCAGGGTATCCACCCAGTGAGATGCCTCCTTAGGATCCGTGAAGAAGTAGGCCTTGCCCTGGTAGACAATCCTCAATCGAGCAGGATATAGCATGCCATAGGGGAGATGATGCTCACGGAGCCTGCGTTTAATAGCCAGGAAAGTGGCCCTCTGCTTTTGTGTAGCTACAGGGAAGTCAGGGAAAATAGTAATTCTGCTCCCATTAAAGGACACCCTTCCCTTTTCTCTGGCAGCACCAATAATTGCCTCCCTGTCCCTGAAGTGCAGGAGTTTTATGATCATGGCACGTGGCTGGGCCCCAGGTGGGAGGGGGCGCATAGGAACCCTGTGTGCTCGTTCAATGGCGAATAATGGTGAAAAGGTTGAAGCGCCGAATGTGGTGATTAGCCATCTTTCCATAAAAACCTCCGGGGTTCTACCCTCAGCCCCCTCTGGGAACCCCAGGAAACGTAAATTGCTCCTCCGTAAACGGTCCTCCATTTCAGTGAGCTTATCTGCTGTGTAATTTTGGGCCTGGCGTAGCTCCCTAACAGAGCCCTGTAATGGACAGGTCTCATCCTCCAGCGTGCTAATGCGTTGCTCAGCATTAGACACCCTGTGGCGGAGGTTATGGACATCCTGTTTTAGGAAGGATAAGTCTGTTTTAATGGAGTCCATTTGGGTGGTCAGGGAAGCATGGCTGTGCTGGATGGCCTCCATGATCTGAGACAGGGATGGCTCTGCAGGGCCTGCATCAGCAGTGTCCCTGCTGGGAGTATCAGGGGCAATGTCCTCAGCTGGAGAGAACAGGAAAGGATCTTCCGGGCTTAGAACAGGGGGGGAACAATGTGACTTACCTATCCCTGCAGGCTTCTTTGTCAGCGCTGAGGAGCATGAGGATGGCTGGCTGCATGTGTCTGCAGCATGGTGACCGGTGCCATCTTGCCTCTGTTTGCATGATGGGGGCTGCGGGCCGGGTCCTGAGGCTTCCTCCATCGGTGGGCCGTATTTGACCATCTCCCAGTGGGCACAAGGTTCCCTGGATGCTGTGGGGACAAACGGGATCCTCGGATGGCGAACGGATCAGCAGGATTCAGTCAGGATGTAAGCGGCATGGACGGAGCTCTGGCTAAGCACTTCCTCACATCCCGGTCGTTGGCCAGGCTCCCCCAGCCTCTCTCTTTCTAGAAGACCGGTATGTGGGGCAGAGGGATGTTCGAGGAAGCCTGGCGGATCTGGGACACAAAGTCAATTTGAGTTAGTAAGAAATTCCCGGCTTGGAGGATGGTATCTGGTGGAGATGAGGTTTCCGTGTCTGGAAACATATGGGACAGTGCATCAGGCTTAACGTTCTTGGATCCTGGCCGGTACGTGATGTGGAAATTAAAACGAGAAAAGAAGAAAGCCTATCTCGCTTGTCTGGGCCTGAGGCATTTGGCGGTTCTAAGGTATTCTAAATTTTTATGATCTGTGAAGATCAATATAGGATGGGTTGCTCCCTCCAAGAGGTTTCGCCACTCTTCCAGGGCAGTTTTTATTGCCAGCAATTCTCTGTCCCCGACGTCATAGTTTTTTTCTGACAGTCCTAATTTCCGGGAAAAGAAGGCCACAGGGTGCATTAATGATTTGGCTCCTAATCGTTGGGACAGGATGGCCCCCACCGCAGTCTCAGAGGCGTCCACCTCCAGGATAAATGGCAGAGCAGGATCAGGATGCCTTAGTACTGGGGCAGACGTGAACAACTCTTTGAGTTTATCAAAGGCGGCTTGAGCTGTTTCAGTCCTTTGGAAGCGGTTAGGTTTTTTGGTTAGGTTTTTTGGTGAGATGTGTGATGGGCGCTATAATGCCGGAAAAGTTCTTTATAAATTTCCTATAGAAATTGGAGAATCCAAAGAAGCGTTGCACTCCTTTTTTGACGGTGGGAGGCGGCCAGGACATGATGGCTTAGACCTTCTGGGGGTCCATCGCCACACCTCCTGTTGAAATGACTAGGCCGAGAAAGTGGATGGTCTGACGCTCAAATTCACATTTCTCAGCCTTGGCGAAAAGTCCGTTCTGTCGTAACCTGAGGAGGACTTGTTTCACATGAGTCCGGTGTAATTCTAATGATGCTGAAAATAGATATCATCCAGGTATACGATCACAAATAAATCCAAAAAGTCTCTAAAGATGTCATTGAGAAAGTGTTGAAAGGTCGCTGGTGCGTTGCACAAACCAAACGGCATCACAAGGTATTCGAAGTGACCGAAACGTGTTCGGAAGGCCGTCTTCCACTCATCCCCCTCACGGATTCTAATTAAATTGTAAGCCCCTCGAAAAATCAAGCTTTGTAAATATTCTAGCGGAACGAAGTCTCTGGAACAACTCTGGAATCAAGGGAAGGGGATATCGGTTTTTGTTTGTGACCTTATTTAATTCCCTGTAATCGATACATGGACGAAGGGAGTGGTCTTTCTTTTCGACAAAGAATATCCCTGCACCAGCTGGGGAGGATGAGTTTCGAATTAATCCTTTGTTGAGGTTCTCGTCGATGTACTCCATCAGGACCAGAAGTTCGGGCTCCGAGTGAGGGAAAATTCTTCCGAAGGGAATTTCTGCTCCTGGAAGCAATTTGATTGGGCAATCATATACCCGATGTTGGGGAAGAGTGTTTGCCTTTTGTTTATCAAACACGTCTAAGAAGTCGTGGTAGGTGGATGGGACAAGTTTCTGGGTTTCAGAGATGGCTTCCAGGCAGCCGATGACCGGGGTTGCAGGGTGAAAAGACTTGACAGTTCTGGATACAGTAGGCGGACTGGAAGGTCACCCGGCCAGTGGTCCAATCAATGTGAGGGTTATGAGCCCGCAACCAAGGTATTCCCAGGATGATTGGAAATAACGGTGAGGGAATAACGTCCAGGCGTAGTAGTTCTAGGTGGTCCGGTTGAATATTTGTGGGAAGAGGTTGGGTTTCATGGGTAATGGGCCCAGACTTAATGCTCGATCCGTCAGCCAGTCGCACGGAGAGTTGCTGCGATTTCAGTTGCAGAGGAATATTATGTTGCTGGGCAAAGGCACGGTCTATGAAGCAGCTACAGGCGCGTGAATCAATGATGGCTTGGGCCTGGATTACCCCTTCCAAAAGCTGAAAAGAGACAGGAACAGAGATATGAGTGTATTTGGTTAAGGTCAGGAAACCAGGATCATGAGAAGAGGGGTCAGACTTACGGGTCTTGTTAGGGCACATGTTTGCATAGTGTCCAATTCCGCCACAATATAAACAAAGGTTGTTCTGGCGGCGTTGCTGCTTTTCTTCTGCGGTCAGGGGTGCACGGAGAAGGCCTATCTGCATTGGCTCGGGGGTGTCAGAGACAGAGGCGGGTGGTGATGAGATAGGAATCGTCGGGTGGCTGGGTACTCTGGGCATCATCCATACAGGACGAAATTGTCTGGTTCTTTCCGATCTGCGTTCCCTTAGGCGTCGGTCTATCTGGATAGACAGCTGGATCAAGGCCTCCAAGGAACTGGGTACTCCTACTCGGGTCAACTCATCTTTAAGTGCCTCAGAGAGGCCTAGGCAAAATTGGTAGCGGAGGGCAGCGTCGTTCCACTGGGTATCAGAACTCCATCGCTTGAAATCAGTAATATAGTCCTCCACTGGTCTACGTCCCTGCTGGAGGGCACGAAGACTGGCATCTGCTGTGGCGGTACGTTGGGGGTCGTCGTAAAGCTTAGCCATTTCGTCCAGGAAGTCATCCAGAGTATTCAGACAAGTATTGGCTTGTTCCATTAAACGATGAGCCCAGGTTTGGGGTTCCCCCCGGAGGAGTGACATGATGAAGCCCACCTTTGTGCTTTCTAGGGAGAAGGTGCGAGGTTGAAGCAAGAAGTAAAGCCGGCAGGCGTTTTTAAACGCACGGAATATACTGCGATCTCTTGAGAATCTTTCTGGAGTGGGCATTCCTTGCTGACACCTAGAAGTAAGTGTTTGCAGCGCTGGGTCTCTGACACTCGCACACCGCTTCCATTCTGACAAGGAATAATTCCAGGACTGCCGACAACTGGTCCATAAGGACCGCAGGTGCAGGAGCACTGCCAGTTGCCTCAGGCAAGTGTGGAGAAGCAGGTGTATCAGACTCCATATCGCCACCCTCTGAGACCTTATACACTACTACAGTGAATATACAGTCCACCCACTGGCTACGCTGAGGCTGAGGAGGGGATACCCGGATGACTCACCAACCCTTAAGGACCGCTCAGTTCTGCTGAAGAAACTGCGCTGTGAGCCTGAGGAGAGTGAAGAATCTGTGAGGAGATTGTGAGGAGATTCGCGCCGCAGCGCCGCCGCTAGAGGCCGAAACCGAAAGTAAATGCGCGGCAGCTACAAGAAAATGGCCGCCGGCCGCAGCTATAACTGCGCCATTGAACCACGGTAAGACGGCCACCGAGCGCGAAATTCAAAGGCAAACAGCGCTAATGCGCGCGCTAATGGTGCACGCAATAACCACCTCACACACCAGGAAAACTGCCCCTCACCCCAGAGCCCACTACAGACATGAGCGCCCAGCCAGGCCAGAGTGACCCCCAAGCACAGCACCAGTACAGGGTGCAGAGAGCAGCATAACAGGGGGGAGACAGGGAGAAACCCCCCCATATAAAGAAACACAGCCAGCATGTACTCACCTGCAGTAGGAGAGACTACTTACCTGTCCCTTTCAGGGACCCACTGGCTTGTTTCAGACAGACCTATCACAAAGCAGTACTGCGTAGCTGTCGGCCCGGTCCACCGCGAGAGATACAGTCAGTCAGGTACTGTTCAATCTTAAGAGGACCGCGGGAGCTAAAAGCAACCCAGCCACCCCTGGAGTCATGGGGCATGTTGTGAACTGAGTCTCATGCACACAAGGCGAGGATCAGCACGCTTGATGGTCAGACAGGGAAGACTACGAGGATACCAGTGTACCCAACCTGTTGCCCAGCCGACAGTTGATTGAAGGTCTCAAAAATAAAATAATAAAATTCCCAAAGGAATAAAATTTAAAAGTAAAATCTTCCAGGAGACTGGCTCCTGAGAGAGCCACGTCTTCTCCTTCTGCTAGGCAGAAAAAAACTGGGGCTGAGGCTGCTAGCTGCAGGTGGGAGCGTAATGTCCGGAGGGACCGCCCCCTTGGGCGGGGCTGTTCAGCTCTAGTTTGTTCTAGAATGTATGTTTCTAACATCTAACATTCTGCCTAGATCTTCTCCTGTGAGCAGGGACATATACCCACACGTTTACAGTATCCAGCTGTGTCAGTCCATGGACGATAAGAGAAATAGTATTTTTGTACTCACCGTAAAAGCCGTTTCTCTGACGTCCATGGACTGACACAGCTTCTAATACTGAAACACGTGGGTATATGTTCCTGCTCGCAGGAGAAGATCTAGGCAGAATGTTAGATGTTTCAACATACATTCTAAAAAACCAGAGCTGAACAGGGGGCGGTCCCTCCGGACATAACCCTCCTACCTGCAGCCTCAGTTCGTAACAAAGCAGTACAAACCTTAAAAGAAGGGTGGGTGCTGTGTCAGTCCATGGACGTCAGAGAAACGGATTTTACGGTGAGTACAAAAATCCTATTTTCTCTTATCGTCCATGGACTGACACAGCTTCTAATACTGAAACACGTGGGACGTCCCAAAGCAGTATCAGAAAGAGGGTGGGAGCAGTAGTAAAGGAAAAACTTCACTCCAAACAAGCAAAGCTCCTCAACGGAGGAGTTGCAACCCTAAACAGCAGCCTGCAACACCTTGCGGCCGAAGGAAGCATCCGAAGATGCAGCCACATCAACCTTATAGAACTTAAAAAAGGTATGAATGGACGACCAGGTCGCCGCCTTGCACACTTGTGCAACCGACGCTTGATGTCGGAAAGCCCAGGAAGCACCAATTGCCCTGGTGGAATGCGCCGTAAGCGGAAAGGGAGGCGCCCGCCCCTTAAGGGCATAGGCCTGTATGAAGGTCTGCCTGATCCACCTAGAAATGGTGGCAGACGACACCGCTTGGCCCTGTTTTGGACCAGAGACAGACACAAACAGTGAGTCAGACTTCCGAAAGGAAACGATAGACAGGTACACCCGTAAGGCTCGCACCACATCCAATGTGTGAAGCGTAAACTCTCTGGGATGCAAAGGGTGAGGACACAAGGACGGAAGAACAATGTCCTCATTAAGGTGAAAGGTCGAGACCACCTTTGGAAGGAAAGATGGTCATGGGCGCAACACCGCCTTATCCTTATGGTGGACCAAATAAGGCGGCGTGCAGGACAAGGCCGCCAACTCAGACACCCGTCCAACAGAAGTAATGGCCACTAAGAAAGCCACCTTCTGGGACAAGGTCAAGAGAGGAATCTCTCTGATATTTTCAAAGGGATGTGTGACAGGGGTCACTTGGGGCACAGGGGGAATGAGAACCCCACCATGATCTGTGATAGTCATATTCAATGCTGTATATACATGGTATATATTGGGTGTATATTGGGTGTGGGCTGTTGTGTCCCAATTGCTGTGATGAGGTGGGGGGTGAATACATTCTACTGTCTAGTGTGGCTTGTGGTAATTAAATCTGTAATTATAGGTATTGTACTCTAGCAGACAGACTGGCTGGGGAACACAAAGGGTCATGCATAATCATTTAAACTGAAAAGGGATTAGCTAACGAACTCACCTATTGTCTCTTAAGAGATGTCCAAATAATGTGCATAGTAGGAGACATTATGGCTAGCCTAAATGTCCTGTGTCCGAATCATCAGCTGTAGCTAATTAGCTCATGTAAATTGGGTCTGGTCAAAGGTGTATTATGAGAGGAAAATCAGAAGCTTCTCTCTGTGTGTATAAAAGTTGTAGTGTTTTGCAATAAAGAGTCAGTCTAGTTGGAAAGATACAGAGCGTTCGTCTCGTATGTTTGGAAGGATTAATCCTATGGGAAGCGGTCGCCTGACTGTGGAGGATCGGCAGTGGATGTGTGTCCAGGGAGGGAATATCCTAAACGGCGTTAACCCCTTTCATACATTGGGGTGCCGTTACATTGGTTGGCAGCGGTGGGATTTTCCCTCCAGTTACTGGGACACTCCAAACCACCACAGTGAATGACCAGCTATGCAGCCTGCAGGAAAGCCAAGCTGAAAGACCTACTTGAGAGTAGGCTTGTGCACAACGGAAAAATTCGTTCCGTTTCGGTTCGTTTCTTTCCGGTCCTGTTGATTCGTAATCATTCGTAATTTTGCTAGACGGGATTTTTCGTGTTCGGACTCATTCGGATTTTTGCAAGCGACATTTTTCGTTGAATTTTTTGTTGCTTTATAATTCGTACTTTCGGTAGAGTACGTTGTTTTTCGTTGATTCTGGACACAACTCCTACTTTCGTAACTTTTTTTGGGTTCGTTGATTCGTAATTTTCTGTGTCTCTCTCACGACGACGCTGACTATTATGCCTAATGTGCTTCGAATGGATTTGTACTTTTCGAAATACATAGCGGTTATTTGTAACGATTCGAAATCTCGTATTTTACTTTCGTTTTTTACATGCGGCTATAGCCTCCGCCCCTGTACACCATTTTGAGAGGGTTCAGCACGGTGAGGGAGAAGCAGAGAGCAGAGCAGAGTGTTATTGTGCTTCGAATGGATTCGAAATCTCGTATTTTACTTTCGTTTTTTACATGCGGCTATAGCCTCCGCCCCTGTACACCATTTTGAGAGGGAGTTCAGCACGGTGAAGGAGAAGCAGAGAGCAGAGCAGAGTGAGTGTTATTGTGTTTCCAATGGATTTGTACATTCGTAAGTTTTTTCATAACAAATTATGCCGAAGACATTCGGGCATTCGCTATTTTGCGGTATAATTTATTTCGGATTCGGTTTTATTCGTAATTGCTTTGTTCGGAAATTCGAATGCTTCCGAATGTCCGAAAGTTGCTAAATTCGGACGAATTTCGATTCGTTACGAAACGAATTGCACAAGCCTACTTGAGAGCC
This sequence comes from Rana muscosa, assembly GCA_029206835.1. Classification (NCBI taxonomy): domain Eukaryota; kingdom Metazoa; phylum Chordata; class Amphibia; order Anura; family Ranidae; genus Rana; species Rana muscosa. The sequence goes on from CM055118.1 coordinate 48,319,724, forward strand.
ATGGAGGGACCAGTGGGACAAAGAACAAGGCCACCTTGATCAGGGAGCTAGCCGAGATGGATCAGAGGGATGGTGATGCAGGACCCCGGTCAGTTGAAGACTTGTTTCAGCAACGAGTTCGAGAGCGGTTGGCATTATATGGTGCTAATCCATCAGAGACCGCCATACAGAAAGCCATTAAAGACATCCAGCTGCAGGATGAGCGACAAGAGAAAGAACTAGAGCGACAAGAGAGAGAACTAGAGTGACAAGAGAAAGAACTAGAGCGACTAGAGCGACAAGAGAGAGAACTAGAGCGGCAACATGAGCAGAGAATGGCGGAAATACGGCAATCGGAGACAACACAGCGCCTTTACGTAAGTTGCCCTTTCGGGCGATCAAACTGTTTAAGGAAGGAGAGGAGGAAATTGAAGCGTTCCTGCAGGACTTTGAGAGACTATGCCAGATACATGAAGTACTGCCCCAAGATTGGGTCGCCTTACTGGAAAGTAATTTAACGGGCAGAGCGGCGGATGCGTATCGGGCCCTGGAGGATGAGGACGCTAAAGACTATGACCGGATAAAAGAAGCTCTGCTAGCCCGATTTGCCATTACACCCGAAGCCAGCCGGATTAAGTTTCGAGAATCCCGGAAACAAACCCACATAACATACGTGGAGTGGGCTCATCGTCTGCAGCGAAACCTTAAGGGCTGGTTCCAGGGAAGCCACGCTCATACCATAGAGGACATCACCCAGCTAGTACTCTTAGAACAGTTCTTTAACCACACCCCCCCCCCGGTACTATGGGATTGAGTGCGAGATAAGCGACCACAGACTTTACAGCAAGTGGCTACTTTGGCCGATGAATATCTGGACTCTCGAAGGTCGAGCGCTATCCACTATCTCGGCCCAGTTTATCAGCCTCTAACCCAACTTCAGCACTGTAACGGCACCCCAAATACGAAGGGGGGTTAACGCCGTATAAGATGTTCCCTCTCCTGGACACCCACTCGCTACCAATCTTCCACAGCCAGGCGACCCTTTCCCATAGGAATTAATCCTTCTGGAAGAACGAGACACACGCTCTGTATCTTCCCAAGATCGAATGACTTTTATTGAGAAACATTGTAACTTTTATATACATCTAATACACAGTAGTTTAACATGAACAATGGCCCAGCTCCACCCACACATTACAAGACTCCACACATTATTTTGACGTCTGCTAGGAGACAACAGGTTCTTATGCCCCATACACACGATCGTTTTTCTTGCCATTTCTTTTCTTGCCATTTTTCACGTCGTTTTTTTTCATGTTTCCTCTCAAGCCTGTCTTGCGTACACACGATCATTTTAAAAAACGATCAAGCAAAGCGCAGTGACGTATACCACGTACGACGGCACTATAAAGGGGAAGTTCCGCTCGAATGGCACCACCCTTCATGTTAGTAAAGTTTGTTGAGCAACGATTCGCGCTTTTCAGCCTCGTGCTTTTCAGTCCGTTACTGCGTGACGAATGTGCTATCTCCATTACGAACGCTAGTTTTACCAGAACGAGCGCTCCCGTCTCATACTTGATTCTGAGCATGCACGTTTTTTTTCACGTCGTTAAAGCATACACACTATCGTTTTTCACGTCGTTAAAAAAAAGACGTGAAAAAAGAGAGCATGTTCAAAATTTTTAATGGCCGTTTTTCACGTCGTTAAAAATGCTCTGGAGCATACACACGATCATTTTTAATGGCCATTTTTAAAAATGGCATTTTTAACGGCATGAAAAACGATCGTGTGTATGGGGCATAATCATCCCCTTTATGTTTGAATGACTATGCATGACCTTTGTATTCACCAGACTGTCTGATACTTTACAATACACACAAGGACAGACTTAATTTCCCCAATCCACATCACCACAAACAATGAACAGGTTTTTCTAGAAGCTGGAATTTATTAACATTACACTAGACAGGTGATTGAGGCTGAACACCTCAGTATCTCTCAATTAACCTGTTGAGTTCAGAAACAGTAAATAGTCCTTTACAGATATCCTTGGGGATATGGTGGATAAATATTACAGACCCATTTTAGGTAGCCCAAGATATATTTCTTAATGTCCATTATTTCCTGGCTCACCCTGTGTCCAAAGTGACCCTCCTGTCACAAGCACCAACCCCAGTGGCCACTTATCCTCAGCCGCCCAGGTTCAACTCCCAGGACTACGCACAACCCATCAGGTGTTTCGGATGTAAACAGCTAGGGCACAAAAAGCCAGACTGTCCGTTGAATCCAGCCATCCAGTCCCAGTCATGGAGACAGCCAGCAAGGGGGAGCCCCCGCACACCCATGCCTGCGGCCCACTGCGTTGAGGAAGAACATTGGGGCGTCCTGCACGAGGCTGATCCAATACAAGCAGCTAACCGGGACAACCGGCAACACAGGCAGACATTCCGGGTTAATGGAACGGTAGCCAATGGCTTACGTGATAGTGGCGCTACCACGACCCTACTACAGAAGAACCTCATCCCAGAGAGCCAACACACCGGAGACACTGTAGCCGTAAGAGTAGCGGGAGGTACCATCTTCCGGCTACCCGTTGCCCGGGTTCACCTGGATTGGGGGGTTGGTTCGGGACACGTGAATGTAGGGGTGATGAAGGATTTGCCAGCGGATGTACTACTGGGGAATGATTTGGCCCCCCTCCTTTCCGCTTACGCTGGAACCGGCCCGCTTGCTGCTGAGACCCAGGTGAGACTATCTTCCCCGACACATACCTTAGATCAGGCGCTCCTAGGCTGGGATACCCAAGAAGCATGCGGGAGGGAAACTCGGGAGGACCCGACCTTACACAAGTATAGGGCTAATGCAGATACTCAGGAAAGGGGAATAGATGGGGAGCTTTTTGAATGGGTGGGGGATAGACTGTATAGGATCCCTAAGCCATCGCAGAGAAGTAAGGCCCCTTTGCAGAAACGACAGCTGGTGGTACCTAAGAAATACCAGCTGGAGATTCTGCGAATCGGGCATGATGTGCCGCTAACAGGACATCTAGAGTTCCGTCGCACGGCCCATAGGATTACACAGAATTTCTTCTGGCCCAATTTTAGCCAGGATGTGCGACAATACTGCAAAACGTGTGACACATGTCAACGGATAGGTAAGAGGGGGGACCACCCTAAGGCTAAACTCATGTCTATGCCTATTATTGGGGAGCCCTTTTACCGCATAGCTGTTGACATTGTGGGTCCCCTGGCCTGGCCTATTCCATCCGGGAAGAAGTATATTCTCACCGTGGTGGACTACGCCACCCGTTACCCAGATGCAGTAGCTATGTCCAACATTGAAGCAGAGACAGTAGCTGATGCCCTGGTTAAGATTTTTACCAGAGTGGGGTTCCCTAAGGAGATTCTCTCTGACCAGGGAACCCAGTTTACCGCGGTGCTCACCCAGCAGTTGTGGAAGTTGTGCGATATTAAACCTTTGCTGAGCTCACCTTACCACCCCCAGACTAATGGTCTCTGCGAACGCTTTAACGGGACCCTCAAGCAAATGCTGAGGACCTTTTCGGACGCTTGCAGAGACTGGGAGAGATTCCTGCCTCACCTGTTATTTGCGTACAGAGAGGTACCCCAGGAATCTACTGGGTTCTCGCCCTTCAAGTTACTCTATGGGAGAAGGGTCCGCGGACCCCTCGATCTCATCAGAGGACACTGGGAGGGAGAGACAGAGCAAGAAGGGACCCCCATAGTGCTCTACGTTCTGGAACTTAGGGACCGCATGGAGCAACTGTCTCTGATGGTAAGGGAGAATCTCCAGGCGGCCCAGGGAAGACAGAAGAGATGGTACGATCGGGGGGCCCGACAGCGTATCTTCCAGGTTGGGCAGAAGGTCTTAGTGCTCAAGCCTGTGAAGACCGACAAGATGCAGGCATCTTGGCAGGGCCCGTATAAAGTAGTAGCCCAGGTATGTGATACTACCTACGTTATTGCCAGCTGTGCAGATGAAAGAATCCAGCGAACCTTTCATGTGAACATGCTGAAGGAGTATCAGGAACGGCAGGAGGATGTTGCTGCAGTATGTGCCCCTGCTGCGGACAACTCAGAAGGTTTACCCCTCCCTGACTTACTAGAGAGAGAGCCCCAGACTGACCTCATTAGCCTTGTACAGCTAGGAGACCGGTTAAGCCCCACAAAGAAGGAACAGGCTAAGCGGCTTCTGTGGGAGAAACAGGCAACGTTCTCCCAAAAACCGGGCTATACTACCCTGGCTGTGCATAAGGTAGAGACCCCTGGACAAGCACCCCTTCGACAGCCCCCCTACCATATCCCTGAAGCAGTCCGAGGAGAAATGCGGAAGGAGATACAGGAGATGATTCAGTTAGGAGTCATTGAGCCTTCTGACAGCCCTTGGGCCTCGCCTGTAGTCCTAGTGCCCAAGAAAGACAGAACTACCCGGTTCTGCGTGGACTACAGGCGACTCAATGAGAAGACCACCACCGATGCCTACCCCATGCCCAGGGTAGACGAACTGCTAAATCGTATAGCCAGGGGACGTTATTTAACTACAATAGACCTGTGTAAAGGTTATTGGCAGATCCCCCTGTTCGAGGATGCTATCCCCAAGTCGGCATTTGTTACCCCATTTGGTCTGTACCAGTCTAGGTCATGCCATTTGGGATGAAAAATGCCCCGGCCACCTTCCAACGTATGGTGGATAGGCTCCTCTATGGCTTCCAGGATTTTGTATGTGCATACCTGGATGACATTGTGATCTACAGTGGGTCTTGGGAGGAGCACCTGGTTCACGTAGGGGTGGTTCTGGCCAAAATTCGGGCCACAGGCCTGACCTTGAAACCAGACAAGTGCCATCTAGGTATGGCGGAGGTGCAGTACCTGGGACACCGAGTGGGGTGTGGGAACCAGAGACCAGAGCCAGCCAAGGTAGAGGCAGTAGCTAACTGGCCCACGCCCCGTACTAAGACCCAGGTATTAGCCTTCTTGGGGACTGCAGGGTACTACCAACGTTTTGTCCCTAATTATAGTGCTACCGCCAAACCCCTGACTGACCTGACGAAAAAGAATTTACCTAGGCAGGTCCTGTGGTCTCCAGCTTGTGAAACCGCATTTTTAGCCCTCAAGCAAGCACTTGTAAATGCCCCTGTCTTGGCTGCCCCAGTACCTAACAAACGTTTTCTTGTCCACACAGATGCTTCCATTTTTGCTGAGCCAAGGTGGGGAGGATGGAGGAGAACACCCTGTCGCATATCTGAGTAGAAAGCTATTACCCCGGGAAGTGAGCTATGCGGCAGTGGAGAAGGAGTGTTTGGCCCTGGGCCCTTAAAAAGTTGAACCCTTACTTGTACGGACAGGAATTTTCACTGGTCACCGACCACAACCCATTGGTCTGGCTTAACCGGGTCTCAGGAGACAATGGCAGGTTGCTGCGGTGGAGCTTAGCCCTACAACCTTACAACTTCACCATCAGCTACCGACCCGGTAAGCAAAATGGCAATGCTGATGGGTTGTCCCGGCAAACAGACGTCATCCCCAGCTCCTAGTGCAATGTTGATGGGTTGTCCAGACATTAGAGGAATGGAACTACGGACTAACTTTGGAATCAACCCGTCTGGGGTCTCCTCCTGTGTTAGTCTCCTGCCGAAAGGGGAGATGTGTGACAGGGGTCACTTGGGGCACAGGGGGAATGAGAACCCCACCATGATCTGTGATAGTCATATTCAATGCTGTATATACATGGTATATATTGGGTGTATATTGGGTGTGGTCTGTTGTGTCCTAATTGCTGTGATGAGGTGGGGGGTGATTACATTCTACTGTCTAGTGTGGCTTGTGGTAATTAAGTCTGTAATTATAGGTATTGTAATCTAGCAGACAGACTGGCTGGGGAACACAAAGGGTCATGCATAATCATTTAAACTGAAAAGGGATTAGCTAACAAACTCACCTATTGTCTCTTAAGAGATGTCCAAATAATGTGCATAGTAGGAGACATTATGGCTAGCCTAAATGTCCTGTGTGCAAATAATCAGCTGTAGCTAATTAGCTCATGTAAATTGGGTCTGGTCAAAGGTGTATTATGAGAGGAAAATCAGAAGCTTCTCTCTGTGTGTATAAAAGTTGTAGTGTTTTGCAATAAAGAGTCAGTCTAGTTGGAAAGATACAGAGCGCTCGTCTCGTATGTTTGGAAGGATTAATCCTATGGGAAGCGGTCGCCTGACTGTGGAGGATCAGCAGTGGATGTGTGTCCAGGGAGGGAATATCCTAAACGGCGTTAACCCATTTCATACATTGGGGTGCCATTACAGGATGTTCTTGGTGAACCGAGAGCCCCAAATTCAGATCCCAAGGAGGGAGAGGAGGCTGGACAGGGGAGATCACATGGCAAACCCCCTGCACAAGGTGCAAATCAAGTAATGGCACGCTAGTGGTCGTTGAAAAAGACAGCCCAGGCCGAAATCCAACCCTTGATGGTACGCAAGGCCAGCCTTTTGGGTCCCACCACGCTTGTAAGAACAGCAAAATCCTGGGAACGGAATACGTCCGTGGATGCCAATCAAGCTCTTCGCACATAGCGATGTAAGCCTTCCAGGTACGGTGATAGATCTTTCTGGAGGAAGATTTCCGTGCCCACAACATAGATGAGATGACTGAATCCGAGAGACCCCGGTCCCTCAGCACCTGGCTTTCAACAGCCATGCCATTAAAGCCAAGGACTGTAAAGTAGGAAGGAACGTCTGCGACTAGCCGCACTAGAACGGCGTACCAATGTCGCCATTCCGGAGCAATGAGGACCACCGGAATGGCCTCGGCCCCTACTCAATGAAGCAGGCGAGGCAACAACAGTAGCGGAGAGTAAGCATACATCAGGCGATACTGCCCCCACAGGGCCACCAACGCGTCTGCCCAGGGATCCCTGGACCTGGCCACGAATCTCGACACCTTGTGAGCGAGACGAGAGGCCAGAAGGTCCACATCCGGTGCCCCACCTCCAGTAAAGGAGATGAAAACACCTCAGGACGTAAGGACCCTTCCCCTGACATGCAAACGGCCAACAGGACCGTCCCTGCAGCGGGATGGGTATGATAATCCCAAAGAAGCCCCGCAATATATCAGAGAAGGAAAGCCCCGGCTTACGGGGTGCATCAATAGTTGGTCAAAGAAAGGCAAACCTGACAGAGCCTCCCTAGAAACTCGGTCAGTGGACCAGCAACTCAGCCTCTACAGGTGGCGCAAAACCACCCCGGGGACAGAGGCCCTAGAGGCTAAAGCAAGTGCAGTGCATCTGCTGGTCGACTGATAGATGAAGCAGAGGCTTTTGCCCAGACATCGGGCGTAACGCTAACCTCAGCATGGCGAACACAGTCCAAGCCATCGCTTCTGATCACCACCGAAGGGCAGGTGACCCCCCGGAAAGTGGTACCCCTGATACCAGGGATCCTTATGACAATGCTCCATCCAGCAACTACTTCTTTGATAAGTGCTGATTGTACAAACACATCGTTTATACTGTGTATTGTGTCAAAACGCGCAATTGGAGCGTGGGAGGAAACCCACTCAGCCACAAAGAGCATATTACAACATAGTTACATAGTTAGTCAGGTTGAAAAAAGACAAAGTCCATCCAGTTCAACCATAAAAATAAAAAAAATATCGTGCAATCCCATATACCCAATTCTATACCCACAGTTGATCCAGAGGAAGGCAAAAAACCCCAGCAGAGCATGATCCAATTTGCTACAGCAGGGGAAAAAATTCCTTCCTGATCCCCCGAGAGGCAATCGGATTTACCCTGGATCAACTTTACCTAGAACTGTTAGTACTCAGTTATATTATGTACATTTAGGAAAGTATCCATGCCTTTCTTAAAGCAATCTACTGAGCTGGCCAGAACCACCTCTGCAGGGAGTCTGTTCCACATTTTCACAGCTCTTACTGTGAAGAAACCTTTCCGCATTTGGAGATGAAATCTTTTTTCTTCTAGACATAAAGAGTGCCCCCTTGTTCTCTGTGTTGACCGTAAAGTGAATAACTCATCACCAAGATCAATATATGGACCCCTTATATATTTGTACATGTTAATCATATCCCCCCTTATTCTCCTCTTCTCAAGAGTGAATAAATTCAGCTCCTCTAATCTTTCTTCATAGCTGAGCTCCTCCATGCCTCTTATCAGTTTGGTTGCCCTTCTCTGCACTTTCTCCAGTTCCCCGATATGCTTTTTGAGAACTGGTGCCCAAAACTGAACTGCGTATTCCAGATGAGGCCTTACTAATGATTTGTACAGGGGCAAAATGATGTCTCTCTCTCTGGAGTCCATACCTCTCTTAATACAAGAAAGGACTTTGCTCGCTTTGGAAACCACAGCTTGGCATTGCATGCCATTATTGAGCTTATGATCTACCAAAACCCCCAGATCCTTTTCCACTACGGATCCCCCCAGTTGTATTCCCCCTAGTATGTATGATGCATTCATATTCTTAGCCCCCAAGTGCATAACTTTACATTTATCAACATTAAACCTCATCTGCCACATAGTCGCCCAATTAGACAGGGCATCGAGGTCGGCTTGTAAATTGGAGACATCCTGCAAGGACGTCATTCCACTGCATAGCTTGGTGTCATCTGCAAAGACAGAAATGTTACTTTTGATCTCAGACCCAATATCACTTATAAAGATATTAAAAAGTAAGGGTCCCAGCACTGAACCTTGGGGTACACCACTGATAACCTTAGACCATTCAGAGTAAGAATCATTAACTACTACTCTCTGAATTCTGTCTTTTAGCCAGTTTTCTATCCATTTACAAACTGATATTTCCAATCCTGTAGACTTTACCTTACACATGAGCCGTGTGTGGGGAACTGTATCAAACGCTTTTGCAAAATCCAAGTATACCACGTCCACAGCCACGCCTCTGTCCAAGGTTTTACTTACCTCTTCATAAAAAGAAATCAGGTTTGTCTGACAACTTCTGTCTTTCATGAATCCATGCTGTCTGTTGCTGAAATAGTTTTTTTCCAGCAAGAACTCATCTATGTGGTCTTTTATTAATCTCTCCAGTATCTTCCCAACTATGGAAGTTAAACTAACAGGTCTATAGTTACTTGGTAAAGACTTTGTTCCCTTTTTAAATATAGGCACCACATTGGCCCTGCGCCAATCCAGTGGTACTATTCCTGTCATTAATGAGTCCCTAAAAATTAGATACAATGGCTTTGAAATTACAGAGCTCAATTCTTTTAGGATCCGTGGGTGGATGCCATCTGGTCCAGGTGCTTTAGCCACCTTTACTCTGTCTAAATATTTCTGGACCATATCACTTTTGAGCCATTGCGGATTTGGGGCTGTGTCACTACCACCCCCATTATGGACATGAACTCCCCCATGCTCCATTGTATACACAGAGCTGAAGAAAGTATTTAATAAATTAGCCTTTTCTTTGTCCCCAGTCACCCACTCTAGATTATTTTGTAAAGGGCCTACATGCTCAGACTTGACCTTTTTACTATTAATATATTTGAAGAATTTTTGGGGGTTTGTCCTACTATCTTTTGCAATCTGTCGTTCGTTTTGAATTTTTGCATCCTTGATTTCCTTTTTACATATCCTGTTATATTCTTTGTAACATTTAAACGACACTAGTGTTCCTTCATTTTTATATTTTTTAAAAGCGCTTTTCTTATTGTTTATAGCTTTTTTAACTTTAACTGTGAGCCACATAGGTTTTATTTTTAGCCTTTTAAACTTATTGCCCATGGGAATATACTTTGCAGTGAGTTCACAAACAGTCTTTCTGAAGAATTCCCATTTCTGTTCTGTGCCCATTGATGCCAATTTTCCCTCCCAGTCTAAGTCCTGGAGAGCAGCCCTCATCCTTGGAAAATTTGCTTTATTGAAATTAAGTGTTTTTATCCTTCCTGCATGTATTTCTTGCTTACAGCTAACATCAAATGAAATCATGTTATGGTCACTGCTACCCAGGTGTTCCTTTATCTGAACATTAGTAATGTGCTCTGCATGGTTTGAGATTACCAGGTCCAACAGAGCATCATTCCTAGTTGGGGCCTCAATAAACTGGACCATAAAATTGTCCTGCAATAGGCTTATAAATTTTTGCCCTTTAACTGTCCCAGCAGTGCCATTACTCCAGTCAATTTCTGGGTAGTTAAAATCCCCCATTATTATCACCGTCCCAGCCCTTGCAGCCCTTTCCATCTGTGCAAGGAGCTGAGTCTCCACCTCCTCATTAACATTGGGTGGTCTATAACAAACTCCAATGATTAACTTTGAACTACGCACATCTGTATGCAGTTCCACCCATAATGCTTCAGCCTCATCACACTCTCCATCAACCAGGTCCTCTTTCACACTCGCTTTGAGATCACTTCTCACATAGAGACAGACCCTGCCACCTTTCCTTTTTGCCCTGTCTCTCCGAAAGAGTGCATAGCCAGGAATATTAATAATCCAGTCATGTGAGGATTGAAGCCACGTTTCAGCAATACCGATTACGTCATAGCTCTCCTCATGCACCAGAGCTTCCAACTCACCTATTTTGCTTGGCAGACTTCTGGCATTGGTGAACAAACACTTTAATGTATTACATTTTTCTCTGGTGTTTTTCATATAATTTTTAGTAGTACGAATGGCACTATAGTTTCCAATGGCTGTTTGCAACATGGGGAACTTTCTTGTCACCTGCCATAACCCTCCCCCCATCTATCCCCATTCCACTCTCCATTAATGTCTGACCACTAACTGACCTGTGTGCCCGATGTAATTCTAGTTCACCCTCCCCCCTCAAACCTAGTTTAAATACTCCTCCAGCCTTCCCCTAAACCTCTCCCCCAGCACCGCAGACCCCCTTCCATTCAAGTGCAAACCGTCTTTAGCATATAGGTTGCACCCCAATGAAAAGTCAGCCCAGTGCTCTAGAAACCCAAATCCCTCCTCCCTACACCAGGTCTTTAGCCATGCATTCAGCTCTCTAATCTCCCCCTGCCTTTCCTGTGTTGCGCATGGCACAGGCAATATTTCAGAGAATATCACCTTGGAGGTCCTTGCCTTCATCTTGCAGCCTAGTTCTTTAAATTGATTCTTAAGGAGCCTCCACCTTCCATGTATACTGTCATTGGTTCCAACGTGGACCAAGACAGCTGGGTCATGCCCAGCCCCTCCCAGTAATTTATCCACCCGGTCCACCACATGCCGAACCCTGGCACCAGGGAGACAGCAAACCATTCGGTTGAGGCGATCCTGGCGACAAATTATTCTATCAGTCCTTCTGATTATAGAATCCCCTATAACCACCAACTGTCTTGGCCTACCTGCACTCCCCTCACCACCTCTACTAGATGGGTTGCTCTCCCGGCTGTTAGGGGTAGCAGTGACATCTAGGGCTGCCACCTCTGTGTTTGCCACCTCCACATCTTCACCCAACGTGGAAAATGTGTTTTGATGCACAACTACAGGACTGGCCTTCCTTTTCTGCAAGCCCCTTCCACTCCCTCTAACTACATTAACCCATCTTCCTATCTGATAATCCTGACTTGCCACTCCACCCTCCACATCAGCCCTACTGACCACCTGCTGAGCGAGCAGAGGACCCCTTTCAAGGTTGTCCTTTCCGCCCAGTGTTGCAACTTGCTCTTCCAGATCTCTAATGCGAGCTTCCAGAAGGGCAACCTGCTCACATCTGTCACAGCGGTATCCATCCTGAAGCTGTTGCACCAATTTTGCATACATGTGGCACACTGTGCACTGAGCAAAACCTTCAACCCTGCTAGCACTCATTTCCCAGTTACAATATAATTACTTGTAGGAAGTTTATAATGTTACTCACAGTTTAGAAGACTCCTGTCTTAACTCCTGTTTTAAACTCCTGGTTTTTAACTCTCCACTGTAGTTCAAAATTCCACTGATGTTCACAAAATCCACATGCAAGCCACCATCAGCAGGGAGCCACCACAACCACATACGGTGTACGCAGTTTCGTATGTGTGGATAAACATATTAAACACGTTTATACTGTGCCAGCGACAAAGGCGCGCACATCATTGGGGCATGGGCGGAAACCAGCCACGCAGACAGCGTACACAACCGTGTAGGATGTTAGCACGCGAATAAACAAATTACACATGTTTATGCTGTGCATAGCGCCGAAAGCGCGCACACCATTGGAGCGCGGGGGGGAAAACCGGAGCACCCGGATGAAACCCACACAGACTGCATATACATACCTGTAGGTACTATAGTATGTGTGATAAACATATTGAACATGTTTATGTGTGCATAGCGCCGAAGGCGCGCACACCGTTGGCGCGTGGGAGGAAACCGGATAACCCGGGGGAACCCACACAGAACCAGAGTACAAAACATACATATACTGTGAATGTATTTAGTGTTGTGTATAAACCTAATGTGTATGTTTATTTTGTGTATGGCACCAAAGGCGCGCACGTCATTGTAGTGCGGGCGGAAACCGGAGGAAACCCACGCAGACTGCACACACATACCGTGTAGGTATGTTAGTATGTGAAAATCAAATCGCACAAGTTTAGGCTGTGCATAGCGCCGAAGCGCCCATACCATTGGAGCGTGGGAGGGAACCGGACTACCCGGAGGAAACCCACACAGACTGCATACACATACCGCGTAGGTATCATAGTATGCGTGATAAACATATGGAACATGTTTAAACTGTGCAGAGAACCAAAGGCGCACATACCGTTAGAGCGTGGGAGGAAACCGGAACACCCAGAAGAAACCCACGCAGACAGCACACAGATACCGTGTAAGGATGATAGCATGTGAATAAACCTATTGCACATGTTTTTGCTGTGCATTACCATTGGAGCGTAGGAAGAAACCGGAATACCCGGAGAACCCCACGCAGACAGCATACACATACCGTGTAGGTATTTATAGTATGTGCAATAAACATATGGAACATGTTTATACTGTGCAGAGCACAGTGAGAGCGTGGGAGGAAACCGGAGCACCCGGAGGAAACCCACGCCGACCCAGAGAGTATAATACATACATATACTGTGAATGTATTTAGAGTCGTGTATAAACATATTGTGTATGTTTATATTGTGTATGGCATCGAAGGCACAGCATTGGAACGTGGGAGGAAACCCATGCAGACACAGAGACCAATAACACATACATACATTGTGAATGTATCCAGTGTAGAGTTATAAGATAAGTTTAAATTATGGCGCATAATCTTCTCTGTATCGTTCCGACCTGCTTAAATGTGCTGCCAAAGCAAGCATAGAGGTAAAAAGTAACCTCTGACACCTCAGACCGTGGTCCTGTCAGAGCTCAGAGCGTTCCCCAGGAAATGGCGGGAAACCACAGGTGCAGAGACCCTGTTGTTGCCTCAGAGACATCACACAGAAGGCTCACAGGGACTAGAGAAATAAATGAATAAAGTCCCACCCCATCATGCTGCACCGACCAGGAGGGGGGCACTGTGTACCACTGTATCATCCATGCTGCTCTCGACGCAGCGTGTGAGGAAACAGTGAGGAAGCTGTGTAAAAGAAAAGCTTGAAAAGAACTCCAGGACTACCGACAACTGGTCCATAGGGACCGCAGGTGCTGGAGCACTGCCTGTTGCCTCTGACAAGAGTGGGGAAGCAGGTGAACCAGACTCCATACTCGCCACCCTCTGAGACCTTAATGCACCAAAAGTGAATAAAAGTCCACCCACTGGCTGCGCTGGCTGAGGAGGGGATACCCAGAGGACTCACCAACCCGGGGAGGACCGATCAGTTCTGCTGCCTGCACCGCACTACCAGCGCAAGTGAGCCGTGAGGAGAGTGTGAGGAGATTCGCGCCGCAGCGATAGAGGCCAAACAAAAGTGAAAGCGCGAGCGGCTTCAAGAAAATGGCCGCCGGCCGCATGTAACTGCGCCATCGATCCGCGGCAAGATGGCCGCCGAGAGCGCATTCAAAATACAGACAAGGCGCCTATGGCGCCCAGGCCCAAACACACCAAGTTCCCCCAGCACCATGCAGACAGTCAAGAGTGCCCCCCCCGCCAGGCCAGAGTGACCCCCAGGCACCCCCACATAGCACAGCGCCAGATTAGGATGCAGAGAGCAGCATAACAGGCGGGAGACAGGGAAAATCCCCCATACAGAGAAACACAGCCCACATGTTCTCACCTGATTCAGGAGAGACTACTTACCCATCCCAGAGGGACCCACTGGTGTGTTTCAGACATACCTATCACAGAGTAGTACTGAGTAGCTGTCGGCCCGGTCCACCACAAAAGATACAGCAGGCACTGTTCAATCTTGTGAGGACCACGGAGCATAAAAGCCCACCGGCCACCCCTGGAGTCATGGGGCATGTCGTGAACTGAGTCTCACGCACACAAGGCGAGGATCAGCATGCTCGATGGTCGGACAGGGAAGACTACAAGGATACTAGTGTACCCAACCTGTTGCCCAGCCGACAGTTGATTGAAGATCTCAAAAATAAAATAATAAAAATTCTCAAGGAATAAAAAAATCTTCCAGGAGACTGGCTCCTGAGAGAGCCACGTCTTCTCCTTCTGCTAGGCAGAAACAAACTGAGGCTGCTGGCTGCAGGTAGGAGGGTTATGTCCGGAGGGACCGCCCCCTGGGCGGGGCTGTTCAGCTCTGGTTTTTTAGAATGTATGTTGTAACATCTAACATTCTGCCTAGATCTTCTCCTGCGAGCAGGGACATAAACCCACGTGTTTCAGTATTAGAGCTGTCAGTCCATGGACGATAAGAGAAATGATATTTATAATGTATTTTTATATCTATATATATATGCATTTCATTTCCATTTTAAATCGAATGGGTTGTTTAACCACTTAAGCCCCGGACCAATACGGGCCATTATGACCAGGCCCCTTTTTGCGATTCGGCACTGCGTCGCTTTAACTGACAATTGCGCGGTCGTGCGACGTGGCTCCCAAACAAATTTGGCGTCCTTTTTTTCTCACAAATAGAGCTTTCTTTTGGTGGTATTTGATCACCTCTGCGGTTTTTATTTTTTGCGCTATAAACAAAAATAGAGCGACACTTTTGACACATTTTTGGGACCATTGTCATTTTCACAGCGATCAGTGCAATAAAAATGCACTGGTTACTATGAAAATTACACTGGCAGTGAAGGGGTTAACCACTAGGGGCGCTGGAGGGGTTAAGTGTGCCTAGGGGCGTGTTACTAACTGAGGGGGGCGTGGCTACGACTGACACGTCACCGATCTCCGCTCTGATTACACAGAGCAGAGATCGCTGACATTGTCAGTAGAGGAGCGGGGAGATGCTGTGTTTACACTAACATCTCCCCGCTCCGAGCCTCCGTGAGACGATCGCGGGGATCCCCGCGGCGATCGAGTCCGCGGGACCCGCGGTCCCACTCACGGGGAAGGCAGGGGGGTCGCGAGCGCGCCGCCGGCGGCACGCGCGCGACCCCGACAGTTAAAGGGCCACGTACATGTACGTGATTGTGCCTGTACGTGCCATTCTGCCGACGTATATCTCCGTGAAGGGGTCGGCAAGTGGTTAACAAGGTAATTGTTTACAATCACTTTAATGTTTCACACTGATGCGATTTGACATGTCAAATCGGCGATATTTGCCGCAAATTGTGGGCAATGGCACCGGCATCTGCGGCGCTGCACCGATTTCAAAAAGTAGTTTCTGTACTACTTTTTGCGATTTCGGCCGCGATTTACATTGACATCTGTCTCAGATGTCTTGGTAATCGTGGCTGAAATTGGGACTGCCAGCGAGATTGAAATCGTGCGAGTTCAGCTGAACTCGCACGGCTTCACTCCCGCAGCCCCAGTGTGAACTTGGGCTAGTTCCCTCAGTACATACTGACCCCCCACCTAAATCCTCCTCCCAAGCATGGACACCCATCCCACCAGTAAAGAACCCCCCAGAACAGACCCTTCAGTACAGATAATCCCCCTCTCAACCAGGACAAAGCACACATGGACCCCCCCCAATACAGACCCCCTCCCACCCGACAAGCAGCGGGAGCTTAGAGTGAGAAGAATTCCTCCCTCCTCTGCCATTTAAAGGAAGGACACTTTTCTCCCACTGTCACCAAAGCGGAGGCTGCGGACTCGCAACACAAAAACTTCACCCACTGAGCTCAACGTGCCAACGAGTGACGTCCCGCCCCGCCTACTTTTTCGCTCTTGTCAATAAAGTTGAGTGTGAAGAAGCGCGTGGTGGGAGGGGTTTCTGTCAATTTGTTCTCCTCGGTGTCCGGGAAAGATGCAGTCGGTGCGGGGAGAGTCCTCACTGCCACAGCAGGTCGGCCTGGTAGGTGTGTGTGGGGGAGATATTCCTGTGCTGACTTAGAGGAGTCTGTGAGACGTGGAATACAGCCATTGTATAATATACTCCATATATATAAATAGGTATTCTGCTCATAGAGTGCTGTCCTGTATGTGGTACCTCCTCTGTCCAATGTTCTATTTCTATACACATACGTCTATAGACCAATAGGCTGCATCACCACAATATGAAGAGGTAGAACTCTTTAATCACTTGACTTTTGGAAGATTTACCCCCCTTTTCATGACCAGGCCCTTTTTTGCGATACAGCACTGTGATACTGACAATTGTGCGACGCTGTACCCAAATAAAATTGATGTGTGTGTGTTCCCACCCCCCCACAAATAGAGCTTTCTTTTGGTGGTATTTGATCACCTGCATTTATTTTATTTTTTTTGCACTATAAACAAAAGACTGACAATGCTTAACCACTTCAGTACCCGCCCATAGTAATATGATGTCTGCAGGAGGGATCTCCCATCCTGGGTGGATGTCATGACGTCCTGGGCGCGTCTAGGGGGGGCGCGCATGCGTCGGCGGCTGCGATGTCCGTCGGGCACCCGTGATCACAGCAGGACCGTGGATCTGTGGGTGTAAACCCACAGATCCACGTCCTATCAGAGGTGAGGCAACCTATGTGTGTTCCCAGTATAGAGGAACACAGATTGGTCTCCTCCCCTTGTGAGTCCCCTCCCCCTACAGTTAGAATCACTCCCTAGGATACACATTTAACCCCTTAATTGCCCCCTAGTGTTAACCCCTTTCCTGCCAGTCACATTATACAGTAATCAATGCATTTTTATAGCACTGATCGCTGTATGAATGCGAATGGTCCCAAAAATGTGTCGCAATGTCAAAATAAAAATTGCAGATCGCTGCCATTACTAGTAAAAAAATTACTTGACGTAATTGTAGCCGTATTAGTGCAATTGTGACAGAGAAAATTGAGTACTGTCCGTGATACTTTTTTTATTTGCACTAACATACAATTTTTCAGGACAAGCTTTTGGGGTATGTCCCCTTCTTCAAGGTCCAAGCAATACCCCGAAAGCTTGTCCTGAAAAATTGTATGTTAGTGCAAATAAATACAAAAAGTATCACGGACAGTACTCAATTTTCTGTAGTAAAAAAATAAAAATGCAATAAATCTATCCCCCATTTTGTAGACGCTATAACTTTTGCGCAATCAATATACGCTTATTGCGATTTTTTTTTTTTAACTACTTGCTTACTGGGCACTTAAACCCCCTTCTGCCCAGGCCAAATTTCAGCTTTCAGCGCTGTCACGATTTGAATGACAATTGCGTGGTCGTGCGACGTGGCTCCCAAACAAAATTGACGTCCTTTTTTTCCCACAAATAGAGCTTTCTTTTGGTGGTACTTGATCACCTCTGCGGTTTTTATTTTTTGCGCTATAAACAAAAAAAGAGTGACGATTTTGAAAAAAACACAATATTTTTTATTTTTTGCTATAATAATATCCCAATTTTTTTTTAAAAAACGAAATTTTTTCCTCAGTTTAGTCCGATGCGATTTTTTGTACCGAAAATATGTAGAAAAAAACGTAATAAGCGTTTATTGATTGGTTTGCGCAAAAGTTTTAGCGTCTACAAAATGGGGCATAGTTTTATTGCATTTTTATACTTATAATGGCGGCGATCAGCGTATTTTATTTTATTTTATTGTGACTGCGACATTATGGCAGACACATCGGACACTTTTGACACCATTTTGGGACCATTGTCATTTTTACAGCGACCAGTGCTATAAAAATGCACTGGTTACTGTAAAAATGACACTGGCAGGGAAGGGGCTAACACTAGGGGGTGAGGAAGGGGTTAAATGTGTAACCTGGGAGTGATTACTACTGTGTGGGGGAGGGGACTGACTGGGGGAGGTGACCGATCTGTGTCCCTATGTACAAGGGACACAGCATCGGTCCCCTCTCCCTGACCAGACGTGGATCTCTGTGTTTACACACACAGATCCACATCCTTGTCTGTGTACACGCCGATCGCGGGTAACTGGCGGACATCGCGGCCGCCAGGCACGCGCATCGGCATCTCAGTGATGCGCCCCCCAGTGGCTGGAATAGCCGAGGCCGTATGACGGCCTCCCGGATTTCTAGATCCACCTTGAGGCCGTCATTTGTATATGGCCCGGCTATCAACTGGTTAATACGTAGAAGAATACATATTGGCTAAACTGAGGAAAAAAAGTGTTATTTTTAAAAAATTGTGATATTTATTATAGCAAAAAAGTAAAATAAATTAGTTTTTTTCAAAATTGTCGCTGTTCTTTTGTTTATAGCGCAAAATTTAAAAACCGCAGAGGTGATCAAATGCCACCAAAAGAAAGCTCTATTTGTGGGGGAAAAAAACCATAAATATTTTATTTGGGTACAGTGTAACATGATCGCGCAATTATCATTCAAAGTGTGACAGCGCTGAAAACTAAAAATTGGTCTGGGAAGGAAGGGGGTGAAAATGCCCTGTATTGAAGTGGTTAAAAAAAAAAAACCTTTTACTTTTTACCAGGGTGGATTTGATTTAAATCCTAATTTTTTTTAAAGGAGCAATTGTCTATGTCCCGCAGCGGCTTCTCCTCTGACCCGCTGTTGACTCACCGACAGTCCCATTCACTTTAATGGGATGGCTGGTGATGCGGCAGTGACACAACAAGGTGAGTGATGTGGCGGCAGAAGGTGAGTGGATGCCCACTAACACATGCTGCCATGATGGATCTGAAATGACAGGGGCTCTTTAACCACTTCCCACCCGCCATATAGCAATATAACGTGTGAAAGTGGTTCAGTTATCCTGACTAAATGTCATATGATGTCCAGCAGGATAAGCCGCTAGCAGGAGCCACAGCACGTCGAACGGTGGTGTCAATCTGACACACCGCATCTCCGATCGAGGTAAAGAGCCTCTTACGGAGGCTCTTTACCACGTTATCAGCGGTGTCCAATCACAGGGTAAACGGTAAGAGCCGTATTTCAGCTTTTCCTCCACTCTCTCTGACGGGCGCAAGTAGAGGAGAGCCGATCGGCTGCTCTCATGACAGGGGGAGTCTGCACTGATTGATTATACGTGCAGCCCCCCCAGAGGATGACCACCAAGTATACCAATTGGTGCCCAATAGGGATGGCACTGTGCCCATCAGTGATGCCTGCCAGTGCTGCTGAACAGTGCCATCCATCAGTGCTGCCTACTAGTGCCCATCAGTGCTGCATATAAGTGCCTCATCAGTGACATCAGTACAGCCTCATCAGTGCCCATCAGTGAAGGCAAAAACGTCCTTATTTACAAAGTTTTGTAAGAAAATCCTTTTTCTCTAGTCGTCTGTCCAGGACAGCACTAGAGAGATAGGCTCCACCTCCAGAGGCAGGAAACACATCATACCAATCTTTAAAGGGCGGCTTCCGTCCCTCGTCCTCAGTCTTTGTGTTTCCTCCACCGGAGGAGGAGGCTGGATGGAGCTCACCTTCCCCTAAGCCGAGGCAGACTGCTCGAGGAAGGGGGAAGGAGGTCTGCGATACCTGGAAGGTGGCAGGCTTTGTTGGGTCCCCCGGTCAGGCTGCAGTGAAGCTGGTACCGGCGCAATCCTCCGGTATAGCCCGAGGAGGGCTGACGTTCCCCGCAGGACATCCTGGCATCTGCCGGCCAGTTACTGTGGTCTCTGGCGTGGGTGTTCAGCGGGGGGCGGGCGTAGGCCTCGAGTTCCGGCCTGTGGAACGCAGGAGGAGGGCGGGGACTTCCGGCGCAACACTTCCGGGTCGCGCGGCGAGCGTGGACGCTGGGGCCATGGCGGGAAATTTAAAAAACCGCCGGCCACAAGATAGACGGTTCCTTGAAGATGATCCAGCAGCTGACTACAGAGGTAGGAGACAGCATGGAGACAATGGAACCAGGTGGCAGTGGTGCCGGCCCAGCTCAGGTAGGCAGACACTGGGGTGCCCTGGACCTACAGGGCTGGGGGAAAAAGGGGAAATACCCCCCCCTCCTTCAGCGACAGGATCTGGGCTAAAGAGCCATGTGAATCCTGTCAGCGGCTGGTGGGGGTGCACATCGGTGTGGTGAAGGTACAATCCCCGATTGTCTAAAAGGTTTCTGACTACTTGCCCTGGTTTCTTCTCTCCTTCTCTTTCCCAGGCTCAGCCTAAAGACCCGGAGAGGTCAGGGGGGAAGAAGAGGTGTCCGTCATGTACGAACAAACTAAAGGAGGGATGGAGCAAGCCCCTTTGTAAACCCTGTATTGACAAATTGGTTTACAAGGAGGCAACAGGGGCATGTAAAGAACTAATTGCTGGGGTTCAGAAAGAAATGAATACCATTAAATCAATGCTAGCAAGCCTTGAAACCCCAAAACCACCAGCTGCAGCCCCCCCTGATTCGGCCCCAGAGGTGGGTGACGCATCAGACGGAGGGGAACCAGATTCCTTGGATGAGCTAAGTGAGGCGGCCTCATCCAGAGATATTCCGAGCCAGGGGACAAGTTCGCCCAGATACAGGCTCTCACTCGAGGAGGTGGATGCCTTATTAGGGGTGATATATGAGACTCTCGATATCAAAGAAGAGCAGGCTTCCTTGTCCTTGCATGACCAGATGTACCAAACCCTGAAAGAGGGTCAGAACAGGGTATTTCCGGTACATAGTACATTGGCAGATTCTATTAAAAAGGAATGGCGGGAACCAGAGAAAAAACTGTTTTTTCCCAAAAGTCTGAAGAGGAGATTTCCCTTCAGTGAGGATTCCTCCTGTATCTGGAACAAAGTGCCCAAAGTGGATGCAGCCTTTTCCCAGTGTTCCACGTCAACAGACCTCGCCTTTGAGGACATGGGTGTCCTTAAGGAACCTATGGACAAAAGGATGGAGGTACTGCTGAAAAGGTCATGGGAAGTAGCCATGACAAGTTTAAAGCCAGCAATGGCTACAACTATAGTGGCTCGTAACTTGGAGGTCTGGCTGGACCAGCTACAAAACCATCTGGAAAGTGGGACCTCCAGGAAGGAGATTCTTGATTCCCTGCCTATGCTACACAAGGCGGCGGGCTATATGGCGGACACATCCGCGGAGTCGGTCAAGCTATCGGCAAAGACCGCTGCCTTAATAAATTCCTCACGCAGGGCTTTATGGCTAAAGTCCTGGTCGGGAGACCCGGCATCAAAAATCAGACTGTGGCATCCCATTTGAAGGAGACCTTTTGTTCGGGCAAGATCTAGAGAAAGTGCTAGACCGTACTGCCGACAAGAAAAAGGCCTTCCCGGTCAAAAATAAAAGGGTTCAGGGGAAACGTTTTTTTCGTCCCCAAGGACAAAGGCCGATTCAGGGGCAGGCCCCTAAGGGGTCGACCTCTGGGAAGCAGTGGGGAAAGGGTAAGCAGAAAGGTGTCCTGTTTTCCTCTCCTAAAAAGACCACCAAATCCCAGTGACTTAGTTCCAGTGGGAGGGAGATTGGGGCAGTTCCTCCCACAGTGGGAAAAGACTACCCCAAATACATTTATTCAGAGGATAATCAGGGAAGGCTATCGAATTCAGTTCAGGGGCACTCCGCCCACAAGAACGTTCGTAACCTCTCCGCCCAGGGATTTTCAGAAAAAGACAGCCTTGTTGTCACAAATAGGCGACTTGGTAGACCAGGGGGTTCTTATCCCAGTGCCACAGCAGGAAATAAACCTAGGTTTCTACTCGCATGTTTTCATAGTGAGAAAACCGTCGGGCAATTTCCGTCTAATATTAAATCTGAAATCACTAAACAAATGGGTGGCTTACAAAAAATTTCGGATGGAGACAATCCTTTCGGTGAAGTCAATTCTTCCCCCGGATTGTTTCTTGGCCTCCCTCGATTTGAGGGATGCCTACTTACACGTCCCTATCCATCCGGAATCTCAAAAGTTTTTGAGGGTAGCAATCAGATGGGGAAAGCAGGTCCGACATTTTCAATTCAGGGCCCTGCCATTCGGCCTGTCTTCATCCCCCAGAATATTTACAAAAATTTTGGCAGAGGCACTGGCCCCCCTGAGACTCGAAGGGATATCAGTCATCCCTTACCTGGACGACCTTTTATTTTTTGCACCCTCCGCGCTCCAACTGCAGGAGGATCTACGGGTGGCCATATCCTTTTTGGAAAAACTGGGGTGGTTAATAAATTGGGAGAAATCAAACCTAACCCCGACACAGGTCCTGCAGTACTTGGGCTTCCTAGTAAACTCAGTGACGCAGAAAATGTATCTCGCAGCGGAGAAAGTAAAAAAGGTAAAGGCTACGGCAGCCTTCCTTCAAAACAATCTGGCAATTTCTATCCGCTCATCCATGTCGGGTCTGGGTGTCCTGACGGCAACAATCCCTGCAGTACCATGGGCAAGAGCCCATTTCAGGTGTCTTCAGGCAGATATTCTGAACAACTGGGACGGAACGCAGGAATCGTTGGACGCGACCTTCCACCTATCCCCAAAGACCAAAAGGTCTCTTTGGTGGTGGAGGGACGAAGAGAACCTAGTGCAGGGTCTGTTTTGGTCTCTTCCGGTGTCAGTCCGAATAACCACGGACGCCAGTGCCTGGGGCTGGGGGGCCCATTGGGGATCAAAGGTAGCCCAAGGGCGCTGGGAAAAAGTGCAGTCCCAAAGGTCAGCCAATTGGAGGGAGTTGCAAGCAATCTGGGAAGCCCTAAGGGCATTTGTCGCGGAGCTGAAAAATCACCACGTACAGGTCCTCTCAGACAGTGTGGTAGCAGTCTCATATTTAAACAAGCAAGGAGGAACAAGGTATCCATCCTTAATCAAGATAGTGAGCGCTATCTTGGCCTGGGCAGAAAAAAATCTGAAGTCCATATCCGCGGTCCATCTGAAGGGAGTGGACAATTGCCTGGCGGACTTTCTGAGCCGACATCAAGTGTGCGAATCAGAGTGGTCGCTAAACAGGGAGGTCTTCCAACTAATAGAGAAGTGGGGCATTCCCGAAGTGGACTTGTTTGCCAACAGGTCGAATGCCAAAGTTCCAGCTTACTTTTCGATAGAAAGAGAAATAGGGGCCAAAGGGATAGATGCCCTAGCCCAGAAGTGGCCGTTTCATCTATGTTACGCCTTTCCCCCGTTCAAACTTATTCCTCTTGTCCTGAGGAAATTTGTGCAGGAACGCACCACAATGATCTTAGTGGTCCCGTATTGGCCAAAGAGGCCTTGGTTTTCCATACTGTTACGCCTGACAGCGGAACCCCCCCTCATGTTGCCCGTAAGGAAGGATCTGCTATCACAGGGCCCAGTCCTATTATCAAAGGTTCAGACCCTGAAGCTGTCAGCCTGGTGTCTGAAGAGAGTCTCCTGAAGTCTAAGGGGCTCTCGGATAGGGTAGTAAACACCATTCTTTCTAGTAGAAAGAAGGTTACCCAAGCGATTTATGTTAAAATTTGGAAAAAAATTTGTTCTTGGTTGGATACCAAAAAAGTGTCTGCAAGTATCCCAGCCATCTTGGAGTTTTTACAAGATGGTGCGGATAAAGGACTGGCCATTAGTACACTAAAAGTACAGGTATCGGCCTTGTCAGTTTTTTTAGAGCGACCCCTGGCTATAGACCCGCTAGTGAGCAGGTTCTTCAAGGGGTTAGCCAGAATTAGACCCATTCCATTTAAAGTCCTGCCAAAATGGGACCTGACGACAGTGTTGCAGGGTTGGGCTAAATGGTCACAAGAGAAAGAGCTGTCCCTAAAATGGGTCACGCTCAAATCTGTCTTTCTAGTGGCCATAACCACTGCGAGACGCATTAGTGAGCTGCAGGCACTTTCCATTAAGGAGCCTTTTCTACAAGTTTTTGAAGACAGGCTGGTATTACGAACAGACCCAGGGTTTTTGCCCAAAGTGGTGTCAAAGTTCCATAGGGCTCAAGAAATTGTTTTGCCTTCCTTTTTTGGGTCCCCAATCAATCTAAGGGAGACAGAATTCCACAATCTGGACGTGAGAGCCTGTGTCTTACAATATCTGGAGTTGTCCAAAAACATTAGGAAATCCAATGCTCTATTTATTTTGCATTCAGGGAAAAACATTGGGGTTTCAAGCTTCAAAAGGCACAATCGCAAGATGGATTAAGCAGGCTATTGTGGAAGCTTACAAAATCTTAGGAAAGGAATGCCCTTTTTCCCCCATGGCTCACTCCACACGGGCACTATCGGCCTCTTGGGCAGAGCGAGCTGGAGCAACACCAGAACAAATTTGTCGAGCAGCAACATGGTCAAATTACTCGACGTTCATGAAGCATTATAGATTGGACCTTCTCTCAGCGCAAGACCAAGCGTTTGGGAGGAAAGTCCTCCAAGCGGTAGTCCCCCCCCTAATCTGGTAAGTTCTCGCTGATCCTCTCTAGTGCTGTCCTGGACAGACGACTAGAGAAAACTAGAGTTAGACTTACCGGTAACTCTATTTCTAGCAAAAAAAAAAAGAATTCAATGGTTATTAAATACCACCAAAAGACTCCTATTTGTGTGCCTGGACGAGTAAGTAAAAAAAAATAAATAAATATATATGTATTTCCTGACAGACTCCTTGGCAGCCTACGTGTGGGTTAATCCCGCCCCTCATACCTCATAGGACCCTTCTCCCATAAATCTGTGCTCTGGGCCAGAGGCCGTGTTCCTTTTTTTGTCCTCCTAGGACCAAGATATAGTCTTACCTTTTCATGAAGTTTTTCTGTAATCCAGGCCTGGCGGTGTGCACGGCGATACGTTGGTGGTTAGCGGTGATCCTCTCTGCAGTCCAGCAATCCTAGCTATTAGCAGGTGGACATGGGCGATATGATGTGATACCATGAAGAGCTTACTAACCTGGCCATTGGCAGGCAAGCGGCAATATGGCCAAACGTCCCAGCTATTAGCGGGAGGCTTTGTAAACGCCCGATCGTGCGGTGGGTCGAGCGAACAGCTCCCCAGTCCCAGGTTCTGGTCCGGATCGTGCCGTGGTGGTGGTAATGTACAAAGATATTCCTTTTATATGGCAGCCGTATCTCTGTGTTTTGTGTGTCTCCTTATTTTCTATCAAGCTCCAGTGAGTGGCCACGGCGGCTGGAGCGCAGCTGCGTTCCAGCTCGCAGTTTCAGGAAGTCGCTGCGCATCCGCAAGCCGCGAACAAAGATTCCGTGCTTGGTTCGTGCAGGCGCAGTTTTGCCAAAATGGCGGCGGCGGTCGCGCATGCGATTGGCCGCCACCGGATGGCAACCGCTATGGGGCGGTGACATCGTTTACGGTGGCAGATTTAAATAGCTGTCAAAGCAGCTATTACTTGGGATGACTTGCAGGCTTATGCGGTATTTACCCAGGCACTGGGCTCTGGTTTACAAGGTAAATTGTTTGCTGCAGGCTCCCTGGGTGCTGGCTATGTTTTGTTATGTGCTCTCTCATGCCTGTTGTCACTCCTGTTTCTCATAAGGCTTTAATGATTCATTTCACTTTCAAACTGCCTTGCCATGGATCTGTCACCGCCCTCTTGTGGCCAACCCTTGCGCTGCAGGTAGGATTTATTTCTTTTCTACCTGTGATGCTTGGGTTCACTCATTCAGGAGCTCTTAACCCTTTCTTTTTCACTCAGCTCTTCTAGGTCTGAACACCAAAGCACGGCAAAGACCGTCCTAGGTCTCAACGTTGTCACTCCTCTTCAAGGTCCAGACGTCAGATCTTCCTTTAGATCTAGGTACCACAGATAGGAGTCTAAAACCACCTCTGGGCGTCACTCTCACCGCCACTCCAGCCGCTCTGTGAGGAAAGCCTGCTGGGTATGCGGGGCCCAGGTTCCTAAAGGCAAATCGCTCTGCGAGCGATGATTTTCTAAAGTCGCATAAGAGAGGGTGGAGACCAACAAGTGGAAGCACTGGTCAGAAAGGTGGTCCATGAGTCCCTGAGTAAAGGGGATTCTGGTCATACCCACAGCCCTGCTGGCGACACTGTCAGTCCCTATTAGGGATGATCTCAAGGCTCCAGGCCCTTCACAGCCGAGCCATTCCTCAATTGAAGCCTCAGACAGTGAGGTGGAGGTAGATAACCCTGGTGCAGGTTTTGAATTTGCCCTAGTACCACAGCTGGTCAAAAGCTGTCAAAGAAGCTTTGAGATGGAAGAGCCAGTGGAGGCACCCTCCAAACAGAGGAAATATTTTAAACACCTCAAAAAAGAACACCCTAATTTCTCCTTTTTGGGTGAACTCAGCGCAATAATTACAGACGAATGGGGTGGTGTTGAAAAGAAGAATTGCCTGTTAATGAAGGTATCAAAAATGTACCCATTTAAAAGCAAGGATGTAAAACACCTGGAGTCGGCTCCTCTCATTGACTCAGCCCTAATGAGGATGGTGAGGCACGTCACACTCCCATTGGAGGATACTGTTTCCTTTAGGAATTGCCTGGAGTGGAAAATTTATACCGACCTCAAGAGGATCTACATTACAGCGGGTATGACCTGCAAACCAGCTCTAGCTCTCGCAGCCCTTTCTAAAGCGATGGAAGTCTGGACAGACGACGTAGATGCTTCTCTGAGGAGCATCTCGGAAGAACTGGCCAGGAGCTCACCTATTCATGGGCTAAGGTTGACGTTGGCTTTTCTCGTGGCGGCTAAGCGTGCCTTGTGGCTGCACCCATGGGTAGCTGACCCTGCCTCCAAGCAGGCATGGTGCAGGATTCCATTTGGGGGTTCGTCCCTCTTTGGGAACATATCGGACAGTGCCATCACCCGTGCCACAGGGGGCAAGTCGGGGTTCCTTTCCCAGGATCGCCGTCTGCTAAACCAGAAGAGAACACAGCCTAGGCAAAGTTCAGATCGAGCAAGGAATGCTCGCTACTATAGGCCTGGCCGTGAGTTCAAGAAGACCTGGAAGAAAAAACAGCCTTCAGGCCAGAAGTTTTCAAAAGGGGCATCTTCCGGTGGACAAGAATCCCCTAAGTCTTTATGATATTGTACCTGCCTAAAACAGAGCGAGTCAGCATCCTTGCCTCTCTCGGAAGAGAAAAAGCGAATTCTCCTGTCTCTCTTGTGGCTCAGGGCGCTGCAATTCCAGTTCCAGATGACAAAAGGTTTTAAGGGGTCTACTCGCCCCTCTTCATGGTGTTGAAGAAAAATGTCTCCTGGAGGCCAGTTATAGACCTAACCCACTTGAATTATTTTATCTAGAAGGAGAAGTTCAAGATGGAGACACTACTCATGATCAGTCAAGCAATCCAACCAGGCGATTGGCTTGTCTCTATAGACCTGAAGGACGCCTACTTCCATGTTCCGATAGCGTCAGAATTCCAGAAATACCTTCGCTTTGCTGTCGATTAAATCCGTCTGCAGTTCACCTGTCTCCCCTTCGGGCTTACATCGCCTCGTGTGTTTTCAAAACTTGTTGGCTGTCGTGGCTCTGATCAGGACCAGAGGTGTCCGTCTGTATCACTATCTAGACGACCTGCTGTTGTCTCGGGACAAGGAGCAGTTGCTAATCCACAGATCCCAGGTCATCTCCACTTTACTCGAGTTTGGTTGGCTTCTGAATCTGGAAAAGAGCCATCTGGATCCTACGCAGTCCCTGGTATTCCTCGGGGCACACTTCAACGCTATCAAGAGCACCATCTTGTTACCCCTGGAAAAATCCCAGTGATCCGGGACAGAGTTTGGCTTGCAATGTCGTCCTCATCTCCAAGCCTCTCAATGCCTAAAGATCATTGGTACCATGGTGGCAACAACACCCATGGTAAAGTGGGCTCAGTGGAAAATGCGGCCCTTCCAGAAGGGTTTCCTCCAGCAGTATAATCCAGGGCTTCGGGATCACTTTATCCAAATAACCTCATCCATGCGGGAGAGCTTTCCTTGGTGGCTACAACAGAGGAACCTCCTCAATTGTCACTCCATCGCACCTGTGTCTTGGGTCACCATCACTACAGATGCCAGCAACAGAGGCTGACAGAAGTAGCCCAAGGCATATGGAATTTTCTCTCTCACAGGATAGTCTCCAATGTTCTGGAACTCCGGGCAGCGTTCTGCGCTCTGCAGGCCTTTCACCACTTAACAGCAGGATACCTCCTAAGACTGGACAACACAACGGCAGTCGCATACATCAAGAGACGGGGTACTCCCAGTCTCTCCCTGTCAAAGGAAATAGAGCCCATCATGATCTGGGCCCAGAAAAACCTGGCCAACCTGACAGCTGTCTATCTCCCTGGAGTCCAGAATGTTCAGGCAGATTTTCTGTTGAGAGTTTCTCTGGACGAGTGGACTTCCCCCCCCCCCCCCCCGAAGTCTTCAGGTGGGTCCTGTCCCTGGGAGTCATTCGGGAAGTAGACTTGTTTGCCTCCCCATGCAACTTCAGACTAGTGAGATACTACACAAGGTTTTGGTATCCCCAGGCTTTTGGGTAGATGCTCTGACAGACCATTGGCGGTTCCACAGGGCCTATGCCTTTCCCCCGGTTCCTGTCATTCTCCGTTTTTTTGTCGAGGCTCAGGATGGAAGAAGCAGAGATAGTGGCAATAGTCCCGTACTGGCCAAACAAGCCATGGTTTCCACTGCTGATGCAACTCAGCTTCCGGGACCCAGTTCCTCTACCCTCCAGACCAGATCTCCTATCACAAGGGGCATTTCTACATCCATGCCCGACCCATCTACATCTGATGATCTGGTTCTTGAGAGGGGAAGGTTGGAGGCCCTAGGCTGTCCAAGTAGGGCCATCTCCACAATATTAAATGCCAGAAGAACAGGCACCAACAGGGTCTACCAGAGGATTTGGAAAAAGTTTTCAGACTACACCTCTTCCACTGCAGGTTCTTGCAATAACCCAAAGATACATGATATCCTGGGCTTCTTACAATCAGGATTGGATCTCTCATTGTCAGTCAGCTCGCTGCGAGTCCAAATCGCTGTAATCTCTGCCTTTACGGGTGTTTCCTGGGCTAGACACCCTCTTACTCAGTAGTTTTTCAGAGGAGCAATAAGGCTCAGACCTCAGAGCCAAGTTTTTCTAATTGGGATCTTCTCCTTGTCCTGGATTTTTTCTTAGGTAGAGAGTTGGAACATGAAGATCAATCTTCTGTCAAATGACTCTCTCTAATAGTTGTCTTCTTGGTGGCTATAACATTGGCCAAGAGGGTCTCTGAAATCAGCTCTCAGGGATGCAAGGGGCCATTTCTAAACTTTTTAATTCCTATGTTGGGTTCAAACCCCAAAGTGGCATCTGTGTTTCATGACAATCAGGAGATTGCTCTTCCAACGTTCAGATCTACCGAGGATTCCAGTGTTTATCCCTTAGATGTTGGAAAAGCTCTGAGTCAGTATCTTGAAGCTACAGCTTCTTTCCGTCAGACCGACCACCTGCTCGTTCTTTTCACAGGAAGTATAAGGGAATGCGTGCCTCTTCCAGATCTATCGGAGCATGGATTGTTCAGGCCATTCAGTGGGCCTATAAAGTCAAGGGCTTGGCGCCTCCAGAAGCGGTGACTGCTCACTCAGCTAGAAGTGTCTTCATCATGGGCGGCATCACGTCACGTGCCTCCAGAAGTTATTTGCAAGGTGGCCTTGTGGTCTTCAATTAACACGTTCATGGCACACTACTGCGTAGTGGTTTACGCATCTTGTCTGTTGATGGTGCCAATTAAACCTTTTTTCTTTTGTCCAGCACTCTGCCCACCCGGGTGTGTATGGCTAGTTATTTCCCACACGTAGGCTGCCATGGAGTCTGTCAGGAAAACTGAAAATTTATATCAAATACTTACCGTAATTTTCCTTTCCTGATGGACTCCATGGCAGCAGGAGTTCCCTCCCAGTGGCTGGAGTAGGCTAAATTATGGAACACGGCATCTGGCCCAGAGCAAAGATTTATGGGAGAAGGGTCCTATGAGGTATGAGGGGCGGGATTAACCCACACGTAGGCTGCCATGGAGTCCATCAGGAAAGGAAAATTACGGTAAGTATTTGATATAAATTTTCCGTTATATATGTCCTGGTGATTGTAACAATCAGTCAAGCTAGCTAAGGGCTGGACACCTGTGTACAGTGACCATACACGGGGGAGTTTTGGCCTAGCTGTGGGTGTTTGCAAAGTGTACCTTTTTTACCTGTATGATGGCGCACAACGCTGTGCCATTTCGCCTTGGGTTTACCAGGGCGCACATGCATTCACAAGGGCGCCGCTAAAAACTAAACGGTTTATTTTGTTTGACAACTAAGGGTTCGTGCATTCGTAAGAGTGCTGCTATACTCAGTTGTCTGGCAGCCATGTCGTACAAACGTTCGCAGCAGTACCGTTATACTCACTTGTGTTTAAACAGGGCGCATGTGGGTTCGCAAAGACGCCGTTTGGCTCACCAGTTGTTTGCTGGCAGCCATGGCGCATGTGGCTTCGCCACACTGGTGGAATAGCTTTATTTGGCGCACGAAGATTTGCGTCATATGCAAATGTGGCCACGCCCATTCACCGGGACCACGCACGTGCGTATGCACAAAGTTTTGTCGCACAGCCAGCTTATTTAAGCGGTGTACGCCAAGCATGCGGTGCTTCCAAGAGACAGCTGTGGGACAGAGCAGGCTCTAAACCAGACAGTTTAATTTCTCATTACCCGGGTCACGTGAGTCACCAAGTGTTGCTTGACAGGCTAAGGTGCTTAGCAGGATTGTTACATAGGGGCTTGGTGAGCCCTATTAAATGGTCTTCCTTCTAAAGTGTGTTTTTAAATCTACACTCAAGTACTGCCTTTTTGTGGCTAGTAAATGTCACAGTAGTTCCTGATGAACCTAATCTTATCCCTAGTGTTGTATCCCCTGAAACACCAGAGGCTTTCGGGCAATCTAAGCCGCTGCGCCTATCTGGTATGGTGCCTACAGTCAATGCTGCTGACTCACCCTTTATTACTAAGGATGAACTGTTCTCAGCCCTAGCCAGCTTAGAGCACGGGATGGCTGCTATGATTGCAACCATCCCACAGGGTAGCAAGAAGCGTGACAGATCCCCCTCCCCGGAGCCTCCATGCCTGGAGCAGAATTTGGATGGGGAAGAGCTTAAAGCTCAAGATTCTGTGGATGGCCTGGCAGATGGGTCTGCTTCCGAGCAATCTGCACAAGAATATATCCAGCCGGTATCTGCCTCTCAATCACAGAGGCTCTTGATCCTGACTTTTACCGAAATGGTTCGCTCTGCCTTTAAGTTGCCTCTTGCTGAGGTCACTAAGCCTCCCTGGTCCTCTTTGGGATCCCTTGAGGCAACTTCAGGCCACACAGGCTTTCCCCCTACACCCCCTGTTAGAAGAGGCGGTGTATGCTGATTGGGAACATCCTGACAGGATTTTTGTTCCTCCTAAGAGGTTTTCCCTTTCATATCCCATGGATGAAAAGTTCACTAAGAAATGGAGCGTGCCAACCATAGATGCAGCAGTCTCTTCCTTAAACAAGAACTTAACTTGTCCGGTGGATAATGCACGGGGCTTGAAACGCCCTGTTAAAAAAATTGGAGTCATTATTAAAAGCCTTTTTTTCTTTGGCCAGTTCAGCTATTTAGCAAGCTGTTGTAGTGATTGGTATCTGCCAATCCGTAAAGAATCGGATCTGACAGGCCTAACAAGGAGGATAATCGGCCTGAAAATAAGGCAGATATTTCTTGAGCGCTGTGTTTTGCTGTTGATGATGCCTTTTTTAAAGGATTCAATACAGCAGGTTTCTCGTTTTGGTTCTCATGTCTGTACATATGCGCAGACTTTTGTGGCTTAAGAACTGGTCAGCCGAGCTTCCTTGTATGAAGTTATTTCATGGGGAACGTTTATTTGGCGATCATTTGGACAAATATATCCAAAAGATCTCTGGAGAGAAGTTCTCTACTTCCTGTGAAGAAAAGCACTAAACGTCCCTTGTTTAAAACCTCAGGGACTGCTTCCTCAAATGTCTAAGCACCAGGGCGGTTCTGCCGTCAGCAGAGAGCTAGAGCCAGAGGCAAGCCTCAAGGCCAGGGACAGAAAAAGCCCTGGGGCCAAAACTCTTCTAAGCCCAGCACCAAGCCCTCCTTTTGAGGAGATGCCCTCACTCTATCGGGTGGGGGGAAGGCTGCTGCACTTAGCGGAAATTTGGAGAACAATCGTTCAGGACGAGTGGGTCACCTCAACTATATCCCGCGGTTACAAGCTTGATTACAAGCCAGTCTCTCAGTTGCGGGGGGTTCCCCTCAGAGGTTTTTAAGATCCAACATTCCTTCGGATCCTCCAAAAAGAGACTTATTACTTAAAGCACTATATCATTTAGTGCATCAAGGAGTGATTGTAGAGGTTCCTGTACCCGAAAGGGGCATAGAGTTTTACTCAAACTTTTTTACGGTTCAAAAACCAAACTGGGACACAAGGCCCATCTTGAACCTAAGATCCCTGAACCAATATCTACTAATCAAGTCCTTTCGGATGGAGTCTGTCCACTCAGTAGTAGCTTCACTCCAGCTGGGAGACTTTCTAGCCTATATCGATACAAGGATAGGTACCCATCTTTCAACCTCATCAGAGGTTCCTGCGGTTTGCAGTAGAGGAACATCGCTTTTAAGTTTGTGGCTCTACCCTTCGGGCTTGCTACAGCCCCCTGGGTGTTCACAAAGGTCCTAGCACCAGTACTGGGTCTTTTAAGGGCCCAAGGGATTCTGGTGCTCGGGTATCTGGACGACCTCCTGCTCAGAGATCACTCACTACAAGCTCTAGAACAGAGCATAACATGCACAGTGCAGTATTTGGAAAGCTTAGGCTGGATCATAAATACCGAAAAGTCAGACCAGCTCAAAGTCTAAAGTATCTAGGTCTGACCCTAGATGCAGTCCAGGCAAGAGTATCCTTGCCACCCGCAAGGATCTGTGCCCTAAAGACCCAGGTGCGCCAGATAAGGGACACTAGACAACCCTCCATTCGACTCTGTATGAGTCTTCTAGGGAGGATGGTATCCTCATTCGAGGCGGTGTCATATGCCCAGTTCCATTCCAGGTCGCTACAACAAGACATCTTGTTGGCTTGGAACGGGAGAGGAAAAGCTCTGGATTATCCAATGTCCTTCTCTCCTCCGGCACGCGTAAGCCTACGCTGATGGTTACAGGATCACAACCTGCAAAGGGGAAGATCCTTCCCGGTAACTTGGAGAGTACTGACTACAGATGCCAGTCTCAGGCTGGGGAGCGTCCCTAGAGCGGCTCACAGCTCGAGGGAAATGGTCAAGGACAGAACAGATTCTGCCCATCAACATCCTGGAATTACGGGCAGTACATCTGGCCCTACGGTCCTGGACGATGGAGCTTCAGGACTACCCCATCAGGTTCAGTCCGACAATGCCACTGCAGTGGCCTATATAAACCACCAAGGCGGTACCAGGAGTCGTTCAGCTCTAAAGGTGAACCACATACTAGCCTGGGCAGAGGGACATGCGCCAATTATATCGGCAGTCCATATCCCGGGAATAAAGAACTGGAAGGCAGATTATCTCAGCCGCCAGCAGATCTGCCCGTGGGAATGGTCCCTACACCCAGGGGTGTTCCAGGGAATTTTCCTACGTTGGGGATGGCCAGAGGTCGACCTACTGGCATCCCAGGTTCAACAACAAGCTACAGCAGTTTGTCCCGAACAAGGAATCCTTTGGCAATCGGAGCAGATTCTCTGAAAGTTCCATGGAGCCAATACTCCTTGGTTTATGCTTTCCCTCCGATCCCTCTCAAACATTTGTTGTGCAGGATTCGGAAAGAGGGAGTTCCAGTCATTCTGGTGGTACCAGCCTGGCCCAGAAGGCCCTGGTTCCTGGAGATTGTGAGACTGACAATGGACGCTTCCACGTCGCCCCGATCTACTGTCTCAGGGTCCTATATTCCACCCCAATTTACAGTCTCTAAATTTGACGGCATGGCTATTGAAGCCAAGGTGTTAAAGGACCGTGTCATTTCGGGACCAGTAGTGTCTACCCTAGTAAATGCTAGAAAAGCTGTCACTAGGAAGATCTATCGTAAGGTCTGGAAGCCTTGTATTGCTTGGTGTGAAGCCAGAAAATGGCATCCACGGAAATACGTGATTGGGAGAATTCTCTTTTTTACAGTCGGCTGTAGAAATCAAATTGGCTTTGAGTGCAATCAGAGGTCAAGTTTCGGCCCTATCGGTATTCTTCCAAAGGCCTTTAGCCTCCCATTCACTGATCCGAACCTTTATGCAGGGGGCAACTCGATTGCTTCCCCCTATTAGGTCACCTATGTGTCCTTGGTGCTGTCTGTTACAGAAACAACCATTTGAACCTATTAAGGAAATCCCCTTAGACTTTGTCACGCAAGCTAGCCTTCCTGATGGCTATCACCTCGGCTAGGAGGGTATCGGAGTTGGACGTCCTGTCATGCATGGAGCCGTATTTAATCCTTCACCACGACAGGATCGTGTTACGACCTGTTCCATCCTTTTTGCCAAAAGTGGTGTCGGCCTTTCATTTAAATCAGGACATTATTTTGCCTTCATTTTTCTCTCAGCCTCCTTCAGCAGAAGAGAGATGACTGCACTCCTTGGACATTGTCCGGGTAGTCAAGGTTTATTTGTCTAGATCTGCGCAAATACGAGGATCAGACTTTATTTTTATTTTTTTACCAAAGGGACCCAAAAAAGGGCAGGCATCTTCCAAGGCTTTCATTGCCAGTTGGGTCCGTCAATTGGTCATTCAGGCCTATGGTCTGAAATGTAAAGCTCCTCCCTTTAGGGCACAGGTGTCAAACACAAGGCCCGCGGGCCGAATCCGGCCCTCCAGGCCATTTCATGTGGCCCTCACACCTCTCCTGCAGCTGCAGGAGAGCTCCAGCCCTCCTCTGGTCCTACTCCAGACACTTACTTTCTGCTTTTAAGCAATGCATCCAGCTTCTGCCCAGCAGCAGCATAAGGAAAGGGGGGTGCACTGTGATGTAAGGGAGAGTGGGGGGCTCAACTTCTGATGGTGGGGTGGCTCTTGACATCTAATTTAAAGGGGAGGGGATGTGCTGGACATCTAATCTTACAGATATAACCAGCCCCTTTGAGGGCAATTATAATGCTGATGCGGCCCATGATGAAATTGAGTTTGACACCCCTGCTTTAGGGTGACGGCTCATTCTACCAGGGGTGTAGGAACCTCCTGGGCTTTTTGCCATCAGTTATCTGTGGCTCAGATTTGTAAGGCTGCTACCTGGTCTTCAGTGCAAAATTTTATCAAGTGGATGTTCAAGCAGCCAAGGATTTGGCTTTTGGCCGCAGTGTTCTGCGGGCTGCCATTAAAAACTGATTGCTACTGTTTGGCAGGGTGTCTCCCTCCCCTCAAGGCTATTTCTCTGGGACGTCACAGCAGGTAATGAATATTAGCCTGACACTGTGTCCCATTATGTATGAAAAAAGAAAATCAGATTTTCTCTTATCGTCCATGGACTGACACAGCTCTAATACTGAAACATGTGGGTATATGTCCCTGCTCGCAGGAGAAGATCTAGGCAGAATATTAAATGTTAGACACATACATTCTAGAAAAAAACAGAGCTGAACAGCCCTGCCCAGGGGGGCGGTCCCTCCAGACATAACCCTCCTACCTGCAGCTAGCAGCCTCAGTTTTTTTTCTGCCTAGCAGAAGATGTGGCTCTCCTCCTCCAGGAGCCAGTCTCCTGGAAGATTTTAATTTCTTTCTCGTACATCACGGGACACAGAGCGACATAGTCATTACTAATGGGTTATATAGATACCGTCAGGTGCTGGCACTGGCAACTTCCAAAACCGGAAGTACCCTCCCCTATATAAGCCCCTCCCATCCGGGAGCACCTCAGTTTTTTTGCCAGTGTCTAAGGTGTTGGCCAAGAAGAAACATGTGTTTTTCACTGAGCTTGCGTACAGGTTCTTTTGGGCCTCAGTAAGCTATTCCGGATCCGACCAAAAAAGCTTCATAGCTAAACGGTCGGTACCCGGGCCTTGCAGAGAAGAGCAAGGTTTTGCCTGTAATGCTTCTCTTAGGAGAGCTGGACCCTGGGATCCAGAGCTCTGGTCATACCCACGACCAAGATGTTTTCTGTGCAGGGTGCTATACAGGTCCAGGGGAGTGGAATCCTTGGGAACCCGGTCCCTGAAGGTTTGATTACAATGCCTGCCGTGATAGGTGAAGTTTGGGCTTTTGTGGACCAAACAAAGTCCTGCGGCGGGGAACAGGTAAGTGGGGGCCCCCAGGAACTTGGTTCTATTGGGGGACCCCCAAGCCTAATTTGTCTTTCTGTCTGTTACCTAATGGTATTCCCGCAAAATTCTGTGCATGCCTGTAACTACAAAAAAAATGTAATAATTTTTAATGGTGGTCAAGAAAAAAAAAATAAAAAAAAAAAATTTTTTTTTTTATATATTTAATATATTAGACTGCGGTACCTGTGTTTGTCCACTAGAGGCCGCTGTGGAATGTTTTCTTGTCATGTGGACTAGTTTCTTCTCAGCAGAGCAAGTCCAGGCAGATGGTGAGTTCTCTTATGGGAAACTGCTTCCTCTGCCATGTTGCAATGCTCGTCCATCCCCCGGCCTGCGGCAAAGAGGGGCCCTGGCTCTTGTCCCTAGTTTCCATTTTTTCGAAATTAGCGCTGAAGGCGCACGTGGCCGCGCGCGTGCGCGTGCACGCGCCTCTATATATAGAGGTGAGCCGGAAAAGGGGGCGGAGCCTGGGGGATGACGCTCTGTGCGCGCTTCTGCGCATGTGCGGGCGTCCCAGCATGATAAAAATCACAATTTTGTGTGGTGAGCTGGCTATGAAGTACAGAGACAGAGCTGGCAACATTTAAAAAAGGGCATACAGCAAGCGGTTGATACAGGCATCCCCTAGAAAGGCACATTAGTAGACACCAACTGTGATATAGCAGCAATTGTGCTAGACTATTCTCAGTAAAAGTGGTGTATTACGGCTGGAATACCTCAGCTTTAGGCTTAGGAATATGCCGTCCAGAAGCTCCGGAACTGAATCTTCCAGGAAGCGAAGGGGGTCTCATCGGGCTCGGAGGATCTTGGGCATACTTCTGCTGCACCAGTCTCCCCTGAAGTTCAGAGGTAAGTGACCGTAGAGACCCCGCAGGGGTACTTGGTACTGTGGCTGTCCTCAGTTCACCTGCTCCTGTGTATGTAACAGAGGAGGTTTTTTCCTCAGCTCTGGGAGGATTAGAGAGAGATTGTCAACATTGATCGCTGCCTCCCTGTCAGGGAAAGCACGCCCGATCTCCGTCTCCTCCTTCAGAGTGCCTGTTAGCAGAGCAACAGTCCCATACAGGGATCGACCTGCCTGAAGGGGATCAGGATGAGGTTGATTCTGTTATAGAGGAATCAACAGTGGGGGAACCTTTTCTCAGCATCTCAAGCTGAAAGATTATGGGTTCAGTCTCTGACTAACATGGTCCGATCAGCATTTAAAAATGCACCTTGCGGAACCATCAACCACTACTGTATCCTCGTTGGGGTCGCTAGAAGCCCCCAGACTGTCTGTTCTTTTCCACTTCACCCTTTACTGAAAGGGCTCATTTACCAGGATTGGGAACGTCCTGAGAAAATATTTATTCCCCCAAGAGATTTCCGGTGGTCTATCCCATGGAGGATAGGTTCATCAAAAAAAAAAAAAAAAAGAAAAAATGGAAGGTCCCTACAGTGGACGCAGCCATCTCTTGTATGTATAAATCACTGACATGTCCAGTGGATAATGTCCAAATGTTCAAGAACCCAATAGATAAAAGATTGGAGTCCTTATGAAAATCTGCTTCTTTCTACAGCAAGCTTGGTGACACAACCAGCAGTAGCAGCTATTGGGGTCTGCTAAGCAGTGAAGGATCAGTTGAAACAGGTCTTGAGGGACTTGACAGATCAGCAGGCTTTGCCCTAGCTGATCTACCTAGAGCCTTAGGCTTTGCGGTTGACGCCATAAAGGATTCAAGGAATTTGCAAGAGTCCATCAGGCCTCCCGCCTTACGCTGTCTATAGTACATATGCGTAGGCTCCTATGGCTAAAAAACTGGTCTGCTGAAGCTCCCTGTAAAGAATGGCTGGTTAGCGTCCCATTTCATGGTGAACGCTTATTCAGGGAAAACCTGGACAAATATATCCAGAAAATTTCCAGCGGTAAAAATACGCTCTTGCCGGTTAAAAACAGAGTTAGAGGTCCCTCTTTAAGAGGCCTGCTTCTCCAGTCCCTGGGGCATCGGCTGTGTAACAGTTCCGACGGCCTCCTCGGTCAATTCCCGGGGGTAAAAAACAGGGACAATAGCAGGGTAATGAGAAACCCTGGGTCAGGGGAGGTACAAAACCTCCCCCAAAGTTAAATTCATTGAAGCCCCCACTCAGTCGGGTGCGGGGAGGACTCCAGTTGTTCGCAAGAGACCTGGCGGGACACGATCAAAACAGATAGGTGCTCTCCGTAGTATGTTTGGGATACAGTTTGGAGTTAAGACTCTCCTCCTTCCCATTTTTGAGGTCAAACGTGCCAAGGGATCCCCGGAAGAGAGAGTCCCTCCTGTTGGCACTAGAACAACTATTGCTCCAAGGAGTAATTATGGAGGTTCCCCTGGAAGAATGAGGGTTCGGGTTTTACTCAAACCTCTTTACAGTCCCGAAGCAAACGCGGACGGGAGGCCCATATTAATTCTAAAAGGGCTATACAAATTCCTGTATATCAGGACTTTCCAATGGAGTCAATCCGATCGGTGGCCACTGCCCTACAAGGGGAGGATTGGTTAGCCGCGATCGACATCAAAGATGCTTATTTGCGCATTCCCATCTTTCCAGTCCACCAAAAATTTCTACGCTTTGCAGTAGAAGGGCGCCATTTTCAGTTCAGAGCCTTACCCTTCGGTTCGGCCACAGCACCACGAGTGTTTACAAAAATTCTGGCCCTTTATTGGCCAATCTAAGAACACAAGGTGTAATGATGATGGCATATCTAGATGACTTGTTGCTGATAGACCACTCAGTGAAAAAACTAGACGTGGTCGTTCACAAGACAATCAAGTATCTGGAATCTCACGGTTGGATTATCAACCGAGACAAGTCACCCCTAAAAACCAGTCAAAAGTCTGGAATACTTGGGGCTAAGGTTGGATTCAGGCCAGAGAAAAATATTCTTGCCTCGAGGAAAGGTGTTGTCTTTGAAAGATTTGATCCACTTAGTGGGTACAAAAAAGACAGCCGTCCATACGCCTGTATATGAGGCTGCTGGGAAAGATGGTGGCATCATTCGAAGCAGTACCCTACGGTCAATTCCATTCAAGGAATTTGCAAGGGGCCATACTGTCAGCCTGGAACAAAAAAGTTCAGGCCCTAGACTTACAATGTCCTTGTCCCCTTCCGTTCGCAAGAGCCTCCGTTGGTGGTTGGTTCCCCAGAATCTGGAAAAAAGGAAATCCTTCAGTCCGATTTCTTGGAAGGTGGTCACTACAGATGCCAGCCTTATAGGCTGGGGAGCAGTACTGGAGCAATGGTCTCTCCAGGGCACATGGTCGGATGCAGAAAAGGCCCTGCCCATCAATCTCTTGGAGATACGAGCAGCCCGGTATGCCCTAGTAGCATGGACATCCAAACTCCAAGGGTCCCCTGTCAGAATTCAATCAGACAATGCCACAGCAGTGGCATATATCAATCATCAGGGGGGCACCAGGAGTCGTGCAGCCCAGAGGGAAGTAAATTACATCCTGAAATGGGCAGAAAGATATGTCCCAGCCATATCTGCGGTATTTATTCCAGGAGTGGAGAATTGGAAGGCGGACTTTCTAAGTCGCCAGCAATTATGCCCAGAGGAAGGGTCCCTTCACCCCAAGGTTTTCTGGACAATGTCAGCGGTGGGGAACATCGGATGTAGATCTTCTAGCATCCAGATTCAACGCAAAGGTGGACAGGTTTGTCTCTCGGACAAGGGATCCCCTAGCTTGCGGCTCGGATGCCCTAGTGTTCCCTTGGGATCAGTTCAAGCTGATATATGCATTCACACCGCCACAATGGTTACCTCGATGACTCCGCAGAATCAGGGTAGAAAAGGAACCAGTGATTCTGGTGGCTCCAGCGTGGCCCCGAAGAGCGTGGTACGCGGAGATTGTAAAATGTCAGTGGGGAGTCCTTGGTCTCTCCCACGTCGTCCGGACCTGCTTTCGCAAGGACCAATATACCACCCTTCCTTACCAGCCCTAGGTTTGACGGCCTGGCTATTGAAGCCCACATTCTAAAAAAGAGAGGGCTCTCTAATCCTGT
Organism: Rana muscosa; assembly: GCA_029206835.1. NCBI lineage: Eukaryota > Metazoa > Chordata > Amphibia > Anura > Ranidae > Rana > Rana muscosa. Next base: position 48,360,247 of record CM055118.1, read on the forward strand.
GGTATCTACCATGATCAATGCCAGGAAGCCGGTATCCAGGCAGATCTACTATAGAATCTGGAAGGCGTACATCGCGTGGTGTGAGGCCAAGAAATGGCATCCACATAAGTACGTAATAGGTAGGATTCTGGACTTCCTACAGTGGGCTGTAGATAGGAAGCTTGCCTTGAGTACTATCAAGGGTCAGATTTCGGCCTTGTCAATATTTTTTCAAAGGCCCTTGGCTTCGCATTCACTAGTCAAAGCCTTTATACAAGGAGTGATGCGTATTAGTCCTCCGGTTAATATTCCCATATGTCCATGGGATCTAAACTTGGTTCTGTCGGTTCTACAGAAACAACCATTTGAACCATTACATCATATTTCTTTGGTGCTTCTCACCAGGAAATTGATTTTTCTAGTAGCCATTTGTTCGGCTAAAAGAGTGTCGGAATTAGCAGCTATGTCCTGTAAGGAGCCATATCTGGTTATCCATAAGGATAGAGTAGTGTTACGTCCTCATCCAGCCTTTCTTCCTAAGGTGGTATCGAGGTTTCATTTGAACCAAGATGTGGTTCTTCCTTCTTTTTTCCCCAAACCTACTTCGGTAGAGGAAAAGTTATTGCATTCTTTGGATGTAGTAAGAGCAGTTAAAGCTTATCTAAAGGCCACTGCTCAGATTCGCAGAACGGATACTTTGGTTATTCTGCCGGAAGGCCCCAGAGAGGGTCAGGCAGCGTCAAAATCTACTTTAGCCAAGTGGATTCGACAGGTCATAATACAAGCCTATGGCTTGAGAAGGAGACCGCCTCCGTTCAAAGTTAGAGCGCACTCCACGAGAGCAGTTGGAACTTCATGGGCAGTGCATCACCAGGCCTCCCTGGCTCAAATCTGTAAGACCGCAACATGGTCTTCAGTACACACGTTTACTAGGTTCTACCAGGTGGACGTTAGAAGTCAGGAGGATGTCGCCTTTGGGCGCAGTGTGTTGCAGGCCGCAAAAGATCCTCATGTCTGATAGCGCTCAGCTTATATATGGTGTATCCCCCCCCTCATTTGGCATTGCTTTAGGACATCCCATTAGTAATGACTATGTCGCTCTGTGTCCCGTGATGTACGAGAAAGAAAATAGGATTTTTATAACAGCTTACCTGTAAAATCCTTTTCTTGGAGTACATCACGGGACACAGAGCTCCCGCCCCTCTTTGGGGACACTTATTGCTTTGCTACAAAACTGAGGTGCTCCCGGATGGGAGGGGCTTATATAGGGGAGGGTACTTGCGGTTTTGGAAGTTGCCAGTGCCAGCACCTGACGGTATCTATATAACCCATTAGTAATGACTATGTCGCTCTGTGTCCCGTGATGTACTCCAAGAAAAGGATTTTACAGGTAAGCTGTTATAAAAATCCTATTTTTTTTTTTTTTTTTTTTATATTCCTTTTTGAGAATTTTATTTTTGAGTCCTTTAACTGTCAGCTGGGCAACAGGTTAGGTACACTAGTATCCTTGTAGTCTTCCCTGTCCGACCATTGAGCGTGCTGATCCTCACCTTGTGTGCGTGAGACTCAGTTCACGACATGCCCCATGACTCCAGGGGTGGCCGGGTGGCTTTTATGCTCTCGCGGTCCTCACAAGATTGAACAGTACTTGCTGTATCTTTCACGGTGGACCGGGCCAACAGCTACTCAGTACTACTCTGTGATAGGTCTGTCTGAAACACGCCAGTGGGTCCCTTTGGGATGGGTAAGTAGTCTCTCCTGCATCAGGTGAGTACATGCTGGCTGTGTTTCTCTGTATGGGGGGGTTGTTCCCTGTATGCTGCTCTCTGCACCCTAAGCTGGCGCTGAGCTGTGTGGGGGTACCTGGGGGTCACTCTGGCCTGGCGGGGGGGCGCTCATGTCTGTGTGCTGGGGCTGAGAAAATGTGGGGTGTTTGGAGATGCCATTAGGCGCTTTGGCTGTAATTTTGCTGCGCTCGGCGGCCATCTTGCCGCAGATCAATGGCGCAGTATTACACGCGGCCGGCGGCTATTTTCTTGAAGCCGCTGCACTTTTACGTTAGTTTTTGGCCTCTATCGCCTCTGCTGTGGCGCGAATCTCCTCACTTTCCTCAGGCTTCACTCGCGCTGGCAGTGCGGTGCATACAGCGGAGCTGAGCGGTCCTCTGAAGGGTTGGTGGGGCCTCTGGGTGTCCCCTCCTCAGTCAGTGCAGCCAGTGGGTGGACTGTTTATTCACTTTCTTGTGCATAAGGTCTCAGAGGGTGGCGAATATGGATTCTGGTTCACCTGCTTCAGAGGCAACTGCACCTGCTGTCTAGTGGTGCAACGGATCGTCATTGATCCGTGATCCGCACGGATCAATGACTTCGGATCGGCACACACGTGATCCGCGGCGCGCCGCAGGATGGCAGAGCAGTAAAACACCCATTGAAACTGTCTCTGCTCACACACAGCCCCGCCTCCTCCTAACCCCATGCTGTGATAGACCGAATGCGGGTCCAATGCTGGGATGTTTTCTGTCTATCACAGCGTGTGTGTGTGTGTGTGTGTGTGTGTGTGTATATATATATATATAAATTAGTGTGTGTGTATATGTATATATATGTGTAAATGAGAAAACATTTATTGTTTATTGCTCACTAAATACATGGTGGTGATTAATTAACTTTCTAATTGTAAAGAAAAAAGATATACAGACTTATTAGTGGACAAGAAAAAAAAATAATAATAATAATAATGAGCTCCAGCTAAGGGGACTGGAGCTTGAATGAAAAAATTTATTAATAAAAATAGGAGTTGAAATAAATATGGGATTGTGAAAAGTGTGTGTGTGTGTGTGTGTGTGTGTGTGTGTGTGTGTGTGTGTGTATGTATAATTGATGAATAGAAATTATTTTAATATGTGAACACACAAAAGAGGGGGGGAAAAAGATTAATGGTGTTTATGAATAATTGAAACTCATGCAATATATCAGCATAAAGTTTAATAAAAATAATAAAATGGGCCAGAAAGTCGAAAAAACATCTCCCATAAATTGCAAGTGCATATGGAGAAAATCCAGAGACAGAAACAAATGTTTACTTAATAAATTAATAGACATAAAATGGTAGAGCATAAGTGCAAAAAGTAAAGTAAACATAATAAAAGGTGCAAATTGTCTATATATATATATATATATATATATATATATATATAAAAAAAAAAATAGACAAGCAACAAAGTGTTACCTTGTATCAGTGGATGGATAGCATCAGGTCGCCTCTCAGTCACTTTGACTGATCTGAAGCCAGAGCTGCCGGCTTATGAGTGAACACCACTCAGCCGGCGTCTGACGTCACCGGCGGAGTGAAGACGTGATGGTGTCTATGTGCATGCGCCCGAGTCAAAGTCCTGACTACAAGATCCAGAAGGCCAAGTGACTGGATGAGGGAGGTTGGTCTTGCGCAATGACAAATAGGAAAAGGCATATATATAAGTTTATTGCAATTTTTGTGTTTTTGTTTATTTTATTTTTTTAACCAAAAATATGTAGAAGAATACATATCGGCCTAAACTGAAGAAAACAAACTTGTCCTTTTGTTTATAGCGCAGGAAATAAAAACCGCAGAGGTGATCAAATACCACCAAAAGAAAGCTCTATTTGTGGGGAAAAAATTATAAACATTTCATTTGGGTACAGTGTTGCAATTGTCATTCAAAATGTGACCGCGCTGAAAAATGGCTTGGGCAGGAAGGGGGTTTAAGTGCCCTGTATTGAGGTGGTTAACCAGAGGTAACATTTTCCCATAAGAAGTTCTAAAAAATTTTTGTGCCTGGAGTTCTTTTTTTTAATTTTTTTTTATTTTTTTGGATATGAGCTTATGTAGAATACTAAATTCAAAAAATGCAGCGCTACAGTGCAATAACAAATAAAAGTCCAACAATTGAAGGCAATCAACATTGGATGAAGGTAGAAATGAGATGAAACCGCCACCAAGCTTCAGTGTGCAAAAACAGAAAATGAAGGCACACCTCTGATGATATCCACATAGGATGAAACATGTCAGGCTGACCGATGCAAGCACGCTGAGAGCCGCCGAATTGTTTTATATGCCTTGATGTTACCTGCTATTTGTAAGTAGACTACAATAAATGCTTATGTTTTTTACCTTACGGGCTTCACTATGCTGCCTCATTTTTCTCTCATTGGGTAAAACTTCTGGCTGAGATTTGCACAGCTCCACATCTATACTCTGGAAATTGCCTTGACATTAGTGATGTTGGTCTTCCCTATGATCGAACCATCTGATTTGGAGTGTCCTTCCCTCAACGTCTGACCCTCTGCATCATTTGATTACATTGCTTGTTATTTTCCACTTTCTGGTAAGCAGATTGTGAGCACGTTGGTGTGGTGTGCCTTCATTTTCTGTTTTTGCACACTGAAGCTTGGTGGCGGTTTCATCTCATTTCTACCTTCATCCAATGTTGATTGCCTTCAATTGTTGGACTTTTATTTGTTATTGCACTGTAGCGCTGCATTTTTTGAATTTATTATTTGTGTTTGCCATCAACAGACTGTGACAGCTGCTACTCACCTTTCATACACGGATAGCGCAGATATTTTCACCTTTTTTAAAATTATGTATAATACTGTGATCTTAGAAAATTTCTGTTCTTCCTCCCCTGTTGCACACCATTGAACTGTGCTGAGACTACTTTTCAAAACATAGCCCAGCGCAGGTGATGTGATGAACCCTTAGGGTAATTTTTTTCAGCGTTTTGTTTGTTGTATCCTTTTCTACAGATTAACACATGGTTGAAGAAAATGTTTGGTGACAAAGCACTGCCACCCTACGAGGTGAACACACGGACGGTGGAGATCTTGTGTCAGTTAGCAGAGTGGAATGGGGCTCGAGATAAAGATCTAACCCTTGTCATTGAGGATCAGAAAGTGAAAACAGCAGAAATAAAAGCTGAAGGTGATTTCATCCTTCTTTTTTTTTTCTCTTTTAACCGCTTTCTGTCTGGCTCACGACTATATACGTCGGCAGAATGGCACGGACAGGCAAATCGACATATATTTACATCACTTTGAATTTGCCGCTGTGTCTGTGTGAGCTCCGTGACCGTGCCCGCGGGACTCTGTCCGCCGGTGTCCCGCGATCGGGTCACAGAGCTGCAAAACGGGGAGAGGCAAGTGTAAACAAGCATCTCCCCGTTCTGCCTAGTGACACTGTCACTGATCGTATGCTCCCTCTCATCGGGAGCAGCGATTAGTGACATGCCACGCCCCTTAACAGAATCACTCCCTAGGACACACTTAACCCCTTCCTAGCCCCCTAGTGGTTAACCCCTTCACTGCCAGTCACATTTACACAGTAATCAAGGCATTTTTATAGCACTGATCGCTTTATAAATGTGGTGCCAAAAGTGTCCGATGTGTCCGCCATAATGTCACAGTCATAATAAAAATCGCTGATCGCCGCCATTACTAGTTAAAAAAAAAATTATTATTTAATAAAAATGCCATAAGACTATTCCCTATTTTGTAGATGCTATAACTTTTGCGCAAACAATGAAACACTTATTGCGATTTATTTATTTTTTTACCAAAAATATGTAGAAGACATATCGGTCTAAACTGAGGGAAAAAAAAAAAATATTTTTTTGGGGATATTTATTATAGCAAAAAGTAAAAAATATTGCTTCTTTTTATTTTTATTTTTTTTAAATTGTCGCTCTATTTTTGTTAGCGCAAAAAAATAGGATTTTTATAACAGCTTACCTGTAAAATCCTTTTCTTGGAGTACATCACGGGACACAGAGCGACATAGTCATTACTATATGGGTTATATAGATACCTTCAGGTGCTGGCACTGGCAACTTCCAAAACCGGAAGTACCCTCCCCTATATAAGCCCCTCCCATCCGGGAGTACCTCAGTTTTGTAGCAAAGCAATAAGTGTCCCTAAAAGAGGGGTGGGAGCTCTGTGTCCCGTGATGTACTCCAAGAAAAGTATTTTACAGGTAAGCTGTTATAAAAATCCTATTTTCTTTCTCGTACATCACGGGACACAGAGCGACATAGTCATTACTATGTGGGACGTCCCAAAGCAATGCCAAATGAGGGGGGGGGGTACACCATACATAAGCTGGGCGCTATCAGACATGAGGATCTTTTGCGGCCTGCAACACACTGCGCCCAAAGGCGACATCCTCCTGACTTCCAACGTCCACCTGGTAGAACCTAGTAAACGTGTGTACTGAAGACCATGTTGCGGCCTTACAGATTTGAGCCAGGGAGGCCTGGTGATGCACTGCCCATGAAGTTCCAACTGCTCTCGTGGAGTGCGCCCTAACTTTGAATGGAGGCGGTCTCCTTCTCAAGCCATAGGCTTGCATTATGACCTGTCGAATCCACTTGGCTAAAGTAGATTTTGACGCTGCCTGACCCTTTCTGGGGCCTTCCGGCAGAATAAACAAAGTATCCGTTCTACGAATCTGAGCAGTGGCTTTTAGATAAGCTTTAACTGCTCTTACTACATCCAAAGAATGTAATAACTTTTCCTCTACCGAGCTAGGTTTGGGGAAAAAGGAAGGAAGAACCACATCTTGGTTCAAATGAAACCTCGATACCACCTTAGGAAGAAAGGCTGGATGAGGACGTAACACTACTCTGTCCTTATGGATAACCAGATATGGCTCCTTACAGGACATAGCGGCCAATTCCGACACTCTTTTAGCCGAACATATGGCTACTAAAAAAATCAATTTCCTGGTGAGAAGAACCAAGGAAATGTGCTGTAATGGTTCAAATGGTTGTTTCTATAGAACCAGGTTTAGGTCCCATGGACATATGGGAATTTTAACCGGAGGGCTAATACGCATCACTCCTTGTGTAAAAGTTTTGACTACATAGTTACATAGTTACATAGTTAGTCAGGTTGAAAAAAGACACAAGTCCATCCAGTTCAACCGTAAAAAAAAAATAAAAAAAAATAAAAATAAACATATATCGTACAATCCCATATACCCAATTCTACAGTATACCCACAGTTGATCCAGAGGAAGGCAAAAAAAAACCAGAAGAGCATGATCCAATTTGCTACAGCAGGGGAAAAAATTCCTTCCTGATCCCCCGAGAGGCAATCGGATATTCCCTGGATCAACTTTACCTATAAATGTCAGTACCCAGTTATATTATGTACATTTAAGAAAGAATCCAGGCCCTTCTTAAAGCAATCTACTGAGCTGGCCAGAACCACCTCTGCAGGGAGTCTATTCCACATTTTCACAGCTCTTAGTGTGAAAAAACCTTTCCTTATTTGGAGGTGAAATCTCTTTTCCTCTAGACGCAAAGAGTGCCCCCTTGTCCTTTGTGTTGACCGTAAAGTGAATAACTGAACACCAAGTTCACTATATGGACCCCTTATATATTTGTACATGTTGATCATATCCCCCCTTAATCTCCTCTTCTCAAGAGAGAATAAATTCAGTTCCTCTAATCTCTCCTCATAGCTGAGCTCCTCCATGCCTCTTATCAGTTTGGTTGCCCTTCTCTGCACTTTCTCCAGTTCCCCAATATCCTTTTTGAGAACTGGGGCCCAAAACTGAACTGCATATTCCAGATGAGGTCTTACTAATTTGAACAGGGGCAAAATGATATCTCTCTCTCTGGAGACCATACCTCTCTTAATACAAGAAAGGACTTTGCTCGCTTTGGAAACCGCAGCTTGGCATTGTATGCCATTATTGAGCTTATGATCTACCAAAACCCCCAGATCCTTCTCCACTACGGATCCCCCCAGTTGTACTCCCCCTAGTATGTATGATGCATTCATATTATTAGCCCCCAAGTGCATAACTTTACATTTATCAACATTAAACCTCATCTGCCACATAGTCGCCCAATTAAACAGAGCATTGAGGTCGGCTTGTAAATTGGCGACATCCTGTAAGGACGTTATTCCACTGCATAGCTTGGTGTCATCTGCAAAGACAGAAATGTTACTTTTGATCTCAGACCCAATATCATTTATAAAGATATTAAAAAGTAAGGGTCCCAGCACTGAACCTTGGGGTACACCACTGATAACCTTGGACCATTCAGAGTAAGAATCATTAACTACTACTCTCTGAATTCTGTCTTTTAGCCAGTTTTCTATCCATTTACAAACTGATATTTCCAATCCTGTAGACTTTACCTTACACATGAGCCGTGTGTGGGGAACTGTATCAAACGCTTTTGCAAAATCCAAGTATACCACGTCCACTGCCACCCCTCTGTCCAAGGTCTTACTTACCTCCTTCATAAAAAGAAATCAGGTTTGTTTGACAACTTCTGTCTTTCATGAATCCATGCTGTCTGTTGCTTAAATAGTTGTTTTTTTCCAGCAAGAACTCATCTATGTGGTCTTTTATTAATCTCTCCAGTATTTTCCCAACTATAGAAGTTAAACTAACAGGTCTATAGTTACTTGGTAAAGACTTAATTCCCTTTTTAAATATAGGCACCACATTGGCCCTGCGCCAATCCAGTGGTACTATTCCTGTCATTAATGAGTCCCTAAAAATTAAATACAATGGCTTTGAAATTACAGAGCTCAATTCTTTTAGGATCCGTGGGTGTATGCCATCTGGTCTAGGTGCTTTATCCACCTTTATTCCATCTAAATATTTCTGGACCATATCACTTTTGAGCCATTGTGGATTTGGGGCTGTGTCACTACCACCCCCATTTTGGACATGAGCTCCCCCATGCTCGTTTGTATACACAGAACTGAAGAAAGTATTTAATAAATTAGCCTTCTCTTTGTCCCCAGTCACCCACTCTAGATTATTTTGTAAAGGGCCTACATGCTCAGACTTGACCTTTTTACTATTAATATATTTGAAGAATATTAGACTAGTGAATGCGAAGCCAGGGGCCTTTGAAAAAATATTGACAAGGCCGAAATCTGACCCTTGATAGTACTCAAGGCAAACTTCCTATCTACAGCCCACTGTAGGAAGTCCAGAATCCTACCTATTACGTACTTACGTGGATGCCATTTCTTGGCCTCAAACCACGCGATGTACGCCTTCCAGATTCTATAGTAAATCTGCCTGGATACCGGCTTCCTGGCATTGATCATGGTAGATACCACAGGATTAGAGAGACCTCTCTTTTTTAGAATGTGGGCTTCAATAGCCAGGCCGTCAAACCTAGGGCTAGTAAGGAAGGGTGGTATATCGGTCCTTGTGAAAGCAGGTCCGGACGATGTGGAAGGGTCCAAGGGCTCCCCACAGACATTTTTACAATCTCTGCGTACCATGCTCTTCGGGGCCACGCTGGAGCACCGCTTCGAATGATGCCACCATTTTTCCCAGCAGCCTCATGCACAGGCGTATGGACGGCTATCTTTTTGTACCCACCAGGTGGATCAAATCTCTCAGAGAAGACACTTTTTTTTTCTTGAGGCAAGAAAATTTTCCTCTGGTCTGAATCCAGCCTTAGCCCCAAGTATTCCAGACTTTTGACTGGTTTTAGGGCTGACTTGTCTCGGTTGATGATCCAACCGTGAGATTCCAGATACTTGCTTGTCTCGTGAACAACCATTTCTAGTTTTTCCACTGAGTGGTCCATCAGCAACAAGTCTTCTAGATATGCCATTATCGTCACACCTCGTGTTCTTAGATTGGCCAATAGTGGGGCCAGAATTTTTGCGAACACTCGTGGTGCTGTGGCCAGACCGAAGGGTAAGGCTCTGAATTGAAAATGGCGCCCTTCTACTGCAAAGCGTAGAAATTTTTGGTGGACTGGAAAGATGGGAATGTGCAAATAAGCATCTTTGATGTCGATCGAGGCTAACCATTCCTCCCCTTGTAGGGCAGTGGCCACCGATCGGATCGACTCCATCCGGAAAGTCCTGATATGTAGGAATTTGTTTAGCCCTTTTAGATTTAATATGGGCCTTACGTCCCCGTTTGGCTTCGGGACTGTAAAGAGGTTTGAGTAAAACCCGAACCCGCATTCTTCCAGGGGAACCTCCATAATTACTACTTGGAGCAATAGTTGTTCTAGTGCCGACAGGAGGGATCCTCTCTTCCGGGGATCTCTTGGCACGTTTGACCACATAAAATGGGAAGGAGGAGAGTCTCTTAACTCCAGCTTGTATCCCAGACTTACTGCGGAGAGCACCCATCTGTCTCTGATCGTGTCCCGCCAGGTCTCTGCGAACAACTGAAGTCTTCCCCCCCCCCACCCGATTGAGTGGGGGCAACCCTTCATAAATTTGACTTGGGGGGGGGGGGGGGGAGGTTTTGTACCTCTCCTGACCCAGGGTTTTTTGTTACCCTGTGATTGTCCCTGATTCTTACCCCCGGGATTTGACCGAGGAGGCCGTCGGAACTGCTTCACAGCAGATGTCCCAGGGACTGGAGAGGCAGGCCTCTTAAAAGAGGGACCTCTAAATCTGTTTTTAAGCGGCAAGAGTGTACTTTTACCGCTGGAAATTTTCTGGATATATTTGTCCAGGTCTTCCCCGAATAAGCGTTCACCATGAAATGGGAAGCCAACCAGCAATTTTTTACAGGGAGCTTCAGCAGACCAGTTCTTGAGCCATAGAAGCCTACGCATATGTACTACAGACAGCGTAAGGCGGGAGGCCTGATGGATTGAATCCTTGATGGCGTCAACCGCAAAGCAATAAGGCTCTAGGCAGATCAGCTAGGGCAAGGGCCTGCTGATCCGGCAAGTCCCTTAAGACCTGTTTTAACTGATCCTTCACCGCTTGGCAGACCCCAATAGCTGCTACTGCTGGTTGTGTCACCAAGCTTGCTGTAGTAAAAGCAGATTTTAATAAGGACTCCAATTTTTTTATCTATTGGGTCCTTGAACATTTGAACATTATCTACTGGACATGTCAGTGATTTGTTCAGAGATGTCTGCGTCCACTGTAGGCACCCTCCATTTTCGGATGAACTTGTCCTCCATGGGATAGACCACCGGAAATCTCTTAGGGGGAGTAAATATTTTATCAGGATGTTCCCAATCCTGGTAAATGAGTCCTTCCAGTAAAGGATGGATTGGAAAGGAACAAACAGTCTGGGGAGCTTTTAGCGACCCCAACGAGGAGACAGAAGTGGTTGATGGTTCCGCAAGGGGCATTTTAAATGCTGATCGGACCATATCAGTCAGGGACTGAACCCATAATCTTTCAGCATGTGATGCTGAAAATGGCTCTTCCACTGTTGATTCCTCTAGAACAGAATCAACCTCATCCTGATCCCCTTCAGGTAGGTCAATCCCTGTATGGGACTGTTGCTCCGCTAACAGGTACTCTGAGGGAGGAGACGGAGATCGGGCGCGCTTTCCCTCTGACAGGGAAGCAGCGATCAATGTTGTCAATCTCTCTTCCAGTCCTCCCAGAGCTGAGGAAAAAACCTCCTCTGTTACATACACAGGAGCAGGTGAACAGAGGACAGCCACAGTACCAGGTACTCCTGAGGGTTCTCTACGGGCACCAACCTCTGATTTTTCAGGGGAGACTGGTGCAGCCAAAGCATGCCCAAGATCCTCAGAGCCCGACGGAGACCCCCTTTGCTTCCTGGGAGTCTTAGTCCCGGAGACTTTGGACGGCATATTCCTAAGCCCAAAGCTGAGGTATTCCAGCCGTAATACACCACTTACTGAAAATAGTCTAGCACAATTGCTGCTATATAAACAGTTGGTGTCTACTAATGTGCCTTTCTATGGGGATGCCTGCATCAACCGCCTGCTGTATGCCTTTTTTAAATGTTACCAGCTCCGTCTCTGCACTCCATAGCCAGCTCACAACAAATAATTGTGCCTTTTGACATGCTGGGACGCCCGCACATGCGCAGAAGCGCTGCGGTGCGCACAGAGCGTCATCCGCCAAGCTCCGCCCCCTTTTCAAGCTTGCCTCTATATATAGAGGCGCGTGCACGCGCACCTTCGGCGCTTCTTTTGAAAAAGACTAGGGAGAGGAGCCAGGGTCCCTGTTTGCAGCAGGGCCCAGGGATGGACGAGCATTGCAACATGACAGAGGAAGCAGTTTCCCTAAAGAGAACTCACCATCTGCCTGGACTTGACCTCAGAAGGAAACAGTCCACAGAAAAAAACGACGTTCCACAGCGGCCTCTAGTGGTTTAACACAGGTACCGCGGTTTGTCCATTTTTTTTTTTTTTCTTGACCACCATAAAAAAAAAAAAAAATTACATTTTCTAGCAGTTTCAGGCATGCACAGATATTTAGCGGGAATACCGTTGGGTAACAGGCAGAAAGACATATTAGGCTTGGGGGTCCCCTCAATAGAACCAAGTTCCTGAGGGGCCCCCACTTACCTTTTCCCCGCCGCAGGACTCTGTTTGGTCCACAGGAGCCCAAACTTCACCTCTCACGGCAGGCATTGTACGTAGACCTTCAGGGACCGGGTTCCCAAGGATTCCACTCCCCTGGACCTGTATAGCACCCTGCACAGAAAACATCTTGGTCATGGGCATGACCAGAGCTCTGGATCCCAGGGTCCAGCCCTCCTAAGAGAGGCATTACAGGCAAAACCTTGCTCTTCTCTGCAAGGCCCGGGTACCGACCGTTTAGCTATGAAGCTTTTTTGGTCGGATCTGGAATAGCTTGCTGAGGCCCAAAAGAACCTGTACACAAGCCCAGATGAAAAAAAAAAACATGTTAACCTTTGGCCAACACCTTAGACACTGGCAAAAAACTGAGGTACTCCCGGATGGGAGAGGCTTATATAGGGGAGGGTACTTCCGGTTTTGGAAGTTGCCAGTGCCAGCACCTGAAGGTATCTATATAACCCACATAGTAATGACTGTCGCTCTGTGTCCCGTGATGTACGAGAAAGAAAGAGATAAAAACCGCAGAGGTGATCAAATACCACCAAAAGAAAGCTCTGTTTGTGGGAATAAAAGGACATCTATTTTGTTTGGGAGCCACTTCGCACGACTGCACAATTGTCAGTTAACCACTTAAGCCCCGGACCATTTCGGGCCATTAGGACCAGGCCTGTTTTGGGGATTCGGCACTGCGCTGCTTTAACTGTAAATTGTGCGGACATGCAATGTTGTACCCAAATGAAATTTGCGTCCTTTTCTTCCCACAAATAGAGCTTTCTTTTAATGGTATTTGATTGCCTCTGCGATTTTTATTTTTTGCGATATAAACAGAAAAAGACCGAAAATTTTGAAAAAAAATGATATTTTCTACTTTTTGTTATAAGAAAAATCGAATAAACTCAATTTTAGTCATACATTTAGGCCAAAATGTATTCAGCCACATGTCTTTAGTAAAAAAAATGTCAATAAGCGTATATTTATTGGTTTGCGCAAAAGTTATAGCGTTTACAAACTAAGGGTACATTTTCTGAAATTTACACAGCTTTAAATTTATGACTGCCTATCTCATTTCTTGAGGTGCTAAAATGGCAGGGCAGTACAAAACCCCCCCAAATGACCCCATTTTGGAAAGTAGACACCCCAAGGAAATTGCTGAGAGGCATGTTGAGCCCATTGAATATTTTTTTTTTTTGTCCCAAGTGATTGAATAATGACAAAAAAAAATAAAAAATTACAAAAAGTTGTCGCTAAATGATATATTGCTCACACATGCCATGGTTATATGTGAAATTACACTCCTAAATACATTCTGCTGCTTCTCCTGAGTACGGGGATACCACATGTGTGGGACTTTTTGGGAGCCTAGCTGCGTACGGGACCCCAAAAACCAAGCACCGCCTTCAAGGTTTCTAAGGGCATAAATTTTTGATTTCACTCCTCACTACCTATCAGTTTTGAAGGCCATAAAATGTCAAAATAGCCCAAAACCCCCACAAATGACCCCATTTTGGAAAGTAGACACCCCAAGCTATTTGCTGAGAGGCATGGTGAGTATTTTACAGCTCTCATTTGTTTTTGAAAATTAAGAAAGACATTTTTCTTTTTTTACATTTTCAAAACTTTGTGACAAAAAGCGAGATCTGCAAAATACTCAACATACCTCTCAGCAAATAGCTTGGGGTGTCTACTTTCCAAAATGGGGTCATTTGGGGGGGTTTGTGCCATCTGGGCATTCCATGGCCTCCGAAACTGTGATAGGCAGTGAGGAGTGAAATCAAAAATTTACACCCATAGAAATCCTGAAGGCGGTGCTTGGTTTTTGGGGTCCCGTACGCGACTAGGCTCCCAAAAAGTCCCACACATGTGGTATCCCCGTACTCAGGAGAAGCAACAGAATGTATTTTGGGGTGTAATTCCACATATGCCCATGGCATGTTTGAGCAATATATAATTTAGTGACAACTTTTTGTACCTTTTTTTTTTTTTTTTGGTCATTATTCAATCACTTGGGACAAAAAAAAAAAATATTCAATGGGCTCAACATGCCTCTCAGCAAATAGCTTGAGGTGTCTACTTTACAAAATGGGGTCATTTGGGGGGGTTTTGAACTGTCCTGGCATTTTATGCACAACATTAGGAAGCTTATGTCACATCATCCACTCTTCTAACCACTTGAAGACAAAGCCCTTTCTGCCACTTTTTGTTTACATGAAAAAAAAAATTTTTTTGCAAGAAAATTATGTTGAACCCCCAAACATTATATATTTTTTTAAAGCAAAGGCCCTACAGATTAAAATAGTGGGTGTTGCATTTTTTTTTCCACACAGTATTTGCGCAGCGATTTTTCAAACGCATTTTTTGGGGGAAAAACACACTTTTCTTTCTCGTACATCACGGGACACTGAGCGACATAGTCATTACTAATGGGTTATATAGATACCGTCAGGTGCTGGCACTGGCAACTTCCAAAACCGGAAGTACCCTCCCCTATATAAGCCCCTCCCATCCGGGAGCACCTCAGTTTTTTTGCCAGTGTCTAAGGTGTTGGCCAAGAAGCTCTTGCCGGTTAAAAACAGAGTTAGAGATCCCTCTTTAAGAGGCCTGCTTCTCCAGTCCCTGGGGCATCGGCTGTGTAACAGTTCCGACGGCCTCCTCGGTCAATTCCCGGGGGTAAAAAACAGGGACAATAGCAGGGTAATGAGAAACCCTGGGTCAGGGGAGGTACAAAACCTCCCCCAAAGTTAAATTCATTGAAGGGTTGCCCCCACTCAGTCGGGTGGGGGGAGGACTCCAGTTGTTCACAAGAGACCTGGCGGGACGCGATCAAGACAGATAGGTGCTCTCCGCAGTATGTTTGGGATACAGATTGGAGTTAAGAGACTCTCCTCCTTCCCATTTTTGAGGTCAAACGTGCCAAGGGATCCCCGGAAGAGAGAGTCCCTCCTGTTGGCACTAGAACAACTATTGCTCCAATGAGTAATTATGGAGGTTCCCCTGGAAGAATGAGGGTTCGGGTTTTACTCAAACCTCTCTACAGTCCCGAAGCAAACGCGGACGGGAGGCCCATATTAATTCTAAAAGGGCTATACAAATTCCTGTATATCAGGACTTTCCGATGAAGTCGATCCGATCGGTGGCCACTGCCCTACAAGGGGAGGATTGGTTAGCCGCGATCGACATCAAAGATGCTTATTTGCACATTCCCATCTTTCCAGTCTACCAAAAGTTTCTACGCTTTGCAGTAGAAGGGCGCCATTTTCAGTTCAGAGCCTTACCCTTCGGTTTGGCCACAGCACCACGAGTGTTTACAAAAATTCTGGCCCTTTATTGGCCAATCTAAGAACACAAGGTGTAATGATAATGGCATATCTAGATGACTTGTTGCTGATAGACCACTCAGTGAAAAAACTAGACGTGGTCGTTCACAAGACAATCAAGTATCTGGAATCTCACGGTTGGATTATCAACCGAGAAAAGTCAGCCCTAAAAACCAGTCAAAAGTCTGGAATACTTGGGGCTAAGGTTGGGTTCAGGCCAGAGAAAAATATTCTTGCCTCGAGGAAAGGTGTTGTCTTTGAAAGATTTGATCCACTTAGTGGGTACAAAAAAGACAGCCGTCCATACGCCTGTGCATAAGGCTGCTGGGAAAAATGGTGGCATCATTCGAAGCAGTACCCTACGGTCAATTCCATTCAAGGAATTTGCAGGGGGCCATACTGTCAGCCTGGAACAAAAAAGTTCAGGCCCTAGACTTACAATGTCCTTGTCCCCTTCCGTTCGCAAGAGCCTCCGTTAGTGGTTGGTTCCCCAGAATCTGGAAAAAGGGAAATCCTTCAGTCTGATTTCTTGGAAGGTGGTCACTACAGATGCCAGCCTTATAGGCTGGGGAGCAGTACTGGAGCAATAGTCTCTCCAGGGCAGATGGTCGGATGCAGAAAAGGCCCTGCCCATCAATCTTTTAGAGATACGAGCAGCCCGGTATGCCCTAGTAGCATGGACATCCAAACTCCAAGGGTCCCCTGTCAGAATTCAATCAGACAATGCCACAGCAGTGGCATATATCAATCATCAGGGGGGCACCAGGAGTCGTGCAGCCCAGAGGGAAGTAAATTACATCCTGAAATGGGCAGAAAAATATGTCCCAGCCATATCTGCGGTATTCATTCCAGGAGTGGAGAATTGGAAGGCGGACTTTCTAAGTCGCCAGCAATTATGCCCAGAGGAAGGGTCCCTTCACCCCGAGGTTTTCTGGACAATATGTCAGCGGTGGGGAACATCGGATGTAGATCTTCTAGCATCCAGATTCAACGCAAAGGGGGACAGGTTTGTCTCTCGGACAAGGGATCCCCTAGCTTGCGGCTCGGATGCCCTAGTGTTCCCTTGGGATCAGTTCAAGCTGATATATGCATTCACACCGCCACAATGGTTACCTCGATTACTCCGCAGAATCAGGGTAGAAAAGAAACCAGTGATTCCGGTGGCTCCAGCGTGGCCCCGAAGAGCGTGGTACGCGGAGATTGTAAAATGTCAGTGGGGAGTCCTTGGACTCTCCCACGTCGTCCGGACCTGCTTTCGCAAGGACCGATATACCACCCTTCCTTACCAGCCCTAGGTTTGACGGCCTGGCTATGGAAGCCCACATTCTAAAAAAGAGAGGGCTCTCTAATCCTGTGGTATCTACCATGATCAATGCCAGGAAGCCGGTATCCAGGCAGATCTAATATAGAATCTGGAAGGTGTACATCGCGTGGTGTGAGGCCAAGAAATGGCATCCACATAAGTACGTAATAGGTAGGATTCTGGACTTCCTACAATGGGCTGTAGATAGGAAGCTTGCCTTGAGTACTATCAAGGGTCAGATTTCGGCCTTGTCAATATTTTTTCAAAGGCCCTTGGCTTCGCATTCACTAGTCAAAGCCTTTATACAAGGAGTGATGCGTATTAGTCCTCCGGTTAATATTCCCATATGTCCATGGGATCTAAACTTGGTTCTGTCGGTTTTACAGAAACAACCATTTGAACCATTACAGCATATTTCTTTGGTTCTTCTCACCAGGAAATTGATTTTTCTAGTAGCCATTTGTTCGGCTAAAAGAGTGTCGGAATTAGCAGCTATGTCCTGTAAAGAGCCATATCTGGTTATTCATAAGGACAAAGTAGTGTTACGTCCTCATCCAGCCTTTCTTCCTAAGGTGGTATCGAGGTTTCATTTGAACCAAGATGTGGTTCTTCCTTCTTTTTTCCCCAAACCTACTTCGGTAGAGGAAAAGTTATTGCATTCTTTGGATGTAGTAAGAGCAGTTAAAGCTTATCTAAAAGCCACTGCTCAGATTCGCAGAACGGATACTTTGTTTATTCTGCCGGAAGGCCCCAGAAAGGGTCAGGCAGCGTCAAAATCTACTTTAGCCAAGTGGATTCGACAGGTCATAATACAAGCCTATGGCTTGAGAAGGAGACCGCCTCCGTTCAAAGTTAGAGCGCACTCCACGAGAGCAGTTGGAACTTCATGGGCAGTGCATCACCAGGCCTCCCTGGCTCAAATCTGTAAGGCCGCAACATGGTCTTCAGTACACACGTTTACTAGGTTCTACCAGGTGGACGTTAGAAGTCAGGAGGATGTCGCCTTTGGGCGCAGTGTGTTGCAGGCCGCAAAAGATCCTCATGTCTGATAGCGCTCAGCTTATATATGGTGTATCCCCCCCCTCATTGGGCATTGCTTTAGGACATCCCATTAGTAATGACTATGTCGCTCTGTGTCCCGTGATGTACGAGAAAGAAAATAGGATTTTTATAACAGCTTACCTGTAAAATCCTTTTCTTGGGAGTACATCACGGGACACAGAGCTCCCGCCCCTCTTTGGGGACACTTATTGCTTTGCTACAAAACTGAGGTGCTCCCGGATGGGAGGGGCTTATATAGGGGAGGGTACTTCCGGTTTTGGAAGTTGCCAGTGCCAGCACCTGACGGTATCTATATAACCCATTAGTAATGACTATGTCGCTCTGTGTCCCGTGATGTACTCCCAAGAAAAGGATTTTACAGGTAAGCTGTTATAAAAATCCTATTTTTTTATTTTTAATGCACTAAAAAACACTATATTGCCCAAATGTTTGAAATAAAAAAAGATGATCATAGGCCGAGTACATGGATACCAAACACGACATGCTTTAAAATTGCGCACAAACGCGCAGCGGCGACAAACTACATTCATTTTTAAAAGCATTTAAAAGCCTTTACAGGTTACCACGTTAGATTTACAGAGGAGGTCTACTGCTAAAATGACTGCCCTCGATCTGACCTTCGCGGTGATACCTCACATGCATGATGCAATTGCTGTTTACATATGACGCTAGACCGACGCTTGCGTTCGCCTTTGCGCAAGAGCAGGGGGGGACAGCGGTGCTTTTTTTTTTTTTTTATTTGGCTTTTTTATTTTATTTTTAAACTGTGCCTTCCATATTTTATTTTTTTACCATTTTTATCGTTATCTCAGGGAATGTAAATATCCCCTATGATAGCAATAAGTAGTGACAGGTACTCCTTTTTTTGAAAAAAATTGGGGGGTTAGACCCTAGATCTTTCCTCTGCCCTCAAAGCATCTGACCACACCAAGATCGGTGTGATAAAATGCTTTCCCAATTTCCCAATGGCGCTTTTTATATCCGGGGGGGGGGCATTCCCTCCCACTGCTTGTAAAAGCAGTCTAGAGGCTAATTATCTGCTAGAATTGCTTTTACATGAAAGCCGGCTGCTGGCTGAAAAGAATGATACCAAGATGATACCTAAACCCGCAGGCATCATTCTGGTATAAACATTCAAAGTCCAGCAACATACCAGTACGTTGCTGGTCCTTGTTGGACATGTATTGTAATCTTTTTTTTCATACAGCCTATTGGCTGAACGAAAAAAAGAGATTGATTGGTGGGTATGCCCACCATTAGAATACCTCCCTTCATCCACCCACTTCTAATGATGGGCATATATGCCGAAGCATGGGGGCATCCTCCCGCAAAAAAGTTATGCCGCGTACACACGGTCAAGCCTTCGTCGGAATTTCGACCGTATGTACGCGGCATAAAAGGTTATGCTGCGTACACATGGTCGGACTTTTCCACGGGCAAGCCTCCGTTGGAATTTCGACCGTATATACGCGGCATTAGGAGCAAAATCGCTCCTCCGCCCCTGCTGCCCCCATGCTTCGGCATATATGCTCTTTTTTTTTAACTGTGGTGGTGAAATCACCTCCTACAGCGTTGGAGTCACGGCTTTATGTATCGTGGGAGCAAACGCTGTTGCTGTCAAGATAAATAGATCCGCGCTGCAACTGAATGGCGTACCTGCTAAGCAAATGGTGGTTAACATTAAAACAAAGTAACATTACAGTACAACAGTAAGACCTTGCCATGCCATACCTGCAAAGCAAATACCAAAACAAAACCTAGTAAAAAATAAAAAAATGTTTTAACGCAACCTGTGCCTAAAATATATATATGCCGAAGCATGGGGGCATCCTCCCGCAAAAAAGTTATGCCGCGTACACACGGTCGGAATTTTCCACGGGCAGGCCTCCGTCGGAATTTCGACCGTATGTACGCGGCATTAGGAGCAAAATCGCTCCTCCGCCCCTGCTGCCCCCATGCTTCGGCATATATGCTCTTTTTTTTAATTGTGGTGGTGAAATCACCTCCTACAGCACTGGAGTCACGGCTTTATGTATCGTGAGAGCAAACGCTGTTGCTGTCAAGATAAATAATTCCGTGCTGCAGTTGAATGGCGCACCTGAAAACAAAAAATTACATACCTGAAAAGCAAGCATGATAAAACATTGCAGAATAGAATACAGTAAAAAAGAGCAGAACAATAGAGAGAAAATAGAGAGAGAGAACAATAAAACGACAACTATTTTTTTTTTTTTTATTTTATATTTTTTTTGTGTTTGTTTTTTTTACGTTTTTTTTTTTTTTTCTTTTTTACACTTTTTTTTGTAACTTTACAACTGTAATGGTTCGGGTCTCTCAAAATGTAATGGCTTCTTGGGAGACCCTGTGTAAGTGTGTCCTTGTCTGTGAAATGCTGTACCCTACGCTAAAACTTCACTTTTGAGTGGTAGCGTTCAAAATATTCACCTTGGCAAAGACCAGGCTTGTCAGGACAGAGTGGACAAAAACTACGGGTGTCACGCCTAAATCCGCGCTTGCTACAGACACGACATCTTTTTTGGGGGTGGCTTTGGGTAGGGGTACTCGGGAGGACATACGAATAATGCCTCTCATGCAGCCGGCTTACTGCATTTGGTTGGGGATGGTGAGGTGCAGAACCGCCTGGATACAGGAGTTCTGTGACTATCTCATTCTGGAATTTTAGAAGAGATAACGTCCCGCCTGAAGCTCTGTATAGCACATGAGCGTTCAGCAAAGCCAATTGGAATAAGGATAGAGACACTTTTTTGTACCAGCGTCTCGCCTTTCGGTCAATTAGATACGGCGCCATCAACTGGTCGTTGAGGTCCACCCCTCCCATATTTTGGTTATATTCGTGGACACAGAGGGATTTCTCCACAACACCAGTCGCCGTACGAATTTGGACTGTCGTGTCTGCATGAAGGGAGGTAAGAAGGAAAACATTCTTATTGTCCCTCCACTTCATAGCGAGCAAGTTATTACACTTCAAGCAGGCTCTCTCCCCCAGCCTAAGACGGGCATCTACAAGCCGCTGGGGAAAGCCCCGGCGATTAGGTCGCACGGTGCCACATGCTCCAATCTGATGATCAAACAAGTGACTAAACAGTGGCACGCTCGTGTAATAATTGTCCACATACAAGTGGTACCCCTTTCCGAATAAGGGTGACACCAAGTTCCACACTATCTTGCCAGCGCTCCCTATGTAATCCGGGCAGTTGACCGACTCAATCTGACTATCTTTTCCCTCATAAACCGTAAAGTTCACTACATAGCCTGTTGCCCTGTCACAGAACTTGTAGAGCTTGACCCCGTATCTGGCACGCTTGCTGGGAAGGTACTGCTTGAAAGACAAGCGGCCAGAAAATTTAATCAGGGACTCATCAACGCAGACAACTTGATCGGGAGTAAACAAGGCTGCAAAACGTTCGTTGAAGTGGTTTATGAGGGGCCGAATTTTATAGAGCCGGTCGTATTCAGGGTCCCCACGTGGACGACAAAGTTCATTGTCGAAGTGCATGAACCGCAAAATCTGCTCGTATCGTGCCCTGGACATGGAGGCAGAGAACACGGGCATGTGGTCAATTGGGTGCGTGGACCAATAAGCGCGCAATGACGGAAATTTATGTGTGCCCATGTTGAGGGAAAGGCCCAGAAAGGTCTTAAATTCGGAAACCGCAATTGGTTTCCAATTTCTGGCAATTTTAGGCAACTGGGGGTTAGCGGCGATAAATTGACCAGCATATAAATTACTCTGGTCCACAATAGATCTATAGAGATCTTCCGTGAAAAACAGCGAATAAAAATCAATTGGAATAAAATCAGCTGTTTCCACCTGAATACCGGGTTGGGCAGTGAATGGGGGAAGTACGGGTTCTGCAGAAGTGGTGGGGACCCAATCAGGATAGGCGAATTCTGCAGGAAGGGCAGTATGGGCACGACGGGCCTGCCTTTGTCTTCTTGGTGGCAGCGGG
This sequence comes from Rana muscosa, assembly GCA_029206835.1. Lineage (NCBI taxonomy): Eukaryota > Metazoa > Chordata > Amphibia > Anura > Ranidae > Rana > Rana muscosa. The sequence goes on from CM055118.1 coordinate 48,382,216, forward strand.
ACACTACTTGTGCTTGCCACCTCGCCAGCTTGAACTGCACTTATGGGACTCGCCACGTCACCAAGTGTTACTGCAGTGCTGGATGTACGTCCAGGCTGTACTAGGCCGCTGGTGCTTGCCAGTTCACCAGAAGGAATAGCGGCGCTAGTACTCCTCTGCTCCATGATACGAGAGACCTGCGGTTCTTGCTCCTCAACAACCTCAGAAGATCGGGATCGGGTACGCCTGACCTTAGCAGGGACCTCAACTTCGTCGTCAGAGCTATCTGACGTGGGGCCGCTGACGTCACTGTCTTCTACGGGAAGATATTCTGAGCCTGAATCTGACAGATACGTGACCTCCTCTTCACTATCTGTCATGCTCAGAATCTCGTAGGCCTCTTTACTAGTGTACCTTCGTCTTGCCATTTTGGGCTCTAAATTTAGGGGTACACTAGTAAGATTCACAGGAAAAAAAGCACCCGACTGTCGTCAGCAAATATATCAAACGCTACAAAAAAACTGTTAGCGATCGCAGGGATCAGGCCTGTCTCTGCGAACGCTGCAGTTGTGTGTTGTGTTTGGTAAGTGACAGTGATCGATCGATACTGCACTTGGGTGGGCTGGGCTGGGCGGAGGGGCTAAACGCAGGCGCTAGCAGGTATCTGGGCTGATCCCGCTAACACTGCGTTTTTGGGAACCCTAAACCGCTGGGGATGCTAGTATAGATCTGATCAGATACTATACCACTAAGGGGGGTGTATGCTTTGCGCGTGGGTGTTAGGTTAGTGCCAGTAACGCTAACACTGCCTGGGGCGACGCAGACCCTCTCTGGCGCTAAAACCTAATTGATCTCACCCGCCGGGCGATCAGGGGGGTTAAACCTTTATTGGGTTATATACGGCGGGTGCCCTGATGCTATAAAAAGCAAACTAATCAACCAGCGTCACCCGTAACCTTTATATGGTGATCACTGGTGAAAGGGTTAACTAGGGGCAAGCAGGGGGTTAAAACCTTTATTAGGTTTTTATATAGCGTCGGGTACCCCCATATTTAACCTGACGGGTAACCTAAATAACTTACTGGCTAACCAGTGACACCAGTGACGCTTATACGGCGATCACTGGTGAAAGGGTTAACTCTAGGGGCAATCAGGGGGTTAAAATAATATATGGGGGTACCTGACACTAATAAAAACCTGCGGCGAACCTAAAAAAAAATAACTGCCTATCTAAAACACCAGCGACACAAATACAGCGATCGGAAAAACAATCGCTTAGTGACGCTGAAGTTAGGGGGTGAAAGGGTTACCTGGGGGGTGATCAAGGGGTTAAACCTTTATTAGGGGGGGGTTAGGGGGCTACCCTGGACCTAAAGGGGCCTAATCCTAACTGCCCTGCAACTTTTTACAATCACAGATGACACTAAATGCAGTGATCAGTAAAATAAATGATCACTGCAATCAGTGACACTGTGATTGGGGGCTTTGGGGTGACCTGGGGGGTGACTGGGGGGTGATTTGTGTGCCTATGTGTACCTACGTGTCAGTGGACTGTTGGAGCACTAACCTCTGTCTTCTCTCCTCGGCGCCGGGAACGAAAAGACCGCGGCGAGGGAGATGACATCACTTCCTCCAGCCTGTGTTTACATCACATGGCGGAGGAAGCATTTTCATTGGCCGGGAGCGATCGCGAGGTGGGGGCGGAATCGAGCGGCCGCCCCCTCATGCCTGATCGCTCCCGAACACTTAACGGCCGCTCACTGCAGTGAAGGGGGGTCCGGATGGACCCCCCAACTGCACAAAGGCGATCACGTAGATCTACGTGATTCTGCCTGTCAGTGCCATTCTGCCGACGTAAATCGGCGGTGGGCGGTCGTTAAGTGGTTAAAGCGACACCGTGCCGAATCACAAAGTGTGGCCCGGTCATTTGGCAGCCAAATGGTCCAGGGCTGAAGTAGTTAAATAGATGTTATGCTAAAATGGTGCAGATGCTTTATTGTGAGTAGATGTAAATACTTAAACATACTTAATGTAAAGTGATGTCAGACAGTGCAGTGTTCAGCATGCATTACATTATCAAGCACTAGAGTCCTTCTAAAATAGTTTTCATTTGGGTGCAGTTTTGCCAGCAGTCACATGACCACCTTGGTCCCGCGCTTCTTTAGCACAGAAGTGGCTGGGGAATGTATTTGTCTGCTCCAGTCCTTACATACAGCTATGAACCTAAAATATCATGGGTGCTGCAGGAAAAAACAGTTGGAACCATCCAAACGAAGGTCTTGCAGATATGCTATTAAATATAAAAACTAAATAGGACTGCAGTTTGCAGAGGCCAGCAACGTCTGTGCTGGCCTTAGGCTGACAGTACCCATACGCCAAGCAGCAGGGAGACCAAGTTGATGGAATTACAGTAGCTGTCTGCCAGCTGTATCCGCCCCCTAGAATTCTGAGTTGCTTAAAACTGAAAGGATCCATGGGTAAGAAACTCCAACTTGGCATTTAGATGACTGCAATGTTGGAGCAAAGGACATTACATAGTTAGGTTTAAAAAAAAAAAAACACTAGTCTATTCTAGCTCAATCCACAGAAAAAGAAAAAAAAAAAAAAACGAAGCAATCGCAAACCTACATATGCACAATCCTATATCTGCAGTTGATCCAGAGGATATTGCGTACATAAAAAAAAAAATGTTTTGCCTGTATATGCATCTTAAGGACCGCCTCACGCCCATATTCGTCGGCAGAACGGCACGACTGGGCATATGGACATACAGGTACGCCCCCTTTAAGAAGCCCAGCCGTGGGTCGCTCGCGCGCCGCCGGCGGAGCTCGCGACCCGGTCCTAAGCTCGTGACCGCGGGACCCGCGGACCCTATCGCCACCGGTGTCCCGCGATCGGGTCACAGAGCTGAAGAACGGGGAGAGGTAAATGTAAACAAACCTCTCCCCGTGCTTCCTAGTGTGAGTGTCACTGATCGTCTGTTCCCTGTCATAGGGAACGACTATCAGTGACGTCACACCGCCAAGCCACGCCCCCACACAGTAGTAATCACTTCCAAGGAAACACTTAACCCCTTCAGCGCCCCTACAGGTTAACCCCTTCACTGCCAGTGTCATTTTCACAGTAATCGGTGCATTTTTATAGCACTGATCGCTGTAAAAATGACAGTGGTCCCAAAATAGTGTCAAAAGTGTCCGATGTGTCCGCCATAATGTCGCAGTCACGATAAAAATCGCTGATCGCTGCCATTACTTTTAAAAAAAATATTAATAAAAATGCCATAAAACTATCCCCTATTTTGTAGACGCTATAACTTTTGCGCAAACCAATCAAACGCTTGTGTTTGTTTTTTTTTTTTGTTTTTTTTTACCAAAAATATGTAGAATACATATCGGCCTAAACTGAGGAAAATACATTTTTTTTTTATATATATTTTTGGGGGATATTATAGCAAAAAGTAAAAAATATTGTTTTTATTTTTTTCAAAATTGTCGCTCTATTTTTGTTTATAGCACAAAAAAACAGAGGTTATCAAACTGCACCAAAAAATCTCTATTTGTGGAAAAAAAACACGTAAATTTTGTTTGGGAGCCACGTCGCACGACCGCGCAATTGTCAGTTAAAGCGACGCAGTGCCGAATCACAAAAAGGGGCCTGGTCCTTTAGCTGCATAATGGTCTGGGGCTTAAGTAGTTAACCACGCTCTGCATGCCAATGTAGATAAATGGCTGGGCGAATGGTCTTTAGTTCAGAGAAGACTTACCCATATGTCCTCCCAGAACTGTGCCCTGTGTATGCCCCTTGGTGTGCGCAGCCTGTAACCAATGTGTCCACCAGATACAGTGGCTTACCAATCGTGGTATCGAGAAAGCGCACTACAAGATCCAGTCAATCGACAGCCTTAGGCATCTGCATGAGATGGACTTGGGTCCTACAGTTTGCTAAAAGATCCAGGGAGATCCGAGGAGCTCAAATGACAAATGGCAGTGTGGCATCCTCATTAGATTAATGGAGTCAATTATTTCATGAAAACAAATGGTACACTTGCATATCAAATTCTCGGTGTTCTGCATGGAAACAGTCCGCCTCGTGGCAACCCCTATTGTGTCAATGAGAAGTGAAGGGTGCTGCTGGGGGGGCTGAATTGAATAACGCGTTTCCTCCTCCATTGCCAACCCCCCCAGCAGCACCCTTCACTTTTCGTTGACACGCTAGGGGTTGCCACGAGGCTGACTGTTTCTGTGCAGAATGTTGATTATTGGCGGGTGTAACGGGAGGGCCTGTGGAACCAAGAAGTTCTTAGAAAGTATGAGCCAGAAAATAATGGACATTCAGAATATGTCTTGGATTGCTTTAAAATGGGTCTGTAATATTTAATCCACAATATCTCCCAGGATATAAGTAAAATAACTATTTACTGGTTGTTGATTCTGAACTCAACAGGTTAATTGAAAGATGTTAATGTCATCACCTCCAACCACCTGGCTGCCTGTGTAATGTAAATTGAGTCCAGGCTAACTTCTAAAAATCTTTTCATTGTGGATTGTGATAATTAACTCTGTAATTGTATAAAGGATTAGGTAGATGGCTCATGTAAATAAGGTCTGGTCAAAGGTGTATTTATGATATTGTAAGTCAGCAGACATTCATGATGCCTTGCTTACTACTGTGTGATCTCTGGTCACAGCAATTGCATGGTACCAGGACCAGTCACAGCAGCCTTGTACCATGTGATAGCAGTGACCAATCACAGCGTTGTTGTAAATATGTGTGATGACTAATAATTATTGTAAATATTAGTATTACCATAGAAACAAGAGTACACTAATTTAGCGCAAAACTCCTTCAATCCAACCAAATTCTCCCGCAACAACTTTCATCCAGAGGTATGCATTTACTGGATCCCATAACCAATGAAAGTCCACTTTGCACTTGCAAATAATAGAACAATCGGAATCCTTTTAAAGCAGTGTTTCTCAACTCCAGTCCTCAAGGCGCCCCAACAGGTCATGTTTTCGGGCTTTCCATTATTTTTGCACAGGTGATTTGATCAGTTTCACTGGCTTAGTAATTACCACAGCCGTTTCACCTGAGGGAAATCCTGAAAACATGATCTGTTGGGGCGCCTTGAGGACTGGAGTTGAGAAACACTGCTTTAAAGTACCTAATCCCCTTGTTATAGCAAACACAGAGGCACTTCACTCATCCAGCAATAATCTATGGTATATTATGCACCTAGGCAACTTTCAAGCATGCTTTTCTTTATACTGACTTCTCGGCCTGGGCTTCCATACTAATGTGTCAGCAATCAAAATCTTTCTTGATATACAGTTACCTTTGCCCATCTTTTAGCATGTAAAGACATCTGATTGGTTGGTCAAACACTTTTGCTCTTAACCTGAAAAGACCTTACTTGCATTTTACTGAAAATAACGATTAAGGCTACAGTGTTTACGACCCTTGTAACCCAGGACATTTAAACAATTGAACATTTGTTCAATTAACATTTCTCCCATCACACAGGTACAGTGTGCCTTTTTAACCACTTAACGACCGCTCACTGTTTATATACGTCGGCAGAATGGCACCGACAGGCACAATCACGTAGAGCATACGTGATCGCCTTTGTATAGTTGGGGGGTCCAATCGAACCCCCCTCCTATACAGTGAGCGCCCGTTAATCATGGGGGAGCGTTCGGAGATGAGGGGGTGACCATTCGATTTCGGCCACCCCCTAGCGATCGCTCCCGGCCAATGAAAATGCTTCCTCTGCCATGTGATGTAAACACAGGCAGGAGGAAGTGATGTCATCTCCCTCGCGGCGGTCTTTTCGATTCCGGCGCCGAGGAGAGAAGAAGCAGGTTAGTGCACCAACAGTCCACTGACACTTAGGTACACATAGGCACACATTTCACCCCCCAGATCACCCCCCAGGTCACCCCCCAGCCCCCAATCACAGTGTCACTGATTGCAGTGATCATTTATTTTACTGATCACTGCATTTAGTGTCATCTGTGATAGTAAAAAGTTGCAGGGCAGTTAGGATTAGGCCCCTTTAGGTCCAGGGTAGCCCCCTACCCCCCCCCCTAATAAAGGTTTAACCCCTTGATCGCCCCCCAGGTAACCCTTTCACCCCCTAACGCCAGCGTCACTAATCGATCGTATTTTCGATCGCTGTATTTAGTGCCGGTGGTGCCCTAGATAGCCAGTTAATTATTTTTAGGTTCGCCGCAGGTTTTTATTAGCGTCAGATACCCCCATATATTATTTTAACCCCCTGATTGCCCCTAGAGTTAACCCTTTCACCAGTGATCACCGTATAAGCATCTCTGGTGACACTGGTTACCCAGTTATTTAGGTAACCCGTCAGGTTTTTATATAGCGTCGGTTACCCCCATATTCAACCTAATAAAGGTTTTAACCCCCTGATTGCCCCTAGTTAACCCTTTCACCAGTGATCACCATATAAAGGTTACGGGTGACGCTGGTTGGTTAGTTTGCTTTTTATAGCATCAGGGCACCCGCCGTATATAACCCAATAAAGGTTTAACCCCCTGATCGCCCGGCGGGTGAGATCCATTAGGTTTTAGCGCCAGAGAGGGTCTGCGTCGCCCCAGGCAGCGTTAGGTTAGTGCCAGTAACGCTAACACCCACGCGCAAAGCATACACCTCCCTTAGTGGTATAGTATCTGATCAGATCTATACTAGCGTCCCCAGCGGTTTAGGGTTCCCAAAAACGCAGTGTTAGCGGGATCAGCCCAGATACCTGCTAGCACCTGCGTTTTAGCCCCTCCGCCCAGCCCACCCAAGAGCAGTATCGATTGATCACTGTCACTTACCAAACACAAAACACATAACTGCAGCATTCGCAGAGACAGTCCTGATCCCTGCGACCGCTAACAGTTTTTTTTGTAGCGTTTGATATATATGCTGACGACAGTCGGGTGCTTTTTTTCCTGTGAATCTTACTAGTGTACCCCTAAATTTAGAGCCCAAAATGGCAAGTCGAAGGTACACTAGTAAAGAGGCCTACGAGATTCTGAGCATGACCGATAGTGAAGAGGAGGTCACGTATCTGCCAGATTCAGGCTCAGAATATCTTCCCGTAGAAGACAGTGATGTCAGCGGCCCCACGTCAGATAGCTCTGACGACGAAGTTGAGGTCCCTGCTAAGGTCAGGTGTACCCGATCCCGATCTTCTGAGGTTGTTGAGCAAGAACCGCAGGGCTCTCGTATCATGGAGCAGAGGAGTACTAGCGCCGCTATTCCTTCTGGTGAATTGGCAAGCACCAGCGGCCTAGTACAGCCTGGGCGTACATCCAGCACTGCAGTATCACGTGGTGACGTGGCGAGTCCCATAAGTGCAGTTCAAGCTGGCGAGGTGGCAAGCACAAGTAGTGTCCCGCTGCCACCAAAAAGACAAAGGCAGGCCCGTCGTGCCCTTCCTGCAGAATTCGCCTATCCTGATTGGGTCCCCACCACTTCTGCAGAACCCGTACTTCCCCCATTCACTGCCCAACCCGGTATTAAGGTGGAAACAGCTGATTTTATGCCAATCGATTATTATTCGCTGTTTTTCACGGAAGATCTCTATAGATCTATTGTGGACCAGAGTAATTTATATGCTGGTCAATTCATCGCCGCTAATCCCCAGTTGCCTTCCATTGCCAAAGATTGGAAACCAATTACGGTTTCCGAATTTAAGACCTTTCTGGGCCTTTCCCTCAACATGGGCACACATAAATTCCCGTCATTGCGTGCTTATTGGTCCACGCACCCAATTGACCACATGCCCGTGTTCTCTGCCTCCATGCCCAGGAAACGATACGAGCAGATTTTGCGGTTCATGCACTTCAACGACAATGAACTTTGTCGTCCACGTGGGGACCCTGAATACGACCGGCTCTATAAAATTCGGCCCCTCATAAACCACTTCAACGAACGTTTTGCAGCCTTGTTTATTCCCGATCAAGCTGTCTGCGTTGATGAGTCCCTGATTAAATTTTCTGGCCGCTTGGCTTTCAAGCAGTACCTTCCCAGCAAGCGTGCCAGATACGGGGTCAAGCTCTAAGTGCTGTGACAGGGCAACAGGCTATGTATGGAGCTTTATGGTTTATGAGGGAAAAGATAGTCAGGTTGAGCCGGTCAACTGCCCGGATTACATAAGGAGCGCTGGCAAGATAGTGTGGAACTTGGTGTCACCCTTATTCGGAAAGGGGTACCACTTGTATGTGGACAATTATTACACGAGCGTGCCACTGTTTAGTCACTTGTTTGATCATCAGATTGGAGCATGTGGCACCGTGCGACCTAATCGCCGGGGCTTTCCCCAGCGGCTTGTAGATGCCCGTCTTAGGCTGGGGGAGAGAGCCTGCATAAAGTGTAATAACTTGCTCGCTATGAAGTGGAGGGACAATAAGAATGTTTTCCTTCTTACCTCCCTTCATGCAGACACGACAGTCCAAATTCGTACGGCGACTGGTGTTGTGGAGAAACCCCTCTGTGTCCACGAATATAACAAAAATATGGGAGGGGTGGACCTCAACGACCAGTTGATGGCGCCGTATCTAATTGACCGTAAGGCGAGACGCT